>KL647288.1:10093355-10189609 GCA_000727475.1 Sarcocystis neurona | reverse complement strand
TATATATATATATATATATATATATATATATATATATACGTATGTACATGTACACATATGTGTGTATGCGTATGCAGATCAACATTTTTGCGCCTGCCTTCGTATGTTTATACGCATGTGTAAATTTATACCTCTTTACCATTCGTGTGCAGCAGCTCTGTAGTTGACCACTTTGTGGAAACGCGACGGACGGCTTCGTGCACGTCTCCCTACAGCAGTGCTTCGCCTTCTAGATTTTTGTCTATCTTCAACCGTACTTGCATTTGCAGCTCGATTCCTCTCCATACGGATATATATGTGTCTTTGGATGTAGACTTCCGTCTCTTGCTGTAAGACCGTGTGCATTTCTGTGTGTTCATACACCCTGTTCACGTACATATTTATATTTGTGTGGGCGCCCATGTCGCTGTTTGTAAGACGTACGCCGTTGTGTGTACAGTCGCCTGCCTTTCGGGGGTGGATATCGGCCATATCACTCTGGATGTTTCGCGTCATTCGTGTGTGCACGAGACAGTTTTCAGCCCTCTCACTCCCCTTGTCTGCTGCCGGACACAGACGTACGGCCGCATTTTGTAGCTGCAGACCCGGTCGTTTTCCGTACGTGCACCTGACTTTATGGGTGTGTGTGTGCATGTGTCTTTACGGTACGCTTGGCGTTTTGGGGCCAGGAGGTGGAGACTCGAGCTTGTTGTCCTTATGAAGAAGTGCTGACGAGAGCAGCTCGTCCTATTCGTCGCGCGCGTAGCATGAAAGTGCCGTCGACGTTTGTGAGAATTGGCGTGTTGCCGCAGCGTAATTCGCTCTGTGCGCACTGTTGCAAGCGCCTGCTAACATGGCACTGCAGTTCACTTTTCTGCTCCTTTCGCAGCTGTGGGGTTATCGCCGCGTGGAGGAAATTTTGTGGGTGAAGACGAATCAGCTGCAGCGCATCATCCGCACGGGGAGGACCGGGCACTGGCTAAATCATTCCAAAGAGCACTGCTTGGTGGGTATTAAGGGAGAGAACTTTCCTTTGAATCGCAACATCGACTGCGACGTAATTGTCAGTGAAGTGCGCGAAACCTCCAGGAAACCCGACGAAATTTACCGGTGCGTCAGTCGTTTTGTCCGTGGCTTCGTCAATCTGCGGCGGCTGCCGCAGCCAGTAGAGGTACAAAGAGAGTCTGTCGTCTGTCTCTGCTTCAGGGTGCGACACAGTAGTTGCAAGCAGGGGATCGACGACGTGATAGTGAAAGCCGCTGGTGATGTGCGTGGTTCACCTACACACGCGTGTCTGTATGTCCAGAGCAAAGAAGAGAGGCACACGTTTGCGAGAAGAGCAGGTAGGACTTGCTGCGATGTGTGTGTATTCGGAGACGGGGTTGACGAGAAAGGGGAGGACGCCCTTTGCCCCGTAGAAGCTGCCAGCTCGCCACTTGCAGTGCAGGACGTCTGCGTCGGTGTTGGTACATGGATACAGGCGTGGGTACGCATATGCATGCCTACGAGATTCCACACTTGTAAGGGACAGAGATGTTCTGCTGTTCACCCAGTTGGTGGCCACACTCTTGCCTCTCCGCACGTGATGCAGAAGAACAGGAACTGTCCGCTACCTTAGAGCTGCAACGTTCGAGAGACAGCAGGCCTGTGCTAAGCCATTAGGCATTTCCCAGCAGTGGCGCTCCGGAAATAGCGACTTTACCCGTGCTGCTGAGCGGCGTTGCTCCCCACCGTTTTTCCGCTATCATCCGACTTTTCGCATGTTCACGCGTGCCCCGTATTCACACGTGTCCAGCTTCACACATGTGCTGCTGCGCATACGTATGTTTGGTAGGCACAGCTGCGTTGAAATGAATGCCCACTGTTGCTGCTGTCAACCACCGATGGCGAAAAGGTCAACACTACATCACGCTCCAGATCAGCGGAGGGCCAGTGCGTTTCAGGTTTTGCAGGACTACGCTCATTTATTCGTGTAAAGATGTACAAAGAGAGTTTCACATGCAGAGAAAGAGAGAGGAAGAAAAAAGAGGCTTCGCTTTTCTGTATTCACGTGTATGGATGTGTAGCGACATGTAGGAGTCGGTGTTGCGATGTGTGTACACCTACCTGTCCATCCGATGACAAGACGTCGTCATGTCTTTCTTTCGCTTGCAGCATCATCGAGCGTATGTGCCCAGACACGTTGAAAGTGGAACTTTTCGGCCGCATGCACAACGTCCGCAATAACTGGATTACTCTGGGTAGGTAGTGGCGGCTGTGACTAAAGGAAAGGTTGTGTAAGAGGCATGCTTACGCGTCCACACAGGGACAATCCTGTAAATACACGCGGCCAAAAAAAACACACACGTACAGTTGTAGTAGTGAAGATCTCTCTCCATATACAATTTTCTCTTTGGAGACACATGCCCTTGGCAAATCAGTCATCCTTAAGGATAACCTTCTCGAAAGCAATATGCTATTAAACTTGTAAGTGTTCAACAGTAGATTTTCTCGTACACTTCAAATAATTGCTTCTGGTGCATGAACAAATCGCAGCAGAAAGGTACATTTGAGTAGACACATGACCCCTATTTGCAAGGGGGTGACGTGTAGGAACTGCCGCTGAGAAGGCTGCGCGACCAGTTTAAGCGCTTACACGTTCTCGCAGCCCTCACGCACGCACCTCCACAGATGCCTGACTTTCTGCAAGACGCTGTTACACTGTTTCTCGTGTATTAGCTATTTCGCCGTATGGCGTTTCTCGGTTGGCGCTGCTGTTTTCTGGTCACTGCCACGCAAGCACTTGCGGGCCCAATGTTGTAACAAGAGCGTAGCTGTCAGTGCTTGTGGTGGCCCTGCATGTGCTGCTGCCGCAGGTCGAACTCCCATGAGTTCGCATCTGTCGATCTACATCTTTTCGCGTACTGGGGGAGTAATCCAGTTTTACTGGATGCACTACGTACAATTGAGAGGGAAAGTCTGTTCGTATTGTTGGAGCACCCATGTCAGTGTGTGTGACGTAGTGGAAAGTTACGCAGAGGCAGCACAGTTGTGTGCATGTGTTCAGAAAGCTCCGCTTGTCGTAGTTAGGATGGCAGGCAGGAGGCGATATCTGAAAGTTTGGCGCGGACAAGCTTCGAGCGAACACGGAGGGGTATGAAGTTTTAGCGGACAGTTTAGACTCAAGTATGTGTGACATAGTGAAGAGTGGCACAGAAGCAGCACTGTTCTGTGCGTGTGTTCAAAAAGGTCCGCTTATTTTAGTTAGTTCGGTAGGCAGGAGGCAATATCTGAAAGTGTGGGATGCCCAAATTTTGAACTAACACGGACGGATGGAAAGTGTCAGAGAGCAGTTTAGACTCAAGCACATGACTACGTGCGCAGACTCGATTCCGTTACGCGTGGACGTGTAAGGATTGAGTGTGTACTACCCCGTGCAACTGTTGGCGGCGGAAGATACGGTGTACCGAGTACAATGAGTACACTGCGGCCGTCCCCAGTAGCCCAACGGTGAGCGAAGAAAAAGCGGAGGCGTGTGACGAGCTGACGAAGCGACGCCGCTGCGCGGGGGTGGCGCATTTCTGTAACACTACTGAAAGTGTAGGATTTCTGTGCAGGTTCGCCTTGGTGAATATCCGGTGTCCTCGTTCCAAGTGCAGATTATGGTCGTTGAAGCGGAGACGTGACTGAATTCGTTGTCTTTTTCCTTCCTGCTTTCTAGGGAACCAACTAAAGGGCGTAAAACTTGAACATCCGCTTCTAATTGAGCGGTACAATGCGTTTGCGCCGACAGTTGGTTTGCCGCTCGCGACGCTCGCGGAGACAGCACCTGCAACAGCAGGCAAGGCTACTGCCAACTCTCTAGCAGCGACTACAGAGGGTGTAGAAAATAATCTCGAGAACAACTCCAACAGCAGCAGCAGTACAGCAGTGCAGTCAGAGGGGGTGGCGGGTGACGTGGGAGAGGCAGACCCAGGAGATAACGCGGGGGCAGCTGTACAGCCGCTTCAGCTCGAGAGTTAGCTCTTCATTTTTGAGAGCAGCAGGCGTAAAAGCATTGCGAGTGGATTTCCAAAAGACACAGCGATTCAATCGTTGCCAAGTACGACTTATACCTGGACGCCGTACAATATAGAAACGATAAGTGGTGGTGTGGGCGTGAGTTGCTGCCCAGACTTGGCTGGCAATGTAGGGAAACAGCATTTCGAGGCCCGACGGTTTTCATCCAAAAGACGATACCGTGGGCACACTGTGAAAACCGACTACAGCGCGGATCTAACGAAGCGTCCTGACTGCTGACACCTTGTTGAAACGCGAGTCGATTTCTCCTGCGCTCTTCTACGTTGTGTAAAGGGCTTCCCTTTTGATGAGTGGCTGAGGTAATCATGTGGAGGCGTATCACGGCAACACTACGTAGGGTGTCCTCTCATCGAATTTTACAGGAAAGCTGCTGAACTCAATATTTTCGAAGAGACTAGGTAGTGGTTTCCAGCAGCGAGAATGTTGAGATGCTTGGCCACCAATTTTTTTGCCGCCGGTTTAATATACTCAACCAGACCTTGTATCGCCCATGCCGCAGTCACCAATAGTGGGCGCTCATCAGCACCCCAGGCTATTCATCAACGCTGCAGAGAAGTGATGGGAAGTCCGGTTGCTGCGTGTTTTCGCATTGTGCTAGATACTTATAGGAAGGTAATGTTGAAATGGTCTGCGCGCATCCCACGTTTGACCCCTGGGCGCAGGAGGGCCTGTGTAGGGACGTGGTGTATATTAAGGCGGAAAGTTTCTAGCGGCACTGCGCTCCTCAAAGTTACGCCGTTCCCGCCATTGAGTACTACAGTAGGCGGAAGTATTACCGGAACCAGTATTGCGCTTATATGTATGATGCCGTGGAATTTCCTTGACGGCTGTCAAAGCCACCTCGTTCACGTCTTCGAGCACTAAAGCCCCTCTGAGTCTTAGCGGAACCAGTACTGCAATGATCTACAAGACACCGTGAATTCTTCGTGGCTTTTATCCTGGCCACCACGCACGAGTGGTCCCACCGGTGTGGTCACAGCAGAGGTATTCATTTTGCGGGCGAAGGGAGGGCAGACAAAACACGCTGCAACTCTTACAGGAGTGGCCAAACTAGGTTTGTTTACTTTCTGAGCGACAGGAAGGTAGGTAAAAAAATTCTGCAACGCTTGCTAGTCCAGCCCTGCGTGTGCGTCGCTGCAAGGCATCTAAAATGTTCTTGAAGCCAAGCTCCGCACCGTCTGTGTGAACACCTATCTGCCACTTGCCCTTGAAGAGGTCCGCGGTTGTCCGTGTAGACACGGTCGCGCGGCAGCATCCCCCAACGAGCCTTTAGGTGCTTCTTGGTGGAGCTGCCTCCGCTACGTACATCCGTATTATTCCGGCCACGTTTCTAAAAGCTAGCGCGTAGCATTCTTCGCTGGTTTTCGCTGAGAAATCGCTAAATTGATATTTTCTTTCAGCGAAAAAGTTAGGGACGGTTGGTTTCTACATGTTTGCCGAAAGAAGTATTACTGCAGTGGACCACCTGAAGCTGCGTTGATTTTAACTTTCGTAGGCAATGGGTGCGCACGGCCTGCGCTCATATCTGCGTTCCGCCAATCCCGGATGTGCTTCGTTTATTGTATGCTCTACTTTTCTAGTGCTGGAGCGTGACTCCACCCCAGATCCTTACGAATAAATATCAGATCTAGCTCAAGCCGCACAGCTGAGAATTTCAAGTCGTCATGCACATACGTGAATAGCCGTATAGACCATGTTTACGCATCACAGGCACATGCGTAAATAGCCACATAGACTATGTTTACGCATTACAGGTTTATACTTCGTTTGTCTGTATTTGCATAGCGTAGTGTGAAGGTCTCTGATATATGCATCGAGGGGTTCCTTGCAGCAGAAGAGCTGTTCAGGTGGTACTTCTATCCACGCAGGCGGCCTCAGCGAGAAGCAACACTAAGGGGTTACACCGGATCGAAGAACTGCACACTGCGTATCTGTGTATGTATATATATATATATACACACATACACACATATATATGGAAATGTCTTAGCCCACGCCGTAGTCGCGTTTCAGCTCGAATATCTATTCTTATGTACAGGGAGAGCTTTTAAGGTAGATACATATTTCCCCTGTACGCGCACCTTTAAAACAGAATTAACACATTGGAGTGAGTACGGTGCAGCTCTCAAACGTGCACACCTCGCGTAGACGCTCTTGCAGCAACGGCTTTGAATAATACAAGTCTATTTCTCCAAACTTGTAAGAGTCGATCACCCTCCCGTGTATACACATATATGTAGATGTGTACGCAGAGAGAGAAACACACACACATGTACACAAGTGTATGTATAGGTATATACGACATCCACGCCCTGTGATGTAATCACATTTGTTTAACGATATATATATAAATATATACACGTTTTTCACCTACATACACACAAGTGTATGTATAGGTATATACGACATCCACGCCCTGTGATGTAATCACATTTGTTTAACGATATATATATAAATATATACACGTTTTTCACCTACATACACACAAGTGTATGTACAGGTATATACGACATCCACGCCCTGTGATGTAATCACATTTGTCTAATGATATATATACATATACCCACGTTTTTCACCTACATTAGTACACATAGCTGAATACGTACTACGGCGTGAACGGAGATACAGATATTTTTCATATATACGTGTATACCAAATGCACAGCTTCTATGTGCGACGGCACAACCAAATAAAACGTACAGGCAGGAACACGTGCATATAAATATATATATACATACATATATACATATATATATATATATGCACGTGTTCCTGGCTGTACGCTTGAATACGAAGCGAAAACGAGTACAGAGCCGCCTGGTCGAAGCAGCCAACGCAGCAGCGAAAAAAAAAAACATGGAATTGCTAAGTTGCTGCAGTTCTAAGTGGACAGAAACGGCAGGACCAAAACAGTAACAAAGGGTGATGCAGCACTGTTCGCGTGACAAATGGAAATGAGGCAAACCACTAAGACGCATCCATACGCAGGCTGCAGCAAATCTGCGTCCTAATCGTAGTGACAGTAGAAGTATTAGTAAGGAGTATAAACGAGGTACGAGTTACAGTGTTGCTCTTTGCAGTGGTGATAGTAATAGGTGCGACAAGAATACTAGAGGTTGTAGCTGTTGAAGTGCCATTTGCAACACTTCAAGTCCCCGCCAAAGTCGTAGTAATACAAGTAGTGACAGTAGTAGCAGCCGGTCGCCAGAAGTCGCAAAAGCAGCACGTGCTGCAAGCAACCGCGTTATTTCAGAAAGGACAATACATTTCCATGCAAACAATTCTTTTGATCAACGAACGCGCCTCCTTACGTCCGGGCATGATTCCTTTGTTCGCGGAGCCCTCTAAAGATACCGTCCGCCTACAACATCCAATTAATATACATATGTACATGTCCATAGTGTACACGTACAGAGTTGTACGTACCCACAATGACGCACACATATACGTCTACATATGTAGAAGTACCAACACACGTACCCATACGCACGCTTGTAACGTAGGCATGCTCGTTACAGACACGGGCTTGTACATATCGACGCGCCAAGAACTCCTTGAAAGCACATAATGACGTCCAGCTTAACGATTTACACAATTACGCTGTGGATCCCCTAATTTCCTTCCGTACATATTCGAGGACCGGTGCGGGCACGTGCAGAAAAAGCAGGTGTGTACTTGCAAGAACATGTTTCAATTGTATGCTGGAGCACTGTAGGAAAAGACAGGCAATGCAGCAAACTCTTGGGAAAACGACCGAACAGTGTCACTTATTGCTGGAGCAACGCTCTTGCTCTCGCACCAACTGTGAGGAAAAAGCGGGGGGAAAAGGGCCGCTAGCTTCAGACGAAAGCAGACGAAAGCAGAAGCTGTTCCCGTCATACAGTTGCCGTTGCTGCTGCTACATATAGAGGAAAGGCAGTAAAAAGTTCAGAAGTGGCCTTGGAACAACCGGCAGCAGACAACGTGACTGCTGGTGCAGCAGCGAGACTGCTGCTATTGCTACGTAGCAGAGACAGCAGCCGCAGTACCCCCTAGCAGCCCGACGCGTGAAGTCGTCGCAGCTGCGGCTGCTGCTGGATAGTAACAATCGCAAACGTGAGAACAGATTATCAGTGTTACTGCTGAAAGTGGAAGAGTAAACATTGGAAACGAACGATATTGCTACAGCGAAGTGGTTACTACTGCTGCTACCCGAAGGAAGCAGGAGCACGGGCGCTCCCTGCTGCAGTTAAGAGGCGGAGACATATCCACTTTCTGCTGCCGCACAGAAGTTCTGTCTACGCTGCTGCTCTGCGCAGTGGTAGCAGCAGAGTCTGTTCTAAACCGCAGCCGCTTGAAAAGTACCAACAATGACCCACAAGCTGCTGCTGCTGACTGTGGCTCTGCCGTCTTGCAGCCGGTGTTTCACAAAAACAACACGAGAAGCGTCCACGGGAGAAGCAGCAGCAGAATTCGATTTGTGCGAAGGTCTACAGGAGAACTCAGGTGCTGCATCAGTAACAGTGTGCTACTGCGGCACCGAATGCTCTGCTGCCTGAAATGCTGCAGAGAAGTAGGCTGTGATTCTACTACTTGGGTCTGCTGCTGCTTTTCATAGGCACGGAACGCAACATGAGTGTGTCTTTGCTGCTACGAGAGACAAACAGCAGGAAGCTTAGCGCTTAGCTACCACGGCAAGAATTGTAATGCTGCGGGTGTTGCTCCTCCTGCTGCTGTGCACCTGCACCATAACACACTGCTGTTGCCCCTGTTACAGCAGCGTCTGCGTCGTACGGTTAAACAGAGCCGAAGTATTCTTTTGCTGCTGCTGACGGAAGCGCGGAACTGCTGCTGCAGGAAACGTAGCGCTTCGCGACCCCCGCAAGAACTGCAATGCTGCGGGTGTTGCTCCTGCTGCTGCTGTGCTCCAGCACCATAACGCTGTGCTGCTGCCCCTGTTACAGCAGCGTCTGCGTCGTACGGTTAAGCAGGGCCGAAGTATTCTCTTACTGCTCCTGACGGAAGCGCTGAGCTGCTGCTGCGGGGGTAGCAGGTAGTGTTGTGCTGCTGGTGTTGCAGTAGCCTATGCGATGCTGCTTGTACCGCTACGGCGTAATATTGTGCTATCCTGCTGCTGCAGGAAACAGCGTGACTGCCGCTAGAGCTGAGGTCACAAAGAAATCGTCGAAGAAGAACCGAAGAGAGTCTTGATTTTCTGGAATAGCACTCGTTGGTTGCCCAGATGGCTCGCTGCTCTGCTGCTCCAAGCGTCGTACCAGTGCGGTCGCTCTTCTTCATGCTCCTTCCAGTACTCCAGCTGCTTCAAAGCTGCAGCAAAAGCAGCAGCAGCGCCAGCAGAACACAAACCACGGGTGCCTAACGTGTACACATATATATGTGCATTACACATACACATATATATGTAGATATACATATATAGACACAAAGATGTATATACGTGCAGCGTGGTCTACGTACGACGCACACGCGTGTGGTGATCGCGGTTAGACGAAATACTACAAGTATATCTACGTGCAGAGATACAGATGAACTCGCAGCTAGTGTACAACATAGACACGTAGGTCCATACCGCACGCCAACCATAGATAGAAATGAGAACTCTACGTAAATATATGTAGCGGATCGAATAGAACGGTACATCAATAGACACCCATATTACATAGGCGTATGGAACTTGCCGGACTGCGCAGTCTATATCTTATATGTGTATGTGGAGAGATAGAGGAAAGGAAAAAGGGGCATGGTGAAAATCAGTAGATATACAGCACACACACGTGTTTCTTATACGCTTGTACCTCGTCGGCCTGTGAATACGTTTGTATATTTATATAATATATATATGACTTTACCTCCTACACAGGAGCGGAGCAGCTCATCTACAGTCTGCACCACGGGGGCTTTGCAGAGCGTCAACATTTCTTCCTTCTTGATCGCTTCTCCTCCCTCCTCTTCACTTTCCGGTTCGCAGTCCCCATCCAAGCTTCTTGGTTCTCTCTCCTTCTGTTGCCTCATGTTGCTGCTGTTGCTACTACAGAAGCTGCGGCTGGCTCTTCTGCTGCTACCTCTATCGAAGCAACCTGCACCACACAACAGCTGCTGCTGTTCTTTTTTCTTGCGCAGGAGCATCCGCAGCAGCTGATCGACGTCGGGGTGTAGGGACACCTGGAGACTGTCAAGCAGGCGCGGGGAAAAGTGAGGGGCACCGGTCCGCAGCAGCGATTCTGCGGAAATATCAAACAGCCGGGACAACAGCTGTCGTGTACTCGTCGTGCTGTTGCTGGGGCAGGCCACTCTTTCTCCTTCTTCTTCTTCTTCTTCCATCGGCTCGAAGCACAACGTCAAAGTGTCGTACGGATTGCCTGGTGACACACGCGGCAGCAGATAACGTCAAAAGGTAATAGCGTGGACAACAGAGAAAATCAAGAACGAGGCGAAGAGCCGACAAAGAGCAGATGAAGAATCACGAGAAACATTGAAGGAGACGCGGACGACAGTCGAAAAGTGCGGCAAGGAAGAAGACGACGGCGAAGAACACAAAGAAGATGAACTGCAAGAAGAAGAAGACGACGAAGAGGAAGAAGCGAAGGAACACAAGAAGACGAGGAGGAAGAAATGAAGACCTGGACACAAACGAGAGTGCGAACAAGGATACGACGGCGAACTACGAGAGGAGGAGAAAAAAAGGAAATCGGAGACAGAGACGAGGCAAAACGAAGAATCTTTCATCAGAACATACATACATACATACATACGTTTATATATGCATACGGGTGTGATTTGCCATACGCGTATATATACATATTTATTTGCGTGCGTACGGCGATGATTTGTTCGTGTGCGCACACAGAATAGAGAGACCTGTATGGGGTACGTAGGGGTCAATTATACATATGGAGACGTGTGCGCAGACCAAATTCGTACTTTTACATATACGAGCACATCATCACCGACAAGAAGACACTCATACATATGATACGCAGATATATATGTATAAGCTCAGAGATACGCAAAAAACAGTATACATGCACATAATGTATAAACTAACATACATACACATATACACATATGCGTATACGCACAATATATATATATAAATATAAAAACATACGTACAAATATATATATACATATATAACGATGCGTATACCATGCGAGTGTGCCGCAGTGGACAAATCTTCCTGTCGTGCTCGAAGATCTACCTTACGCGGATACACGTGACAGTATATCTGTGCCTACGTGTGAACTGACAGACGTAGATGTTCGCACCTATGTGTTGACATACATAGAGAGAGACGTGTGCACAAATATAGATATATACACGTCTATACTGAGATATACACGTATCGCCGGAGTTTCAGCGTGAGACACAAAGCATAAGTGAGAAGACACAAGCACTGGCACCACCGCCCGCGAGGCACCCAGAGGAACGTCAGCCTTGGTCGAGGCGGACGCAGCAGACGCGTCAGGAGTATCACCAGCTGCATTAGCAAAGACAACCATACGTATACGCAAAGACGGACGCATTTGTATACGCATGGGTATGTACATGCGCGGAAGCACTGCTACGTACAGATAGGGATCTACACATCTACACGTAAAAATGTAGCAGACGTGTATCCGCCTACACGAATACCAGACACGGCGATATGTACACCTCCATATACTTGTGCAAAACCGTCAGTGCAAAGATATCGAAATTCTTGTGGCCGATTCATAACGCGGCAGAGAGGCGTCAAAAGCACGTCACTGGCAATGTCCAGAAAAGAAAAAGCCACGCGTGCGTCCCAGTATCTGCTGCAGGTATCCCCATCAAGTGAGTAAGTATACCATCAATAAGCGACAGTAGACGTGCGACCGCTTTCAAGTCTGCTAAACAGCCGTTCGAATTCGACGAGAAAAAACACCGAAAAAAGCGAAAAAACGCGCCACGGAGGAGAGGACACGACTCGCTCGAAGAACTACAAAAGTCTTTGTTTCTTCTGAGGAAACTGGAAAAACGTAGTCCTCTACGGCGTTCCACAGGAGCAGAAGAGAACGACGATGAAAAAAAGGCTCGCTCTCCAAACGGAAAGAAGCACAGGAGAAACAAAAAGACACTTACCTCTTTTTTCTTTAGTAAAACTCCAGGCACCACAGCAATCGTATCGATGTTCCTTCGCTGGCAACCCCGTTAGAAACACGTCTTCTCCATCACTTCCACACTCCCCTGCTGCTGTGTCTCTCCTTTCTTCACACCCGTCCTCTCTCCGTGCTGCTATCCAGTCTGCGCCTTGCCATGGCTGCTGCTGCACTTCCGTCTGCTGCTGCAGTTGCTGTTGTTTCCGCGGCTGCTCCTGCAGCTGCGACTGTTGTTCGGCCTTCTGCGGTTGCTGCTTCCTGTTTCCTCTTCGCTTCTCAAGAGCAAAGAACGACTCGGTAGTAAAGCCAAACTGCGCAAGCAGCTCCCAAGACTGCAATGGGCCATAGAAGAGATAAATCTCTGCTGCTGCTGGTATATCTGCGTGCGCTACGACTGTTGCTGTTGCAGTCGCAGCATCGAAGAACGGAAAACAACACTGCGCATGGACATGGTGGTTTGCTAAATCTACGAAAGGGAGAAAGGTAGTGGGGTGGTCAGGCACATGTAGCACTCGTGTTCCTCCCCGTGCAGCTCCTGCTGTTGCAGGAAAGCCCTGCGATCGACTGTCGCACGCTATTCTCTGCTCGATTTCCCCTACCCCACCTTGCCTGCCCTCCGTTTTCTCCTTCTCCGTTCGTCCTTCATCTCTTGTTGCTGCTCGTTCTTCGCTCTCCGTCCTGAAGCTGGCTCTGCCGCCATACTCGTTATCAGCGAGAACAAAACCTCCAGCATCACCAGAAGCAGGACCGGCCGCAGGCCGCACCGCTGTAACTTGTGACGCGGAGGAATCCGCGTGCGCATTCGCGGTATTCGCAACGGAAGCAGGATGCGGCCCTGCTGCACCATTCATAGACGAGCAGGAAACCGAGACAGCAGCGAGCGAGGACGGGTGGGCAGAAGACGCAGACGGCACAGCAGCAGCAGCATCAGCGTGCCGGTAGTACAAAGGTCGTTCCCGGGGAGGACGATCGCGTAATACAGGGAGGAAGGCCACAACGTCTTCTTCCTCGTCGGCCTCCTTCTCATCCTCATCTTCCTGTTGTCCACCTGTTCCTTCTTCCAGCAGCCGCTGCTGACCTTCCGCTTGTACAAATGCCTCTGCGCTTGCTGCACCAGCCCTAGCAGCCGCATCTACTTGAACGTTTAGAAGCTGTGTTGCAGCAGCTGCGCTACCTGTCGCTGCAGCTTTCCCCCCTCCGTGTACTGCTCGCCCTGCTGCCTCCTCTTGTTCACGCGCTGCTGGTTCGCGTGCAACCGCCGATGCTGCAGCTGTCTCTTCAGCTGTTGTTTCCTCCTCTCCTGCCGGTGCTTCTTTTTCTGGCAGCCCCCTTGGAACTGTGTGAGTGTCTTCCACTGCTGGTGCGGCTTCTCCTCCTTTTGCGGCTGCTGCTGCCTCTTCTACTTTTCCTGCCGCTGCTGTTGTCCTTGCGTCCTCTCCTTCGTCTCCTTCTTCTACACTATAATCGTGCTGCTGTACTGCCACTTGCTTCCACGAGGCGTCGCCGGCTGGCGGCGGCAGCTCCAGCGCGAAGGCACGGGACCCCATGTGGCACTGTCCCCAAATAAACTGCTCGAGTGTTAGGCTATCAATCCATTCTTTGAGTTCTCTGCGGCCCTCTTCTGCTGTAGCTGCGGGTGCTCTTTCCGCTGCTGATCGAGCTGCGTCTCTTGTTGCCCAGGCTGTTGTTGATGTAACCGGGGCCGCCGCTGCTGTTTCTGGCGCAGTTTCTGCCGGTTCTGCTTCCGTAGTACTGCCATCGCCGCTGGAGACCCTTCGGACTTTGCACGCCTCTTCCTTTTCCCGCACGCTGTTGTGCCGCTGCTGCTGCTCGTCACGCTTCTCCTGTCTGCACTTCCGAAGCTGCTGCTCCTCCTCCTCTTTTTGCTGCTGCTGCTGCTGGTGTTGTCCTTTTTTTCCCAGTCTCTGCCAATAATGCTCCTTTCGCTGCTGCTGCTGCTCTTCGTGGCACATTTGTCCTTCTTCGTCCTCTGCAAATGCGTCTTGAAGCAGCGGCAGGAGCCGTCTGTATAACTCGAACGATCGCAGTAACGTAGAGTCAATCGCACGTGAGAGGGGCTCATCCTGCAGCAGCTCTGGTACTTCAGGTGGACCGGCGATAAGTGGCTGCTGCTGTTCTTCATGACGAGGCGGCAGCAACTCGAAAAAAAAGGAGAATTTGGACCTTTTTTCGCTCTTCTCCTCGTGCTTCCTAACCTGTTGCTGCTCCTGCTCTAGCTGTCGCTGTTGTTTCTCTAACTGTTGCTCCTGCTGTTCCTGTTGCTGATGCTGCCGTGCGTGCTGGCGTGACACCGTCGATACAGGAAAGCCTTCATCGCTAGTTTTTCTGCTCTGACTTGACAGTGCGGCTGCTGCCCTGTGCGCTTCGAACAAGAAGTACAACAGGCACAAAGTATCAGAATCGACTAGTGGCCTGCCTTCTTCTTTCAACGTCGAGAGCGAAGCGCGGGCGGAGGCAGCCTTACAAGCTGCAGCGCATTCACTTTCAGTTGCTGATGTAGCTGTGCCTCCTTCTCCTGCTCTTGCTGCCGCCGCTACCGGTGCCTTGTCTGCGGTACGGGTATTTTTTTTTGTGGGGACCTCACGCTGCTGATGCTGTTTGAGCTGCCCCCGCTGGTTTGGGTTCTGCTGCTGCTCTTCCGGCTTCCGTTCGAGATCTGCCTTTTTTCCTCCTCTCCCTTCTTCCTCTTCTTCTTCTTCTTCCATTCGTTGGTCACTTTGGTGCTGCTGCTGCCTGTGTACTTCTGTCTCTCCGTCAGGCCGCAGCGTGAGCAGCCATTCGGCAAGCGGGGCGAAAACGGGATCTTGTAGAGCAGTATACACGTTTATCATAGCACTGTGTGGAATTCTGAATAAGACGCTGCCCGCAGCAATGTGCTTGCCCGCGAACAATCCTCTCCCTGCTGCTCCCCTACTCTTCTTCAGCTGTACAGCCGGGTGCATGTACACCCCAAGCTTCTTCGCTTCAGCGTGGCAGCGACGGGAGAGATCCACTTCCTCTTCTTCCCCTTCTTCCATTGCTTCGTGAATCAGGCCTGGTTGCTGCTCTTCTTCTTGTTGTTGCTGTTCCTCTTCTGGCTGCGGATTCCGCTGCTGTTTAGGCTGCTGTTCTTTTCTCTCGGCCCGGTAGCGTTCGGTGTCCGACTTGCCGCCAGCAGCAGCAGCAGACTTCTCAAGTTGTACTGTGGTCCTGTTACTGCTGCCGCCGCGAATATGACCCTGTCGATTCGCTGGTGCACAAAACCGGTTGATGAGGTGTTGAAGGTGTAGCAAGTAGGGCGCTACCAAACAAGACAGCGTCGTTTCCTGCAGCGTGCCTCCACCTTCTGCAAGCTCTCCCGTATCTTCTGTCTGTCCTGAAGTTTCTCCTCGTGTTGTTTTTGACCCCATCCTATGCTGCAGCTCGGCCCTGTTTTCGGCTGCGCTGTATTCCTCTTCTTCTTTATCTATGAACTTCTCCCTTGCTAGAGGACCAGATGAATTTTCCGGCCAGTCGTCTACGTGGAGAACTGTCTGTTGCTTCTTCTGTTGCTGAACGTGCTGCCCACGAAGGGCAGCAACAAGGGGTGTCGCCCCAAACGCGGTGGCAGCACCGACTGCTGCACTAGCAGAGGCAGTAGCAGCAGCATTAGCCACCGGACAAGTAGCGACAGTAGCAGTAGCAACGTCAGCAGTGGTAGAAGCCGTCGAAGCTGAGGGGGCAGAAACAGGAGCAGCTGAACCAGCAGCGGCAGCGGCAGCAGCACGAATCTGCAGTTTGAGTTCGAAGAGAGCGCGTCGGATATTTGAGGGGCTTTCACAGTGAGCAAGTCGTCCCCACTCCTCAAAGAGCTCTTCTTCATCTTCGCTTGATATACCGCACCGGCAGCAAATGCAGCAACAACAGGCACAGGTGCTGTCTCTTTGTCCGATGTCTGATGCAGCCGACGTCCGGGCAGATGCAGCAACAACCGTGGGCAGGTGTGCAGCAGTTCCATGGAGGTTGCCAGCATACACACCCTCCTCGAAACTCATCGCCTCTGATTCCTCGCCTACTGTTCTGACAGCTCGCTGTGCTCCTGCTGCTCGTGCGGCCCCTGCTGCTGCTCCTGCGGTTGCTGCAGCACTCTCTTCAGCTGTGTGCAGCGGAGCTGGCGCAGTGGAGGGGCAGCTGCTGTTGCTGCTGCAGTCAAGCAGACAAGAAGGCGTCTTGTTTCCTGCGTTTGCAGTCGTGTTGCAGCTCCTTCTCCATCTCCTGGACCGCTTGCGCTCCTGCTGCTGCACCACCGCATCAGCAAAATACAAATCCTGGTCGGTCATGTAGCATATACGAAAGGCATCCAGCAGCTGCCCGCACATGTACTGCAACTCTCCGGGTGTCTCTGCCCGGTGCAAATAGACCCAGCAGCGCGTCCTGCCGCCTCGCCTGCCGTGCCCCTCCCCACGACGGAGATGCTGGACAAATGCAGGACAACGAGCACTTTTTTTCGCAGCTTCAACTGCTCCCATTTCTGTCTGCTCCTGCTGCGCTTGTTGCTGCCGTGTCTCCAGTGGCTCTAGCTGCTGCCGTGTCTCCAGTGCCTCTAGTGACTCCTGTGGATGGTCCTGCGGTTGCTTCTGACGCTGCTGCTGAGGCAGGGACAGAGAGGGCCGCTGCTTGTTCTGCTGCCGTCGTTGCTGTTCAGACGCATGATATGACGGCAACAGCAGTCCCAGCCTTCGCAGCAGCTGCTTGCGGAATTTTAGTCGCGAAGGACTGGATGTCTGTGCAGTTAGAGGAAGAAGAAGAGGCAACGCCTCCGATGAATAAACAGCAATGGATACGGGCCTTCTCGCTGGTGCAGCACGACCAGCGGCAACACGGAATGCACAAGCAGTATCACCATGAGACGAGGTAGACGTCATATCACGAGCAGGCAAGGAAGCACCAGACGAATGAAGAGAAAGCGCAGCAGGAGCACCAGACGCACGAGCGGATGGAGCAGATGCTACGCGAGCAGGTAAAGAAGACGAGCCATCAGAAGCGGACGCAGAAGGGACGAACAAAGCAGCAGAAAGAGAAGGAGCGATATCCGTGGGTGTTGCAGCGGCAAAAGAAGCAGCAGCGCAGCTGCTAGCCTCCGATGTAGACGACAGACACGTAGACATTGAGTCTGCTGGGAGCGCCACAGCGGGTGGACTTGATGCGGTGGAATCCATCGCTGCTGCCGCTGCTACTGCCCTTCCAGAGGATGTGTGCTCTCCCGCTGCCGCTTCTGTCTTGGCGTTAAGCCGCGTGACTGCTAACGGAGCTACTGCGCCTGTAGCTGGACCAACTGCTTCTCTTTAGCTGTCCCGTAGCTGCTGCGGCGAATCTGTGGGGTGCATACGCGGATCCTGCTGCTGCTGCTGTTCTTCGGCTGCAGCGGCTGCGGTTGGGACTCCCGTCCTTGATTCTGCCGATTTACTCTTCGCCCAAGCGGACTTCACCTGCTGCACCGCTTGTTGCTGTTCGCTATGTAGAACCAGTGTCCACGCATTCCTGCTGTGTCACTCGCCGCTGCTGCCTCGCCGCCCGTTGCTGCTCGTGCTGCGGAAGCATCTCTTGATGCTGCCGAAGTTGCTACTGTTGTTGCTGCGCCCTTTTTGCCGAGGGGTTCGCTGCGGTTCTTGCACGTGCGTCTCGTCCTGTTGCTGCTCTCCCGACCTGTTGCTGATATACTGATTAAGCTGCAGCTGACGCTGCCGGCCTCCCTGCCGGCGCTTTGCTTCCTGCTGCTGATGTTGCTTCTAAAGCACTCGACGCTGCTGTTTCGGCCGTTGCTCGTGCTGCGGAAGTGACTGCTGTTGCTGCTGCTGCTGTTTACGCACTCGCTGCAACCAGATATGCCCCTTCGCCTGCTACACTTGCAGCCGTCTCAGTTGCTGCATACCGTTGCCGCTGGACCTGCTGCTGTCGACGGCCGGCTAAACGCAGCTGCGGGGCGCGCCACAGATGCCGACTGCTTCGCAGAGACACCGTAAACAGCTCGGCGGTCGATGCGGCGCGTGCAGTAGCAGCGAGATAGCAACGGCAGTAGCAGTAAGAGCCACACCACCAGCAGCATCGACCAGCCCAATCAGATACAGAAGCCCACCTGAACAAATAACCTCTTCCATTACTACATCTAATTAACCACTGGATCCCCATATAAAAAAGTGTGCGGTGGAAACATGCAAGTTCAAACGGCGGCAGATGAAGCCGTGGTACAAAAGAAGAGCATCGATGCCAAGACACCCGACCCCCCACAGCGCCTCCCGAACCGATACCACCTGACGAAAAATGAATGAGTAACAGAGATGGAGAAGAAATTTTTGAGCTCAGTCGGCGACAGTATGTCCCCTACTGCCAAACAGCTACTCCGTCTCACCCTCGAACCGACTTTTGCCACGGATAGTTTCTGACAGTGCAACCTGCGCTGCTGGTGGTGCTGCTGGTTTTCAGTAGAGAACCGCCTATGCCACCGCTGCTCGCCCTCCCTCCTGCTGCTTCTGCTGCGCTGCTGCGGTCGCTGTTGCTGATGCTGCTGCGTATGGCTCCTCAACTCTTCCGGTTTCTCTTGCCCTCCACGCCGCGACAACGAGAGCTGTTCCTGTCGCTGTTGGTACGTACTGCTGCTCCACCAAACATTTTCGCTAGTGCTCCTCTTGCTGCGGACCGCTTTCCCTGCTCACCGGTCTCACTGCTCACGGCTCTCGCTGCTCACCGCTCTCCCCCTGCTGTCGGCCTTGCTGCTCCAGCTACTGAGCCCGCTGTATTCGACCTGCAGCATCATTTCCAATAGTCAGTACGGCTACTCTCTTTCATCGAGGGAGACGATGATACACTGAGATGATATTTTCACGAGTTTGGAAGTAATAAAACAGTGATCAGGCGGGGAGGCGTCTCAATATTCAAGGCGCACGCCACTAATCACAGAAGGACAGCTGGGTGCAAGATCCTGAACACGCTAATCCCCACAGCCCTGCTAGAACTGTATTGAGAGGGTGACAGTACTGCTGTGTACGAACTTTATTTGCAAGTGTGCTTGCAACACATTCTGCTGAGGTTCTTCCCATCACCGCCGCACGCGGCTCCTCATCCTGCCACTGCTGCTGCGCTGACATGAGCTGGCCGGCGTTAGACAAGCTGCTGAGTCCCTCTCAATACAACGACTGTAGACGGGTTTTTCTGTTGCTGTTGGTCACGAGGTTATACTCTCCTGCCCGAAGTACTGATACGGCACCTCCTCCTGCTGCCGTGCGAATGCAGCTGCAGCTGCTGCTGCACGCTCTGCGGAGGCTGTCGGTGCCGGACTTCGTCCTGCAACACTTGATCCTGCTGATCCGCCGCTGACGCTCCTGCGGCCGCAGATCAATGTGTGTTTGTTTCTAGGGCTCCTGTGGTCGTGGGCTTCACGCCAGTGCTGCTCTGCAGGTCATTCGGATAGTCGTGCTGATGTTTATGCTGGTGCTTGTTCCTGGTGCTTGCTGGTGGTGCTTGCTGCTGCTGCAGCTCTTGTGCTGTTGTTGCCTCCGTAGCACTTCCTTCTGATGCTACTGCTGCCACCGCTGCTACTAGGCCTCTTTCTGCTGTCGATGCGGCTGCTCATGCAAGTGCCGGTTTTGATGTAGTAGTCTCTACTGCTCGTGCGACCTCTCTGTTTCTACACCAGGGTCTTCGCCGTGGTCTGTCTCACGCAGCTGCCCTCCTACGGGTTGTGCTGTGGGTACACTCCAGCTGCCCTGAGGCTGCCTGAATGAGGTATACTGCGAAGGCATGCCCACGTTGCACAACCAAACACCGGGTACGCCGTATAGAAATGCATCTCTGATCAAGGTAACTGTTGAACGGCACATATTAATGGTAGCAATCCCGATGCCTTTGTGACTAAGTAGCTGTGTACAACCTGTTTTCCATCGTGTCCCACATATACATATAATATGCATGTTTTATATATACTGTTCTGTGCATTTAGATATAAATAGGTTGTGACAAATGCGCTCCAACAGTGATGAGTCCACATATATGATGTACACATTTCGCTTTCCTGCTTCTTTATTTGTGGTGAGCGTCGCTCCACAAGGTTTACATGTACGAATAAAAGAGGACAAAATGAATCGAGTTATAAACATCGCCGGTGAATATTCTCCAAAGAGGTTAAGTGACTTCTGCTTATGTGAGTTTAATCGAGGCTGGGAGAGCGGAAACCGTACCAGGAAGTAGTAGCACACGAATCGTACCACCGTTGACGCGTGGATAGGGACAAGCCTTTAAAGAACGGGCGAAAAGTAACGGCCTTTTGTTGCGCACAAGCAGTAGTGTAGCCTGTGCCGCAGGGAGATTCCGCCAGTGTAAACACACTGGCGGAAAAGTATACTGGAAGGAGGAGCTTAACTTTCTACTGAACACCTTCGAGTCGCCTCCTTGTTTCTGTGTGCCTGTGTGGCTGTTCTGCTCCATGGTGTGAGCAGTTACAACATTCGCCTGTGGCTTTCCATCCCCTGTGAACATGTGTAATCTGTGTTGCAAGCACATACAGTATACAGAGTACGAAGTCGCATGCCTTCATCTTTCCACTACTCTTCATGTCCTTCTGTACGATGCTGCATGTGCCCGTATGTATACGCAATATTTTAAATGTACGAGACACGCAGTGGCGCTGCGTAGATTGGGGACGTGTCGGACTGGCTCTCAAAATAAGCCTGCTCGTGTCGAAATTTTGCACAGCAGTGCACGCGTATACAAATACACAGTTTGACGAACAAAAACAGTTGTGCAGCTTTTTCATTTCCCTGTACTTGTTCAGTTGTGATGCTGCCAGGTAAATCTGTAAGAAAGGGCACCGCCAGCCTGAAAACAAAATACAAATTGTGTTGCTCTCCCTGTGGAGGCGTGATTACGTTTGTTGTCGACCTACTGATTGTCTCAAGTACAAGTGATGGAATCTAGTTCCGCAAAGAGGAAACATGAATGCCTGCTGCTTCTGTAAAGGAAAAACAGTTTTACGTAGAAACATCAGTTCAGCAGCGTAGAAGCTTGACTGAGTTGACCTGATCGAATTACGGATGCCCAGTGTCTACACGAAAGAACGCACGTAGATAAAGATGACATCCTCCGTGTGTGCGAAAGTGTGGACTCAAGTTTCGTCGTGCTCAGAAGTGCGATACACATATGTAATGACACGTAACAACATACGTGTTTGTGCGTGCCCGCCCCTTCACCATGTAAACTCCTACGTACCACCGATACAGAGATACTCATGGAGCTCCTACGTAGTACCGATACATAGATACTCATGGTTTCTGGTGCGGACAAAAACGTCATTTCCCGCAGGAGCAGTAGGCGACTACCGTGCTGGCCATGAAACTGTACATCATAGCGCGCGGCTATACAGGACCTCGGTCTAAAGGGCAGAAAATATTTGTTTACGTTAAGCTGCAGCGAAGTCACAAGTGTAGCTTTCACCCTTGACGCACAGGAAATGAACAAGGTTCCCTTTGTCCTGCGAGGCTACTAGATTCCCCCAGGTGACATTTGACGTTGACTCAATGTCGTTGTGCGTGAGTGTTTGAGGTCTGAGGGACCCTGTGTGTTGATGATACGCTTTAGTTTCATGTACAAGCAAGCCGTGTTTCAAGAATAGAGGGGCCTAGAGAGAAAGACTGCGCCATTATAATTGCTGTTTGTATCTTGTTATAAGGCGTGTGCGTTGGTAGTGAACGAGCAATGTTCTCCCCTGCTTGTTAGATGCTCTTATTGACAAGGATGACACCCCATTGCCTAGATGTTTAGAAACATATATATATATATATATATTCTCAGTGTCCTCCCACAGAGCCTGAAGCTTTTGTTCAACCAACACCTGCAGACACACGCGTGCATCTGAACACAGTTTTAGCGCGAATTCTCCGTGGCTTTTACGGCCCTTATCCTACACGTGTCTTACGGGAGGAAGATGCCGTGCAACTCAGCTGCTGCAGCTTTTGCTCCTGCCGTAGCCGACGTCCACGCTGCCGCTGCTGCTGCTGCTGCCGCCCTGTCACTGTCCCTGCCGTTTTTGCTCCAGCTCTTGCTGATGATTTTGCTTGAAGGTGTACAGGTTGCTCCAGCTACACCCGATGGTGTTGGTGCTTCTCGCTGGTTCTTCCTCCTTGTTGTTCTCTCCCGGTTTTATCCGAGCCACCGTTGTTGCCGATGTTGTTGCGATTGCTGCCCCATTAACAGTCGCTGGTAAGACTGAAGGACAAAAGGAGACGCGACGAGGACGAACCGATGTCTCTCCGCATCCCTGAGCCAAGGAGGCTTCTACGCGCAGAGACAGGGGATGAGTGCTCCCGGAAGAGTTTAAGTGAACATCACCTGGCGAAGCGAGATGGCGGGCAAACATCTACCCGTGTGTGGCCTTTACAACATGCTGATTCCGTTGAGTATGCATATCCCCCATGCACCCGAGGGGTACACGTCTGCGGCAACGGCGGCGGCAATATGGAAGCGTCCCATTGATGTCCTGTCGCGTCTCTTGGGGTAGCACTCATGCTAGAGGTCTTTAGGTTCTGCGTCTTCCTCTCCTAACGATACGGGAGGAGAGCATGTTCGAAGCTGTGTCTCTAATCAGACGTCCTTCGGCGAACCGCAAGCTACAGTCTGACCAGTCTTACCTCGGGTTAAAGGCACGAGAAAGAGTCTTCTGTAGAAAGGAGGACGTATTCGTACACAGTGCATGATACTCAGCAGAGCGAGCGCAGCACCCGCGCTGCGTTGTCGGTAAGAGTTGAGAAAGAGGTCTATTCTATATTCGGAAGTAGACGTACACCTACGTGGACGTTTTCCCGGAGTGCTGCTCGAAGATATAGGAAGCCGCAAAGTCAAACATACACGTGTACGCACATAAAGATGAAGAAGTGTGGCATCCTCGATAACTCAAAGAAGAACGCCGATGAAGTCCTTTATCAGAAATGTTTACTTACGGGTTACTGCGTCCGGCATGCTACACGACGAAAGACTCCGTACTCACTGCTCCAACAGCAGCACGTACCGCCCCTCTTATATTTTACAAAGAGTAAGAGATGCTTCATAGTGTGCCTCACTAGGAACAATCTTGCAAGAGCGAAGAATTTAAGCCATTCCACACGCGTTTCTTTCTCGTGGGTCAGGGAGAACTGCTTCATTCCTTTTTATTTTCCACTTCTTCTATGAGCGTACATAGCCTTCACAGGTGACGACGATGAAGCGCTACAGGGAGAAAGTGAAGCATCCCAAAAAAGGAAGATAGCTACCATCAGCTGCGTCCTCAGTAGGAAGCCGGTGATAGCAAAGACGAAAGCAAAACTAGAAGGGGTCACCCTGTTTCCTAGTAAAGGTGCTGGCAGTCAGACACAGCGCAGAACAAGTATGTATACGTATACCTGTGAATGTGAGTGGCAGTGTGCAGAACGTGTAGTCGTACATCGACTCTAAAAAGAGCTTTCAGTGTTTTCTCTATCCGTCTTGGTGGTATCAGGAAAATCACACACATTGTGTACGTCTCTTTATCTGATGTGCTTTTTCCATAACAGGACAACCACCCGGTAGTGTCACTGGTGTCGCAGTGAGACTGAAGAACAACGAGGAGACGAGGAGGGAAAGGTAACGCTGGCGATCGCAAGGAGAGAGGCAGAGAGAAGCTCTTTCTTCGAAAGGACTACCTTGCTCAGCAGAGAGCAGGGGCTCGTCGTGGACTTACGGTTATACATGTAAGCAGAGCGAAGAACTGATGGCAGCAGACGTGATTTGAAGAACAGGAAGGTGCCACCAACATAGAAAATATGCACGTTCTCGGTGTACACACAAGTAAACTTGTGCATCTACAACTCAGTGAAGGAGCTCACGCGTGGAACTGTCGGACGGGTAGGCGCACAGACATGCGTGATTGACAAGGTTGATGCAACTGCCACAGCTGCAGGTCGAAATCCAGAAAACCAGCTCGACGGTAACTGATACACTGTGACCCCTACGTACATCGGATCTGTAAGAGTAAGAGAGGGCGTGGCAGCAGGGGAAAGAATCTGTCCATGTACTCGATACGACTGCATCCTGAACGCGTGCACGTACGCGATACACATAGAAGGAGATTTGTTGCACATCTACTGTACGAGATACAAGCAAAACAAAATATATTGCAGTTCCACGCTTCTCTATGTGCGCAACACTGATGCACGCTGATGCTGAGCCACACACACTTCCTCATGGTGGATTTCCCTCGTAATGCGGTTTGGTCACGTCCACTTGTATTCCAGCCGCCACTCATGTGTGGGCGTTTCTCTGTGCATGTTAACACTGTACCCCGTCATGAGAAGAAGTATGGCAGCGTGCGCCACGCGTAAAGGTGCGCGAAACGCATCTTCCTATATTTGTCTTTGTTGGTAGATACGCAACGAATGTGCATCTTAAGAGGCTTGAAGCTGTCCGAGCTCCTCTGTTGGTGGTGTTCAGAAAGGTTAGCAATTAGGTTATGTGGTTCGTCATTCGTAGCTGCTAGTACCGATCACACATATCGTGTGATCTGTAGATGTACGTAGGTGCCGCATTTGTTCTCGTCAACAGTTCTCGATGCGTTTATGTACACTACTTGTGTTGCAACCTTACGTGCAAGCTTTCACACAGACAAACGTAATTCGGAGCTTCTCTATTTTTTGGATGAAGCAGCGGTCACACATCCTGAGTTCCCTGTTTTTCGGCCTTGCTATGTACCTGTGCTAACGCACGTGTAATTATGTATATTTGCCTGCCGTCTTACCAGAGGATACACTTGATTTTTGTGGTATTTGACTGCCTACTACCGCTGCTCTTTGATTCACATGTCGTTTCCCTGTTGGTGCCGCTGTGGGCCGGAAGCTCACTGCGTGTATTAGTGTATCTGTGTGTAGTAGTAAAGCTACTCTTTAGCAGGATTTTACTGCAACACACAATCTCTACGCTTACAAAAATTCAATAGGTGTCCGCATTAATGTTTGAAGAAATGAGGCTTCACGCTGGATGAATTTTAAGGAGACGCACAACCTTCGTGTGGAGGGAAAATCTGCAAAAGTCTCTCCACGGATGTACCGGATGTCTCGTCATTCGGAACCATGCTTGTGCATACATGTTAATTTACTCCTCTGCAGACACTATCGAGTGTATACCCCTGGCTGTGCATTCATACACTTAATTTTAGTTGTGTTACTATGTTTTTATACGAACGCCGCTTGACACATGGTGATATGGTGCTCCTCATCACTTCTACGCTCCAGCAGGACAAGAACCGACAAGCGGTTGCCATGCATCACGCTGACCGTGACTCCTTTTCTGTGAGCGAGGCGGAGGACGCTGGTGAGGCGCAGCACAGTTTGCGTGATGCTGTCGCAGAAGAAACTGCAGAGAGGCCTCCCTTACATGGCTGCGAGGGGAAAATGGAAGCAGGAAATAAAGAAAAGGGCGGGTTTTCGTGTTACTGGGACGTGGCAACGGGTAATGAGTCGGCGATGCAAAATGGAGACAACACGGAGGAAGAATGCAGTGAGGAGGATTGTCTCGAGGACATAGTGCTCCACTTTGGAGACGACGTTGAGGAAGAAATGTGGAGAGATCTGTCTGTACGAGAAAACGCATCGCTCAGCAACGTGCTCCACTCACCAAGCTACTCCGGTAGTTATGTGCCATCCCCCACAGTGATAGGGAGACGTGACAGCTGTTTTCGGGGCCACGGTGAAAAAAGGTGCTTTTCACGTTCCTGTGCTTTCTACGAGAAGCAAGACAATCACTGCAGTGGAGTAAAGAGTGCTTCCGGAAGTGCGGAAAGCGGCGCTCGCTCCCAATCCCCCGCTATTATAACATGTTCAGGACGTGGCGCATCGCTTCACTGCGGCAGAGTAGGAAAAGTTCCTTGCTCTACGCATGCCAGTACTGCAACGACCCGAAGCGGGACTGCGCCTCTCGCCTTCACAGACAAGGGGCTTACGGGTGGGAATACCACTTCTTCACGGAAAGGAGGCGGCGCCGCTGTTACTGCCGCAGGCTGCAAACTTTCTCCTGTCGTTGTCAAGAGGGGTTCAGAGCAAAGAGACTGTCCTTCTCCCGTTGCAGTAGCAGCGCGCTCAGTGGCCTTTCTCCGTCGTTCGTGTTCCTCTCCTCTTCCCCCGCTGAAGTCCCCCACTGAACAGCTTCCACCACGTGGGGTGTTTCCAGCAGCAGGAGAGCATTCAATACCACCTTTACATTTCCCGAAACTGCAGCAGCAACCTGATGTGACGCACTCAAAGCGGAGCCACTCTAGTACGTGTGCTACATCTACAAGGAGTAACAGCAGCTGGAGCTGTTGTAGTGAGCTGACTTCGCATATAGCGCAGCAGACAACACATCCATGCCGCGTACTCTGTGCAGAACGGATAGACGAAGGACGGATAGATGGCACTCATGAACGGGGAGAACAGGGAAACCAACCTTCCTGGAGTTGGTGGTGGAACACACCAACGTTCAGCTGCCGTCGAAGGCTGACGTCGCCTTCGATCTGCTGCTGCAACCCAGGAAACGGGGGTTTACGCTGGTGTGCAAGAAGGCATGTCCACAGCGGCAAAAGCAGCTGCCACGCCTTCAAGTTCATTTTGTCCGTGGAGGGCAGTCGAATGGGATTCGCTTTTCTTTTTATGCTGCTGTCGCTGGCCGGCGAATTGTTGCTGCTGCGTCTCGCTAGTGGGAATGCCCCTGCTCCGAGAGTAACAGGAAACACCACGGTAGCAGTAACCTCCAGCGGTGATGGAAGCAATAGGGAGGTGCAGCAGCAAGAAGGAGCGCTTCCCGTCTCTGTGAACGAAACAAATAAGAGCGCCCCTCTGAACGCTCAAACAACAGCAGCAGCACGAAATGCTGTTCACGCAAGGCGTTTATGGCTGGCTTCGAATATCGTTTACGTGCTTTTGCTGGGCACCTCGCTACTGCGCTTCTTCCTTTTTATGTCTCCTGGTTTTGCACCAGTGGCGTTCATCCGGCTTATGATCTGCGTGTCTGCAGCGTTCCTGTCACACGGGTTGTGGGTCTATTGCTCTGCACTCGAAGCCTCAGCGTGGCACTTGCGAGCAGCAGGTGGTAGCACCCCAGGTGGCAGCGGCTATCGATTTGGTACTAGGATTCTGTGTACAGTGCTACACGCGTGTGGCCTATGGGCCTTTGCACCAGAGTTGAGTGTCAGTTCCGCTTACCACGCAACTCGACAGCCTTCTGTCGTGACAGGAGTCCTGTTTAGCCAGAGCCTCATTTTGAGCATCCTGGTTTGCTTCTGGGCCATATACACCAGCAAGCGGTGGATTATCGCCTACTTGCTCGTTCCAGCAGTGGCTGCTTTGATCTGGGCTTTACGCGTTGGCGCAGCGTACCTGTCAGCAGCGGCGGCAACAACAGCAGCAGCGGCAACAACAGCAGCAGCGACTGGCAACCCTGGCACCGTTGAGGTTCTCCTCTACTTTCCGGCTGCAGAGGTGACGCCGTGTCTACTCATGGTTTGCTTCGTATTGGTATATCACCTTACTATCGAAGCAGCAGTGCAAAAGCACCTACAATATAGCTGCCGGACCTCGAAGACGACTCCCCCAACTTTTTTTCTCCGCGCACTGTTCGATCGGTGCTTTCCTTGTCACCTGCTTCAGGAACTGCTGGCATCTATAGAAAGCCTACCTGCTCGGATCGATAATGCACTTTGCTATCCTCCGCCAGCAGCATCAGAACAAAGGGAGAGAGAGACAGACCCTCAGGCGCGACAACGTCGTGACGCAGCTGCACCGGGAGGTGTGGCTCGTGCTTCATTATACGCTAGTTCGGTATCTCACGTTTCCGTGTCAGTGGCCCTTACCCCTTCCCCGACCCCTGCCCTTCTGGCTTTTCCTTGCGTCTCTTGCACTGCCTCCGCACTTCCCTTCTCCACGACGAGCGGATCCGCAGGAATGGCTCCGGTCGCACGCCAGATAAGAGGGAAAAAGCTGCGGTGGAATCGCAGCAATAGCGACAGCTTTTCGAATCACGAAGACGGGCAGCACAGAGAGTTCATATCCCAACAAAGCAGGAAGAGCCAGGATGGCTTCAGTGGCTGGAAAAGCAACAACGGTTGCAGTAGTGGCGTCTGCAGCACCAGCGGCAGCGTCTCCTGCGTTGACAGCAGCAAGAACATCTGCAGCTGCACAAGCAACAAGGCTTGGGACAGCAACAAAGACATGCCTGGTAATACCGATCTGATTCTGCTACAGACCAAGGCACTGCCATATGTCTTTCACTCAGCTCTTGCAGAAGCTGACAGCGTGAGGCGCGGAAAAGGGTATCCACCTACACACCTGCAGTATATCAAACGTGACACACGACTCTCAGAACTCCACAGCGACACAGCCCAGGACGAAGGAAGCGTGGTTATCAGGCAGCTCAGAATTGGAGAGACGTTGCTGCACCGCGTAACACTCGCGTACGCAGGTAGCGGGGACTTCGACCTCCGCTTGTTTTCCTCACTACTTCAACTATTCACCAAGATGTTGCACCAGGACGAGCCTTGCGGAGGAGGGCAGAACTGTGAATAAGGGACGCAACTGCACTGGAGAAAAGTTTTCAGCTGCTGTCTCGAGGAGGCGACGCAGCACCTGGTCGTGGCACATCGGGCGCAGCAGGTGGACGCAGCAGGTGGACGCAGGAGGAGGGAAACGACCAGCACGAGTAGCGATAGCGGTATCACCAACACCAGCAACGACAACAGAATCACCCAAAGACGCAGAAGTGGTGACAGCAGTTCTAGTAACAACAGCGTCACGTGCCACTGACAGCATCCCAGAAGCGAAGGTGGCCACTTTTGCGTGCTCAGGTTTCAGGATGAAGTGCACAGGTTCGAGAAGGCCGCTGCAAGGGCTAGGTGGCAGACGACAAAGACGATGCGGCACTTCAACACAGATAAATGAGTACTACGCAATCCAAATACAGTGCAGCATTTTAAGGAGACTGAACCATCTCAAGTACAAGTAGTAATGGCCACACTCTTACATTGCCGTGCAGTGTTGACAGCACACCATCTTGCACGGAAAGCTTCATTGTTAATGTAACCTGTTCAACCCGTTCTAAGCACTCTGGAACGATGCGTAGAAGAATGTCTTAGCGGGAGACGCGGTACTTAGATAAATAAGAAAGTACACACGGAGATTCATGGATATCCAGATAATAACGTGGATAGAAAAGTCTATTGATAAATGTGTTAGAGTGCAAGAGTTGCAAATGCCCACCGTTTCGAAAGTAGTCGAATACTGTTATTACAAGCCTCTCGGGAAACGCAGCGATATGTGATGTGTCTTTTTTAATGTTGCTGGTCAAGCGGTTGATGGAAAAGGAGATAAGTACCTATGTAGCAAAGCTATCAGGTGAAGCATCGATGGCTTTACCTGATAAAAGCCTTCTACAACGGCTTAACTGATACAAGAACTCAGAGAGCTTGTCGGAAGCGTCGCTACGCACAGCACGTCTTTGTGTAGTGGGCTTTCACTGTCCGCATTTGGATATCATCTATTATGAGGTGTCCTTGCGAATCTCTCAGTGACGTGGCAGAACAAGGACAGCTTGCTAGTTATCAGCGAAGAACGTTTGATGAATTGTATCCGCGCTGAGATTGCTTCAGCAGGAAGGAGAAATATTCAGTGGAGTGCTCCACAGCGGGAAGTGAGAAAAATCGCAGTATGAGTGAACGACACCATCAAGGATTCAGCTTTTTTTTTTAAAGACGACGGCGCAGGGGATATATGTATATATATGAAGTGAACGATGACGTGTTCTTAAGCATGTACATATGTGTGACGATTCGTTTGACGCTGAAGTTTACTTGTCATTTTTAGAGACACAGCGAACTGGTGCTTACTTGCGAGGTACATAGTACACTATGGAGCACCTTGCTGGCAGATAGCCACCACGACGATGAATCATATATGTATTGCATTTTGTCCATTGTTGGGCTCGTCGCAGTGGTTGGCTAGTATCAAACAATAGCCGTGGAAGTTAAGGTAGAGCAAATTTCTGGAAAGGTCGTTCATAAGGAGGTGAAGACAGCGAATTGTCTGTATGTGTATATGTACGCATACACGCCAACGTTGGTCGCCTACGTACTTATGTATGTTTTCGCATCTACTTGGATTGCTTGTTTCCCAGCGTGACTACACGTGAATCTACAGATACACACACATGTTTATCGACTTCCTTTCTAGTTTTCTCCTCCCTGCCCTACAGAAACATATGTGTGAAAGCCGGACATTGATGAAGGAACGAAGAGTCGTACGTGTGCGTTCGCTCACGTACAAGTGCGACAGCAGTCGAACTGCTTTTTTAGGGCGGTGTGTCAATGCTTGTTGAATACAGAGTGCCGAGGCCCGATCTCCTTCACCAGCGTTAACAAGCCTGGGTGAAACCAGAACATTCCAAATATCTGTAGACACACGCAAAGCCCATTCGCACTTCTGAGTCTCAGGTTATTTTTGCGACTGCTCTGTCTATTTGCCCGCTGCTGTATACAGCACCAGCGTATTCACAGTTCACTTACATACATGTATACTTTTATTTGCACCCTACACACGCGAATATCTAAGTAACCGACAGTACAAAGGCCGGTGGGCCCCCGCCAAATAAAATACAAGAACTTTTGCTCACCTAGATCCTCGTCCACTACAGATCGACATGCAGTCGTACACCCAGTGAATGGAGCCGAACAAGGATATTCGAGTGGCCCGGCTGGAATCGATGGACGGGCTCATAGACTGTGAAAGACTCGGGGACAGGACACGACACTGTGTACACGTACACATATATATATGTATATACATGCACACATGTGGATTTAACTAGTTTACGCAAAGCTGTGTAGCGCGCCTGTGCACCGAGAGAAGTCGTTTCCTTTTAGAAGCCCATTTTCAAAAGCACTTGTCTGGACCGGTAATGCCTCTCACACACACCGTTGGCTCTACTTCGTTACTAAAACTGCGCACTCTCAGAGAAGAAGCAGCTGTTGGCTCCTCATTCGTACTAGTAAAACTCCACGCCCTATTACTGTAAAACAGCGTAGCCGTCAGTCCTATTTTCGTGGCAGCAAAAAATGGTTACACTTCTTTCTTCCAACACCGGTACGGACGCAGATTCCCACTATCCATCACCAGCAGGAGAGCTCCTCACACTCTTTCATTAGCAAAACACACTACTTCTCGCCATGAGTGTACAACAGCAGAGATTTCCCCGCAGCTGACGATGTGTCGATGTCACAGTTTCGTTATGCTAGCACAGTCAGGGAACTGCACTCTGAATTAGTAGTGTACTTTTTAATTTCGGGAGTCTCTATGGATTCGAGGCGGCTCCCAGCGGTTCTCTACAGTAATGTTGACGTTCAGTACAGGAGAAGCAGATATATACTTCTGTCCAAGCGCCGGCTGAGTGCAGCCTTCCTGCAGCAGCAGCAGCAGTACTGTTCCTTGTAGATCCATTTGAATATTGTCACCAGCAACTTTCCTCCCCTCCGTGATTCGATGTGACATCATCTTCGTCCTGACAAGATGCATGTACTGTTAGCAGGTGCTTTGGTTCCCGTAAGTAGGGAGCTGCCAATGTATAAACGTACATATTGCTACATGCGCAGCGGTACAGGCAGCTTTGCTGTTCAATTTGCTGGCTACCTGCTGCCCTTAGAACTGTAACGCCCACGCACGTGGGAGATGACAAGCACAGGTTCTCGCCAGCATTTGCAGAGGCATTCCGAAGTAGCACAGTTTCTGTCTCTTCACCGTGATTTTCGTGCGGTTCCTACGTGAATACACAGTCGAACGTCAAGCGTACGCTGCTTCTCCAGTATACTTCCAGGTGAAGGCTGAAGAGGTACGTGACTGCCACCCTGTTAAATTAGTTGGTCTATTTCGAGGTGCTACACGCTACGATCCTTCTTTATAAAAGGAGGATAGATTTGAGGTAACCCTGAGAGTGTTTACTCTCGTATTTGGAGAAAAGGCCGCACTAACGCACCCCAGCGATTTTACATAGTTTCCACAGCAGAGATGGAGCGTAGAATGCCTGACTTCTCCACCGCTATTAGACGAAAGTCCAAAGGACAGCGACCCAGGAGAATCCTCAAATTTGCTGATGGGTCATGCCCGTGAACGTACGTGTTGACTGGTCGCTTGCAAGTTGCTCGCTGACAAGAGCAGGGGGACAAAAACTGCTTGTTTTTGCATGTTTAATCTGTAGGCACGTTTTTTCTTCTGCTCGGTTTAGAGGCATGCCAAAATAATTTTTCGTCTGCAGTGCAGGTTTTCCAGACGCGAGGTCACGCTTCGTGTCTTCCCTCCCCTGTAGAAGCTTCCCAGGTAAAATGCAGTTGTGCTTTCGGACACACCCGAACGTGCAGGTCCTGTTCGTTCATTTAAGTGGATCCCAGTGTACACGGGATGCCGGTATGCGGGTGCGCATCCATCAGAACACGACGGACAACACCTGCTGGCATTGATTCTGTATGTGCGGCAGTACATTATTCGAGGGCCTACACTAGGCATGAATACTTGTTGATACGTCTACACGTTATCCTCTGTATCGATGGCATTCCTCCTGTGTGCCACGGGATTCATGGGGGTGAACGGAGGTTTGTACAAGTTGCCGTTTTTCTGCGAAGAGATGAACGCGTACAAATCTACAGGTTTCAACAATGTTCATATTCGTCTTCTAATATTTGTGTGGGATGTGACCCGTGTACATGTGATCATTCATCTAAGCTACGAGTGTTAGGTTCTGCTGTAATGCACACTTGTGAAATCGTGTGAGCATGTCGTGTCCTTGTCTATTTTGGTGTTGCACCGTCGCACGCAATCGCCGACGCATTAGAGTAGCGCCAATATTCTCGACGTCCTCCTTTGGCGTAGCATTCCGCTACACGATGAAATACACTCGCGCCGTGGCTTAGGGATTTTTACAACGAAACGACTGGGGCCTTCTCCTGGGCAACACAGGTGCTGCGAGCAGTCCTACGGCAGGAACATTGGCACCAGTGAGCGTACCAAAGTCAGCACCAAATACCGTACGAAGCGCAGCACCAAGGCATGCAACTCTAGTACTTCACAGGGACGGTAGAGAAGAAAGCAGCGAGCAAGCTACACCAGAGTAAACAATAATGGCAGGTGGCGCGGCCGACGTGTCAACAGCCGCAGTGACACACGAGCAGCAGTACCAGCGTAACCGGCAGGGCAGCCGCATTCGGACGATGAATTTTAAGCTTTCCGACGCGCCTTTTTACTGGAATAGTCATTTTCCATGCATTCTGAAGGCTGCTGTCACATCTTACGCTGCTGCCTGTTGCACGCAATAAGATATTCGGTTCGCTTGGTGTCTACTAAAGTTTTTTTATTTTCACATCAAATTTGAGTCAACTTCTTTGGGGTAGTCATAAAAAAGAGGTATTTTGTTATTCTGTAAAACTGACCCTCGTTCACTTGCTTCCCCTACTTTACCAGTGGTAATTCTAGCTCTAAAACGTTGTTTCCACTTTCCCCTTACCTGTCCTGCCACTTCCGGTTTCTTCTTCTGGCTTCGTTACCTTCATGCTGCTGCTGCCACCTCTGCAGGCGTGCTGCATACATACGGTTCTGTTTCCCATATTGTAGTCTTCCTTCTCCTTTGTGCTGTGCTTTTGCCGGATCCGGTGTACCCCTCAACATTGTTGTTCCCTCTTCATCTTTTTCTCGTTTCGTGTTTGCCCTATTCTCACTTTATTCCATGTCCTTGTCCCATATTTTCTATTGTGCGCACCTGCTTTTCCAAAGCTTCTCTTCTGACCTCGTTTTGTGCGTCCCGTGTGATTTCGCACCCTTCACCTGTACGGACGACGACCTACTCCTCATCTTACAATTTCCCTTCTACTTCACGAATTCCTCCCTTTTCAGGTATGGCCTCTCTCCATTCTTTTGCCTTCCATTTTGTCCCTGCAATCCACTGCTTTTCCCCTTCTGCTTCTTCCCCCTATTTTACCAGCGTCCCTTCCTTTTTCTTCCGTACGCTCCCACACAGAGATTCAACAACTGCGCCAGGTGTACAGGCAAGGCAACGCGCATATTCAACTTTTGCTTAAGGCCGGCTGCCGAATGCAGTCCGTGTGGGACTTGTTCTCTTCTCGCTTCGTTGCGCACTGTTTTTCTTCCTATTTTCTTTCCTTGTCCCCCTTTGATGCAAGTCCGTTTCGGGCACCACAGCCAGCTGGCGTCACGTCCTCAGAAGTGTTTTTCTGCTCGCAGGCGTGAACACGTTCAAGTCGCATTTCCGTTATACCTATTCTCTTGGAGGAGGATCGTCACGTTTCTTTCCTTTTTTTAACGTGCTCGCTTTGTTTATCCTCCTTCTTTTCCGTTGAACACGACTTGGATGAAATGAAGCAGTTCGATTACCTCCCGATGCACTGCACATAATAATGCTCTTCTCTCTATTCTCGTAATCCGCCGCTTTTCATATCACATCAGCTATTTGCTGCTGTGCATGTATTCCATGGCACTAGAAACAACATTTTTCAGTGTGACGCACACAACTTATCTTTCTCTTCATCCTTTTCCCGCTGAAAACTCAATGACGTTTCTTCACTCTTTCCGTCCTTTGTCCTCTTCTTTTTCGCTGCTTCGGCGTCTGAAGGCGCTGCACAGGAAGTCTGCTTCTTGTCCCCGATGTACGCACAGTTCACTGCCGAGGCGAGAGGGCTTTTTTTCCCTGCGAATGCGTCTCCTCCCTCTTGTGTTCCGCTTCGTCCTCGTTTTCCACCGACGGTCATGTTCCCTTTTTTTTTCTAATACTCGTATTTCCTTTTCTTCACTTCCACTTCGTTTTCCCTGTATCCTACGTGATGTGTACCCTTTCTTCTTCATGTACTTTGACTTCTGTTTGCTTCCACTTCCTTTCCTTTCTTCCTGCAGGCCTTCACTCATTCAGCTTCAACTCCAATTTTTCCTCAATCTTCCGTTCCTTCCTTTCTTCTCGATTTTACTCATCTTTTCCATCTTCTCTTTTGCTCTCTCTGTCCTCTCTTTGCACAGGAAGCCTCAGCCTAGCGTTAGCGGTGAATATCGTCCACTGTCTAGGAAGAATCATCCTATTCAGTACTGCAGGAGCAAAGTTGTCTACGTCGCTGCCGGACAGTGAAATACGAATGGACTGTCCGCGCTTGAAAGTCCAGCTAACAGGCTCCAGCGGCATAGAAAATTCTATTACTTCGCCAGACGCTGCACAGGCCCCGGTTTGAAGGACAGGTAGAAGCAGTCGCAGCAGAAAGGGAGAAACAACAGCGGGTAAGAACAGGAGGAACGCAACGCCCAAATGGAAAGGAAACACAGGAGAATTAGGAGGTTGCAAAAAATGGAGAACAGGACTTCGAGCACGACGCCCAAGAGCCAGCAGCGGCAGGAAAAGCAAAAAAACGCAGCAGGAGGAAGAGAACCATAATGGAAAACGGAACTCCAACAGGATGAGAATCAACAGCAGATAAGGAAGCATCAACAGGAGGGGAAAGCATCCGGGAAACGGCAGCCGCAGTAGAGTGAAGGGAAGCAGCAGAAGGGGAGCGAACAGCAGGGAACGCAGCAGCTGGACGACGAAAACAGCAACCTGAGGAGCAGAAGCAACAATACGATGCAGAGAAGCAGCAGGAGAGGAAGCAGGAGCAAGAGACAAAGCAGAAGCAGAAGCTGGAATGGCGGAACCTCCAAGGAAGCAGCGAGAAAATACGCATGCGGAGAGAACCAACAGGAAGACGAGGAAGAGGAGGTGAAAGTGGAGGAAAACGGGAAATAGGAGACACAAGATAAAGTCGCAGAAGGGGAGAACGACCGCAGGACCAAGAGAGAAGCTGAAACGCGGGAAAAAAAGGGAAGAAGAGGAGCAGAAAAAGCAGGGAAGGACGGTAGCGGCAGAGAAGCACAAGCATACAGACACCATCCACTCACACACACACACACACACACACAGCCACATGTAGACGTACACACCGCAGCAGGTGTGACTTCGAGGGCGTGCAGGACAGTGAGCAGCCGAAATAACAAAGGAGAACAGAGTTACAGGAAGGAAAGGAGCAGGGGAAGGAAGAAAAGAGACAAAGGAAGAGGATGTGAAGAATGCTGTCTATTCTTCCTACGTGTAACACACGCACAGATAAACATATGGATCGACGTGCTTGTATAGTTTTATAGGTACAACGGGATGAACCCAGGAGACACGAAGCAATAGTTCTATCTCTCAAAGAGCTACAGAGTGATACGCATATGTGTACGCTTGTCTGCTTCGGAAGCAGAGCAGCAATACATACGTATATTTCCCCTTCCGCCCTGTGTAAGTGTGACACCTTTATATGTCGATCTGTGTACCTATCTCGGGCGACGTGCTAGGCGTAAATATATACAAAACTATTGATACGCGTATCACTTATGGGATGTGTCGTGCAAGCGACTTACGCGCGCAAATACTCATAAACGTACGTATACACGAGTATGTATATGGTGTAGTTACAATTCCTCATAGCAAGTGCTACATAAATTAGCAGGGAGGCTTCTGCGGTCCTGGTGCGCATGAAGCAGGCTTCTTTCCGTATCAAGAATTCACACTGCAGCAACGGTGACGACGAGGATGGAGCGTGTCTTTCCCCCCTTCTCTCGACATTTTGGTCTTGGAGAAGAACCGCCAGCGGCTCTGCAGCATCGAGCAGAGACACCAGGACCGCTCGGGTGGCTTGTGCATCTTTCTACTAGGCGGGTAAAAGAGAAGTGCGAGGGAAGACAAGAGCGACACTTGACCTGCAGCACGCAGGGGAAACAGCACGACCGCTGGGATGACTTGTGCGTCTATGCTAGACGAATAACGGAGAAGTGCGAAGAAGGCGTTCAAGAAGAAATAGAAGAGCCAAAGATAGACGCACCGTTAAGAGGGATGCGGTAGGACTTGGTAAACGGACGGAAGACGATATCTGGTGAGCCAACCGGAGAGGCCTGTTGCACTTTCAAAGGGCGGTGAGAGACAACAATCTGCAGCACCAGGAGAGATTGGAAAAAGGTCCACAACTCAGTTGATTGTAAAACAGCGCTCGTCCACCTCTCCTCACGGCCCTAGGCACACACAGTCTCTCTGCGTGTGTGTATGAAATACGCGGAGACGGTGTACCACGCGGCACAAGAGCTTCAAACGACCGTATGTAAGGAGAAAACGACAAAGAAAAATAGATGTGGACATATATATATCTACATGTATTTGCGCTGTTGTAAAAGGAGACGTGTTTAATGTGCAGCGGAATAAAACGAGACGCGGAGACCCACACAAATCTTATCACGTGCTTGTACGTACACACACACGCTCACTAGGTTCTGTGATATGCAAGAAGTTTCAAAAAACTCTTTACAAGAAACAGCACAGTCCCTTTCCATATATATATATATATTCATGTATATGTAGATATTGACATATACGTACATAAATATATGTATATACATATATATATATATATATACGTATGTATACATGCAGGAGCGGATGTAGGAGTAGGTGTCTAAAGACAGGTGTATGTGTATCCTGAGTCCGCAGCTGCTGCTGATTTCTACAGTAGCATTTTCTGTTTTTGATAATCTCACTGCCACATACTTGTGAGGCAGTGTGCGCCAGAAGGTGGATGTTGCACTGCTGTTATGGCTGTCTAACGAAGGAAGAGGAGGTGACAAGACATAGCTGCTCAGAGCCGAAGAGAGAAAACGCTGTTCTGGGGAGTGATTTTGTTTGACTTCTACACACCAGTCCCACTCTCTATATATATGTGCACGAAGTCCGCCCTACCACCACATACATATATATAGAGACAGAGAGAAGGACCCGACAAATATACGTATAGGTGCCTACTCTACTTATGTATGAGTAATTTACGTTCTAAGGTAGACATTTTTGTTCAAGTGTACGGCTCTACAGGTGCGTGTCGATTCGGGTACTCTTCGCTGAACTACTGTGGCAAGAAAACACAAGACGGGCTGCACAAAAGGAAATCTGCAGAACCGGCTGCAGCGCTGCAGAGGCGTTTGTATCTCCAAGCCATACGAGACCCACAGCCACCTCAAGAGAGGCACGCAAACTACCATCTCCCCTTCTCTGTGTCTACCTCTCTTCCCACTTTTCTCTCGCTGTCCCCTTCATTCTCTTCCTCCACACACTTGAGCAAGTGCGTCTCTAAACAGATCACATTAAACTTTTTACACACATATGTATATATATATATATGTGAAGACTTGCGTGATACGAACAGATAGATATAACTGGGAAGGAATGCAGAAAAATAGGTGTACACCTGTCCTTAGACCCCGAGAAATCGAGGCAAGCCCCAAAATTTTCAGATAACCAAACACTTCTGAGTACACACACGTTGAGAGACAGAAAGAGACACACATACACTGATATAGAAAGTGTATTATAAAATATATATATATATATGGTGATGCATATAAATATACATATGTATATGTATATGGTGATATCCTGATATATATATATATATGTATAGGTATGTAGTGGTCTACAGAGAGAAAATACAGAGAAACCTATAGAGACGAAGAAAAGGAACTGGAGAAGGGGGAAGATGTATACACATATATACATATATATATATGTGGCACCGGATGGCTGTAGAGCTCTTCCGCTTAACGTGCGAGTGCTGCGCCTGCGAGGACTACGGCAGCAGCTGCTTTTTCTTCACCAAGAAGTGCTCCTCCTGCTGCTGCAGGTGCCTGTGCTGCTAGCAGCGTCTATAGTGGATACTTAGGAAGAAGGTCTTTCCGCGACGCTCTCCTACTGACAAGTTTCTTCTCTTTCTCCGGCATTCGTTTGTGGTGCTGTTGCTGCCCTTCATGTGTTTGCTTCGTCTCTTCTTTTTTTTCTCTTCTTCAGTGACGGGTGCCTTCTCTCTTCTCTGCTGCTTCTCGCTGGCCTCCTCTTCCTCTTCCACTTCTCCTCTTTGGTTCTCTTCTCTGCGTTTCCATCTGCATCTGCCTTGCCTACCCTTACAGAACTATTCTCTTTTCCCCCTTTTTTTTGTTCTTTGCCCGTCCCCACCCAAATTCTCTACTGCGTCTCTCTCCTCTTGCGTTTGTCCTTCTACTTGCCTTTCTCCCCCTCTCCCTTCCGCGGCTTCCTTTTCTTGTAGTCTTCTCCATCTCTGTCTTTCTCGCCATTCTTCCGTGCCCCCCCCTCGTTTCAACTTTCTCCTCTTCTTCTTCTTCGCCTGCTCCTCACAGTCTTTCATCTCCTTTCTGCGCCTTCCTTTTCTTTCTCTTACGACTCTCTCCTGTTTTCTCCTGTCTTTCTTTTCTCTTGCTTCCCGCGCTTCGCTATCCCCACTACCGGTGCTTCTTCTTTCTTCTCCTAATTTCTGCCGACGTGCCCTCTTCTGCCCTGCTTACTGTTTCCGCTCCCCTTCTCCGTCCTCTTCTCTTCTGCTGCTCCTCTGTTGCAACGACACACAGGCTCCTCTCCCCCCCCCCCGCCTTTGTCTACCCGGCGCCTCGTCTCCTGGCTTGCAAGTAGAAACACTTCCACGCGACCGAACCTACCCTTCGAAAAAGACAATGATCTCCCTCCGTACACTTTCCGCTTTTTCTTCATTTTTCCCCTCAGTTTCTCTCTCTTTATTTCTCTTCGCAAGGTTTCTGCTTCTTCTTGCCTTCCTCTGCAGATTTGGTGGTCCTTATCTTCCCCTGTACATTTTCTGCTCCTTCATCTCTTCTCCCGCAATTTCGTTGTTCTTCTTATCTTCCTCCTAGATTTTCTTTTCTTCGCCCCTCATTTTTCTGTTCCTCCCCTCTTCCTCCGCTGATTTTCTGGTCCTCCTTTTCTTTCTTCATATGTTTCCTGGTCCTTTTCACCGTTCTTTCCCGCCCTTTCTGCTTCTTCTCATCTCTCCTGGCTTTCTCTTTCCCCGCTTGTCTCCCTCCGGTGGCATTTCATGTTCCTCGCGTCTACCTCCGACGCTTTTTCGTAGCGCGTTCTCCCCCGCAGGCGTTTTCCTCTTTTTCCTTGTTTTTCCCCTCACCTTGCCCTCGGTGACGTAGTGAGAATAGCCGTGATCCACGTCCACCGCTTCCAAGTAGACAAAAACAGAGATATCTGTGCACTGCGATACAAACATTCTCAAGTGAACCCAAGCACTTCCCGCAATATGGATGTCCTGCAAGAGCAACGGCGATGTCCACGAGAGCAGTCGTGCATGCAGAGATTCCAGATAAAAGGGAGAAGGATGGAACGACGCTTCGCCATCTCCTCTTTCTTCTCCTTTTCCTCTTTCTCCTCCGCCTTCCCCGGCTCCCGTTGCTGCTGAAAAAAACGACATGGGAGAAGAGTCGGGCGACGAGGGAGGCGACGTTCGTTCCCCTCCCCCTTCTGTCTCTCCTTGTCGAACAAAACTTCGAAGGTCTCCAGCCAGTTCTTCCTTCTCTTCTGCTTCTTTCACCTCTTCGACTTGCTTCCCCTTTGAGCTTCCTCCCAGTGCTGTGAGACCTTCTCCACCGCCTGCTGCTGCTGAGAAAAAGTCTTCCTTCTCTGTTGTCTCTGCGGCAGCTGTCCCTCTCCCAGGTGTTTCCTTCTCTTCAAACAAATTCCCTGCCGGGGGCCTGCTGCTGCTGCTTCTTCCTCCGTATCCACTCCCCTTTGCTTCCTCTGCTCCTCGTTCTTGCGGCGATGACTGTTTCTCCTTCTTCTCCTGCGTCCTCCGGCTCTCCTGCTCCCTCCTTCCTCTCCTTCTTGTCGCTGCTGCCGCATTTTCTTCTCCTCCTCCTCGTCGTAGCCGTGCCTCGGCCGCACCAGCAGTAACACCCTCGGCCGAGACGCTCGCAGCACCAGCAGCCGCAGTGGAAATCGCCGCAGCCGGAGACACCGGAGCAGCAGCAGCAACAGCAGCATCAGCACCGCTAAGGACAGCAGCATTGCTTGAGACCGAGACTGAAGGAGAGTCAGCAGCAGTTGAAAAAGAAGAAGAAGGAAGAGGGTGGGGAGGAGGAGGGGAAGGAGGAAGCGGCGAGAGGGTAATGGGGAAATCTGGACGCATGCGTCTGACGAAGAGGCGATTGGTGTAGTGTACCGCCTGCCGAAACGGATGCTGCGCAATGACCCAGCGAGAGAAAATACCTGTGGTTGAAAAATACTCTACTTCGTAATGAAGACGCGGTCCTTCTGCTGCTGGACCTGCAGAGGAGCCCGAAGAGGAGGAGGTCGCCTGAGCAAACACCAAAAATGAGAAGGCAGCGGGGCGCAGCACAGCAACAAACATGCGGAACTTCTATAAGGACAGAAAAAGCGAGCAGGGGCCAGAAGATCACAATACTGGGACAGTGGGGTCGAAGAAGCGAAGATGTGGCAGCAAGCCGAGTATTCTTCAGAAGAAGAAGGACGACGCAAATGTGAAGCAAACCGGAAAAAAGGGGAAAGAAAGACGCGCGCGCTTCTCACAGGAGAAAAGAAGCAAGTTGATAATACCGCAGAAGAAAAGGAACGGAAAAGTTGTATCGACGACAACGTCAAGAAGAGGCAAGAAGCGCGGTGTTTCTCCTGTAGGTGCACGGCCGCGCAGAAGCAAAGAAGACAAAGGACAAAGATGGAAGAGAGGACGCAAGAGAAGGAAAGGAGGGCGCCGGAGACGGAATATACGAGAAGGAAGGACAAGAAAGAAGTGCAGAACGAAAACGAGAGTCGCGGAGGACATTTTAAGAGAAGCGGGAACCTACACCACAATGTTTAGGCGAGACAGCTAGTGGGCGTGCTGCACACAAAGGGGAAGACGCTGTTGAGGAAGTTACAGAGACAAGAACAGGACGAAAAAGAAGAAGAGGGAACACTGACGGGCCACAGTATTTTCGCAGAAGCAGCAGCCGTGGACAAGGAGGAGAAGGCGGAAAATTGAGTGAAGAAGAAATCCCAAGAAGAGAGAGAAACGCAGACAAAACAGCGAGAGACCGCACGTCCCAGGGGTCGTGACTGCTGTCACTTCTCAGCTGGTGAGAAGCGGAAAAGGATGTGAAGAAGAAAGTATTTCTTGAAGTAGCGAGGAAGAACGAAGAAGGAAGCACAGGCGGCACGCGGGTTTTCAAAGAGAGACGTGTAAACGAGTGCTTCCCCGCACAAGACCGAGAAGAGGAAGGCACACAGAAGAAGAGGGGGAGGGAGAAGAAGAAAAGGACGGAGGATAGATACATTGACCCGGCAGCTTCAACGGCACGAGCTGACAAGGCACCGAAGCAGAGGAAGGCGAGAAGGTGATAATTCTGGTGATGAAAATCTGCGCGGGAATGCTTTTCTGTGCAGACAAAAATCACCGTGATACGCGTCTCTCCACTCGCATGCGTGTCTTTCTGCGTCGAGGACGCAAGTGTAGATGAGGAGAGATACACGGGGAGCGGGAGACGGCGAGATGCGCTGTACATACACATCACACAGACAGAAGGTGAGAACCTGCAAGCAACCGTCGAGCCGTCTGCTTCCCGCGAAACAGAGGGAGAGACACGGACGGAGACACAGAGAGACAAAAAAAGCCACGACGCAGAACGGCTTCCGTCGTCGTGGATACACAGACACCGGTGCAGAGACCCTATTTACGGAGGGTCGACAGCACATCGCAGAAAAAGAGACTCTCTCTCACCCCCTCTTCAAACAGTCTCTCAGCCAGCACCTCCTCCCCGCCACTCCTCTCGTCTTCTGCTGCTGCATCCCCGCGTCCTCTGCCTGCTTCTCCTGTTCTCGTTGCCTCTGTGGCTATCGCTGCTGTCGCTGCTGCTGTTGCTCTCGCGGCCTCTGTTGCTGCTACTGCTGCTGCAGCTGCTGACGCCGCTGCTGCTGCTGAGGCTGCTGCCGCGGCCGGACGTTCCTCCGGCGGAGGAGGCGGCGGTACGAGGGTCATAAGATAAGCGTTCGGGTCACTTTCTAAGACAGCAAAAGAATCTCTCAGTCTTCCCACCACCGGCAGCTGTGTATTAGCATGCGCTTCTCCTCCTACTCCTCCTTCTCCACTTTTTTGAAAGCCTAGAAGTGCCACACCCATCAGATTGGCCAAAGAGACAGCAGCAGCTCCTCCTGTCGTTTCTTCTTCTTCTTCCTCTTCTTCTTCTGTGTCTTCTTCCTCTTCCTCTTCTGCCAGAAGGCTGCACTCCATGTCGACAGCTGCTGTTGCTGCTGATTGAGCTGCTCTTCTTGTGGCTGCTTCGGTACTCGCTGCTGCTCGGCTCCTCGCTGCACGAGTTGACTTTGCCCCTGCTGGTGCTGCTGCTGTCAGGGCACCACACGGAGCTGCCGCAGCAGCAGCGGCACCGCTGTCTTCTTCGCAAACAACGGCTCTGCGTCGATCGGTTTCTTCGTGGAGTAGTCCTTCTGTTGTTGTTGCTGTTGCCGCTAAACTTTGGCCGCAGACGTCTTCCCACGTGCAAGTACCGCTGGCGCTCCTGCTGCTGCCGGTCACAAAGTTCCCGATGCTGCTGCTTTCCTCGGCCCGACTCTCCGCGTGATTTCTGCTGTCACCACCGCGGTCTCTGCTGCTCTCTCGTCCTCTCCTTCGCCGCTGGCTGCTGTCGCTGCTGGGGCGCTGCTGGTGCGGGATCTCCCTCTGGGTGGGCTGCTGTTGAGGCTGCTGCTCTCTTGCCTGCTGAAGTATCAGTTCGACGTGCGTTTGCAGCTGCTGCCAGTACAGCAGCGCGTGCTGCAGCAGGTCGTGGATCCAGTGCTCAAACGCAGATCCTCGTAGGTCGAACGTCTGGGGCAGCAGCAGCGCAGGCAGCAACAACAGGGAAGAAGAAGGAGAAGAAGAGGAAGTAACAGCGGCAGCAGCAGCGGCTGCCGCAGAGTTTTCAACAACGTGGGACGGTGCAGCAACAGCAGCAGAGACATCCACGGGGGCAGCAGAAGATGCGTGTGGGCGAGAAGCACATGAAAGCGAAACTGCTGCTGGAGAAACACCAGCCCCTTCCTCACAAAAAGAAGAGAATACGGTATGGGGTGACGTCTGTTGTGCCGCAGCAGTTGCTGCTAGTGCTGTTGCATGCGCTGCTGCAGGTTTGCGGCTATAACCGACCGGCGCAGCAGGTGCTGGGGCCGGGCTACTACTGCGGTTGGGGCAGGTACACACGCCTTTCTGCTGCGTCTTCCTTTTTTGTTGTTGTTGCTTTTTTCTCTTCTTCGCTGCTGCTCCTGCTGCCCCAGCGCCTTTTCTTCCTCCTGCTGCAGGGATGGCCGCTCTCGCCGTAAAAGGGGATGTAGGCAAGGGGCACTGCGGTGCTGCTGCTGCGGTGTTGGCCGCCGCGACGTCTTCCTCTTCTTCTGTGTTGTCCGCTCGAACAGAAGAAGAAGCGCCAGTGGCAGCAGGACAGACTCCCGGAAGAAAGGGAGCAGCCAGGGCTAGTAGCTGCGCATACTCTGGTCGTCTGCAAGAGAGGTGGTGAAGATTCAAAAATTTGCGGTTAGAAAGGGAAAAATCTAGGAACGTCATTCCTTCGGTGGGAGGATAAAATTCTGCTGTTCTCCAGTCCTCTGCTCCTACCTGCGTTACGCAGTCACAGGCCAGGAATGAGAAGAAAAAACAGAAGGGACGAAACAAGGGTGAGATGTAAGAGGAGGAGGAGAAGGAAAACGCACGGGAGGAGAAGGAAAGGACAAGGAATGGATCAAAGATTATAAGAAAGAAGAGGAGGATGAGAAAGAGAAGAAAACACGCAGAGAGGAAGACGAAAAAGGCAGCAAGTGCAGACGAAGAAGGCCAAGATACAGGGGCGAGAAAAACAGGTACATGTCAGTTGCGCAGCAGGATGCCGAGACAGAAACGGAAAGCTCAAGGGCACACGCAGCAACAGCAGCCGCAACAGCAACGGCAGGACGACAACAGCACCAGCAACAGCAGCTGCAATAGGGCAACAAATCAATAAGGGCAACAACAGGGCACCAACGCTGGTGCTTCTCACTTCTTTTCTGCAGTGGGGGCTGTGTAAGATAGCGGAAGCAGCAACAGCAGCAGCACTGGTACGGGGTGGTCTACGAGCGTCAATTAATTAGTAGTAGTAGTAGTAGTAGTAGTAGGCTCGCGACGTTGAACACGGAAGCCTCAGAGAGCAGCAGCATCAGCAGCATGGGAATCGCATGTGCTGCTGCAATTGGGCAGCAGCGGCAGCAACAGAAGCGAGACGGCCACAGCAACACAGAGTCACCGCACGCGAGTGACAGCAGCAGCAAGACGAACAGTCGAGCCGCAACAGCAGGAGCACACTGGCCACAGGAGCAGAATACTGCCTTGCACAAAGTTTGAGGCAAAGGAGCAGCAGGGAAGACGTCAACGCCGCCGCCGCAGCAGCAAAGGACCCAGCGCGGCAGCAGCGGTGGGAGGATTCAAGGACAGCGGGGGCAGCAGCAACACAACCGCAGGAGGTACAGGCACACCAGCAGCGGCGGTTGCATCCTGGTGACGGCAGCACGAGCGAAGCAGCAGCAGCAGCCCCTGCAGCGACCGGACTGAAACGACAGCAGCAGCGGCCCCACCGGTAGGGCAACAGTTCCTTTCCGCACGTTCAGCTGCATTGCAGGAACACTGTGACGCAACAGCAGCGCTGGAAGAGGAGGGGGCAGCTGCAGCAGCAACAGCAGCCCTCCCCAGAAGCAGTAGTCAATACTGTGAGAGCTGTCATAGCAGTAGCAGTAGCAGGACGGCACCAGCAGTAGCAGGTGAAGAGGAAACCGCAGCAGCAATACCAGCTGACCGACGAGCACCGCAGCTACAATCCTGGCAGCAGCACCGGTGACTAACGTTTCACAGCAGCCCCAGCTTCCCTCTGCAGAGCAGCGTCAGCTGTGTCCGCATCTCGCCGGCCGTTAGGAGGGAAGGCTTATCTTACGAAGGAAGCAGAACTAGCGAAACTGAGAGGGAAGACGAAGAAGCGAAAGGAGTGGTAAAACAAGAAAAGAGGAAGAAGACAGAGAGTGGCAGTGGAAGAAGGCTGCAAGTCCCGTCCTGATGTATCGACAGGCGGTGTTGTGGGGGATTTCTCAACTTTTGCACACGTCGGTGAAGATGCGTGCCCCTTTGTACAGACGCGTCGCAGGAAGGCGTGCAGAGTTTTTGCCTCTTCCATGCTTTTTTTGTGTGTGAGCCACGTGCAAAGATCCTTGGCAGAGTTGCGGGGACGTCTACGAGACGGGTCAGGCATATTTCTGTGAAGTCTCGTGACGCCTCGTGTGAGCGAAAAACCTCCCTCCGGTGTCTGTACACTCCACTGCGTGTGTGCAAGACCTCAGCAGGAATTGTTCACTCGGTGTCTGTACACTCCATTGCGGATCTGCAGACGACCGCTGTACCGGCGCACCCTCCCCAAGTGTATATACTCGCAATGGTGGAATTGTGTATATCAGTTCCACCGTGGAGGTAGTGTGTTTCTCGCCCTTTGTGAGGCCGTTGTCTGCCTGTTCTGTCTCCTCCCGCACAACGGGAAGACGGACGGGAGTGTCCGTGTTGTGCAGCAGAGACAGGCAGGAGGAAGTAGCCGCGTGCGACCAAATCTGCAGCCGTACATCTACGTAGACACACCTCCTGAGACGTCAAGGCTACCGCTATGTACTTCTACTTTTGTCTGCTTCATGTCAGCACCTTGTGCAGACGTGCTTGCGTCTCTGTACACATGTCACAGCCATGGAAGAAAATTACTGTAGCTCTGTGGTGTTGCTCGCCCTTTACGTACAGGCTCGCATCTCTATGCACACCTTTAGACTGGCGTGTATACAGCGCAGGTCCATTGAAGTATAAGTGGCTAGCAAAGACGTGTACTCTCATGTGGACGACGCACACATACAAACGCGTGCGCCCGAGAGAAGGCAGCACCCAGCAGCAGGTGGCTGTCGACGTATATGTGTCAGGAAGTGCAGCAGGTGAGTCTTTACGTATGTGTGTGAGCGTAGCATTTACGTACTTGGGTGAGGGAGTAGCAGCTGTGTGTGTGTGTGTGTGTGTGTACACGTGAGTGCGCGACAAGTGGATATGTGTGAGAGAAAGCAGCAGGTGTGTGTGTGTGTGTGTATGTATATGTGTAAGGGAGAGAGCAGCAGGTGGAAGAGTCTGCTGCACGCGTATGAGAAAGACCAGCGTATGCGCACGTATATGCAAGGGAGCAGCAAGTATATATATATATATATATATATATATATATATATGTGGGAGAAAGAGCACCAGGTGGGCATGTAAGTATGTGTGTGTGAGAGGGAGCAGCAGATGTGTGTGTGTGTATGTATGTGGGTAAGAGAGAGAGCAGCAGGTATAGGATTGTGCACGTATATGTGTGTGAGAGAAAGCAGTAGACGTATTTATAGCTATGTAAGGAAGGGAGTAGTGGGAGGACCTGGAAGAAGTGGACGGGTGGTTCCTCTCTGATGCGGCCCCAGCAGTTGTCTTTTAAGTGACAATCAAAGAAGCGAACTGCGTCGAAATATTGATCTGCTTCAAAGCAGGAGTAACTGCCGCCGTATGGGTTGCACGAGCGACGCCCGCCATGCGTCCAGCTGCCAAGAGTCAGCTTCGCCCTGCAGCAGCCGAGCCCAGACACCGAGGCGAGACAGAAAAACGTGAGGGCTTTGAGGCGTGGAGCATCCCAGCGGTCGAAGAGAAAAGACGAAGAAGAAGCAGCAGAAGATGGCATCACGTGCTGTCTTCCTCTTCGGACCGTGGGAACCCAAGAACGAGGACGCTGCTGCAGAAGCAAAACCAACACTGCTGCTGCGGCGACTACTACTACTACTACTGTTATACTACTAGGACTACTACTACTGCTATTACTACTACTACTACTACTAGTACTGCTACTAATACTACTATTACTACTGCTACTACTGCTTCTATTACCACTACTGCTAGTACTGCTATTATACAACTATTATAAGTATTAGTGTTAGTATAGCACTAGAGCTACTACTACTACTGCTACTGTACTACTGTCACTACCACTACTACTGATACTACCACTACCACCACTACTACTGTACTATCACACCAACTACTACTACTACCACTACGACTACTACGACTTATCCTGTACTACTATTCCACTGCTACTACTACTACTACGGCATTCGCAGCAGTGGCACCCGCTTCAAGTGTGTGAGGTTCTCAAGGGCCTTCGATGTCAATATATTTATTCACCAGTGCTGCAGCAGCGAAGCCTTCGCACGATAGCAGCACAAGCAGCAGCAACAGGAATTACAGAAGAAGCATCCGCAAAACATAGAAGATAAGGAGTCGCGGCGGATGGCAGGAACAGCAAACGGCACAGCCTTGTTGTAGCAGTAGTAGTAATAGTAGTAGTAGCATTGGGACTCGTAGGCGTAACATAATAGTAGTGTACTAGTAATAGTGGTGATAGTAGTAGTAGCAGTAGTAGTTGTTGTTGTAGTATGCGCCTTGTGAGTAGTGTTCGTAGTAGGGGTAGTAGTAGTAGTCGTAGCGGTATTAGTAGTAGTACAATAGCTTTCCACCAGCAGTAGCAGTAGTAATAGTAGTAATGGTAGTATTAGTAATGGTAGTAGTATTAGTAATGGTAGTAGTAGTGGTAGTACGGTAGCTTCAGAGTAGTGATGCGAGTAGCAGTACAGGAGTTGCGAGGTAGGAAGCGAAGAACGTATTATTGCAGTGGTGAAGAGGACTGGTGTGTAATAGTGCCGCAACGCTGAAGCGCAGGAGAGACAGAGGCACTGCGAGAGAATGAAGAGAGGAGGGAGTGCAGCAGCAGGCAAAGGAATGCGACCGCAGCGCTTGGCATCTGGGAGAGTTGGCCAGGGACAGGAAAAGGAAAAATAATTGTTGTCCTCGCCCGCGCTGGAAGGAAGATGCCAGAGGAACAGGGAGACACGGAGACTGGAAAGCAGAGGGAAGACAGCGAGACAGTGGAGACACGGAAACAGGGGGACAGAGGGACTGCAGCAGCACAGCTTTGTGGAGAGGCGTAGCAACGGCGGCAGCAGAACTGCAGCGCCAGTCGCAGGAGGGAAGGCGCTGCTGCGTCCTGGTAATCTCTGCAACAGCAGGACGAGGAAGAGAAGAAAGATGGAGCTGCGATAGTAGAAAGTCACCGCGTCGTTCTAGCAGTGGGCCAACATGAAAGTACACGGGATTATATATCCAGCGCATTTGTTCTCTTGGAAACAAAGTCAAGAGGAATCGTCATATGCGAGAGCTACTAATAGACTGCACAGCTGCTCTACCGCCTCTGTACGAATAATAGACTAGTCATGCATAGACGACGAGGAGGAATGTCAACAGCAGCGCAAGTCACTGCACCAGTGGAGGAATAGTTGTCGCCGGAACATTCGACCAAATCAAATTTAGCGACTTAAGAAAATCTCCCACTCCACCTAGGAAAAGCAGGTCGCAGCTACGTACACACATAAATATATATACACATAAATGCATATATACATATGCATATACAGATGTATATACACAGATACATATATACATATATATAGATGAATGCGTACCTACAACGCAAATACATGAGGAATTCAATATACGTTTACCTTCGCATATGTGTACGTGGAGAGACATACGCATGCACACATATATATAGACGTACGCCTACACACATATATATAGACACATGCATGTGCATATATATATATATATATATATGTGGACATAGGTTCGTAGTGATATATATATATATGAATATACAGGTCTACACGCACAAACCCAAACATATATTTCCCGATGTATCTATCTACGTATCTGTCTATTCATATATATGTATATGGATATACATGTCTAAACGCACCCATCGACATACCTGCATGCTGTTCTACCTACCTACCTATTTATCCACTTATCTATCCATATATATACGACTGGGAACCCTCTTGCATGAACATGTTGCACGTCTTTGTATCAGTTCTGTGAATTTGCCAGGTGTGCGCGTCAGCAGAATTGCGCTAGGGGGGTGTATGTACACCCGTTTCTGACTCGGTCGGCAGCTCCTGTTCTCTTCGAATGCAACAGACCAGACGAGCAACTTCTCTTGCTGTCGCGGCAAAAAGGAAAAAGCAGAGAAAATTGAGGAGAGTCAAAAAAAGGAGGAAAACTTCTAGAGAGGGCCGAATCCTCTTTCCCACCAGACGAATAGTGACAGAAAAGCAGGCCTGCCCGATATATATAAAAGAGGACGGAAAAATATGCATGTGTGCACATCTCGAAAGAAGGGAAGGTAAACCATTACGCGGGCCCCGATTCCTACGTAGAGTTACCTACGTACACGCGTCCGTATATACCTCTTTGTGTGCGTGTTTGTGTGTGTGTGAGGACGAGTATACGTACATATCTATATATGCCATTTATATATGCTTATATTTGTGAATATATACACATGTAGATATGTTTACCTGTGCATACCTGTCTCTCTCTCTCTTTCTCCATATGTATATATATATTTATACGCATACTTTGTATATCTCGATACATAAGCGTGTGTGTATATGCGTGAATGTATACAGGATTATATATATATAAATGTATAAGCGTGTGTGCATACGTAAAAATACATATCCGTGTATGTGTTCTGCCTTCCTCTCTCTATCTCTATCTATATGCGTATATATCTGTCTTTCTACGTACATACACATATATGTATATATATGCGCATGAGCTTGTGTGTGTCTACATACAAGCATGTATGCGCATCTCTATATCCCCCCGTGTCTCCTTCTCTACACACATGTACGTATATGGATGTGTGTTTAAATAAAGATGCATGTGTGTATATCTTTACCCATATATACATGTGTGTGTATGCAGAAATACGTCTACGGACCTCTTCATCTCCCTTTGTCTCTGCTTCTGTCTCTCTCTCTATGTGTATACACATACGCATACGGATATACGTTTATATATAAAGTTATGTATGCGTACTTTTCCCCGTACATACATGTGTGTGTATTTGCATGAGTATACGTGCTTCCGCATCTTTCAGTTTGTAGAGGAAGTAACAGGGAAGTGGTCGCACCTTCTTCCTCGCATTCAACTGGGCGATTTCCCCCATTCGTTGGCAGGTGTACAAAATCCCTCTTACACCTGCATACTCTGTTGCAGGCGACTTTCATAACTTGCCTATAAGCAAAGCTGTTGTACGTCTGGAGAGGAAAGCGGCGGAAAAGGGACGTTCGCCCGTGCGGCAGATATGGAAGAAGTGACATCAAGCCGAGCCACCACCACGTGAGAAACCGGCAAGAGCCTACTTTCCGTCTCTCTTCACGTGTAGCACTCCTATATATATGCATGCATATACAGAGCGAGACAGAAGGAGCGAGATACAAGAAGCCTATACATATGTATGAATATGTGTCTACATATATAGCCGCATATGCATACATTTATCCACATATATACCTACATGTATGTGTAGCAAATGAAAGAAGGGCCACGTACATATATGCTTGCAGTGATGAAGGTCTTTCTACTGTAGGGATATCAATCCACAGACGCCTGCAGAGAAGGAGGGCTGCTCGACTAGCGACCCCCCACTCACACATGTCCACAAGCGTATAGACATCAGAAGGGACACACCGGCATATGTCGCCCCCTGATACATATACGGACGTGCCTAGACATGCAGCAGGAGTGTTCCTACGTCAAGCTGGAGGGATAGCCTTCCTAGTGCGTCCCTCTTTCTACACACTTCTTCGTTGCACTTACGGGTCTCGCACAACTCGCTCGCTTCCGCAGCATTCGCACACGCACACACATCCGCCCACACATTGCCAGGATTTCCACTTTCGCCTTCCATCCCACGTACGTGTCGAGTGTTTGTGGCCTTCTGTACAGACGCGTGTGTGCAGAGAGACACAAAGGAAGAGAGAAAGGGGAGAGGAAACGAGAAGAGAGGAAGGTTGTGTTGTCTCTGCAAAAACGGAGACGGAAACCAATCCTACGCACTTGCATACAGAGACAGACACACGCACAGAAACAGCAGCACACCCACGCATCGATACAGAGAGACAGCCAAAGAGATAAACACACAAATCCATACATATACATATATATATATATATGTATATACCCACGTGTGTGTGGTGGAGAGCGAAAGAGAGCAAGTGTTTGTGTGTATACGCACGTGTAGGAGAAAAAGAGCTGTTCTCGTTTGACTACGCGAGTGTGTTTCGGTCCCCTTCTTCTAGCTGTTCGTGGATCTGTCTCCCTACCTTGCTGTCAGTATTTCTCCTGACCACCTACCCGGACTGAGGCGCATGGGTTCGAAGGTAATTGTAGAGCCGGGCGGCCCCCCGAACGCTCGCCGAGTCGCAGTAGCCGCCTACCGCGTAGACGCTCACCTGCGGGGGGAGTGGTGGACAGCAGCAGGGGCAGAGTAGTGTAGCAGCAGAAAAGCCTCCTTTTCTGCGAGGCCATCCCTTCTCCTCTCGCCTTTCCATCCTTCGCCTCCTCCTCCCCCTACCCTTCCGCTCGTTCTTCCCCTCCCCGCCAGCTGTTCTCTGTCGACGGGGCACTTCGCTTCTTCTCCCCCCGACCCCTCGCTGCGGCCGTCGTCTCTGTGTCTCTCCTTTCTTCGCCCTTCAAAACGTCCTATCTCTACAGGTATACACGCAACTTTGCTAGTACTCTCCGGCCCACGCGTCTGCGTCTGCGTCCTACTCTTCTTCTTCGTTGCCTTGGGCCGCCTCTTTTCTCCTCTTCTGCTGCGCAACTCGGCGTGTCTCTGCGTGTGTGTGTGTGTGTGTGTGTGTGGCTCTCTCTTTCTTTCTTTCATACTACGCGGCTGCTTCTCGGCGATTCTCGGGGACTTCCTTTGCTGCTCATCTCTCTCCTGCAGACGAGGCGCTGGCGTTTGTCACTTTTATCGAGAGGGGTGTGATGACCACGTCTTCTTTTTGTTTCTCCTTCTCTCTTTCCTTGTCTCCCTTCCTGTGAATCTCCTCGGTGCGCAGATCAGTATGGATATGTATGCTGGAGTGTATACACATACAAAGTCTAATTTGCTGTCTCGTCTCTCTCTCGAAATCTGTCTGTCTCTCCTGTCTTTCCTCTCCTTCTCTTCTGTCTGTCACTCTCTGTCTCTCTGCAAATCGGACTTTCCAGCTCCTCACTACGTGCTTTTCTCTCTCTCTTTCTCTGGTCTTCCCTTTTACTTCTCTTTCTCTTCCCCCTCTCTCTTGCCTTCCCTTCCCGTTATCTTCTCTTTCTTTTCTCTCTCTCTTCCCCTCCATCTGTCTGCTTCTCCTCCCTTTCTCTTCGCTTCCTCTCTATCTCGTCTTCTCTTCCCTCTCTCTTCTCTTTCTCTACATATATGTCGCCTTCTCTTCCCCTTCTCTTTCTCTCTCTCTATATATATACACACATATATGTATATATGTATCGCCTTCTCTTCCCCTTCTCCCTTCTCTCTCTCTACATATGTATGGCCTTTCCTTCCCTTCCTTCTCCCTCTATGTATATATATGGCCTTCTCTTCCCCTTCTCCCTTCTCTCTCTCTGTCTCTCTCTCTATACATATATACGCATATATATCGCCTTCTCTTCCCCCTTTTCCTTCTCTTTCTCTCTACATATATGTCGCCTTCTCTTCGCTCTCTCTTCTCTTTCTCACATATATATCGCCTTCTCTTCCCCTTCTGTTTCTCTCTCTATATATATACACATATATGTATATATATGTATCGCCCTCTCTTCCCCTTCTGTTTCTCTCCCTATATATATACACATATATGTATATATATGTATCGCCCTCTCTTCCCCTTCCCCCTTGTCTCTCTCTACATATGTATGGCCTTTCCTTCTCTTCCTCTCTCTCTCTTTCCCTCTATACATATATATGTGTATATGTCACCTTCTCTTCCCCCTTTTCCTTCTCTCTCTCTACATTTATATATCGCCTTTTCTTCCCTTTCTCTTCCTCTCCCTGTCGCCCTTGTTCTCTTTTTCTTGTCGATTTCTCTCCTCTCTTTCTCTCTTTGTATGTCCCGCCATCTCTTCCCTTTCTCTTCTCTTTTCTCTCTCTTTCTTTCTCTTTTCTTCTCTGTGTTGTCTTCCAGCAGTTCAACGTAAAGAATACCTGCATGCCATTGATAGCCGCGCCGCCCACGCAATTTTATTTCCTCAACACACAGAGACGCATAACCTCCTGTGTATCTCTTTATCTCCATCTCTTTCCTCTGCGTGCTCGACTTCTACGTGAGGAACCTGCATGTATGCGTGCTGCTGCTTGACTTTCTCGTAAAGGCCTTCGTCTGCAGATAAGAAATCTCTCTGTCTTCTTCGCTTTTTGCCGTTCCAATCTTGCTCCCTACCCAGACAAATATAAGCGCATATATATATCTTCTTTTGTATTGACTAACATCATATGTACGTCTACATATATATATACATGTATATAACTATGTATTACACACAACTACAGCATATATCACCTGAATGTCACACGCTTATTACGCATATATATATACACGTATTACACACAAATAAATACGGTATAGATCACACATATTTCTTTCTCTCTATATATATACATATATACATAGATATATGTACGTCTTAGACATAACTACAGTATACACCACATACACATACATATGTATATGTATATATGTATATTTTACACACAACTGCAGTATACATCATATACGTACACGTGTATATTCATATATATATCAAAACTACAGTGTACACGATAAATATATATATCTTACACAGAGGTACAGTCTAGATTAATTACACTTACACCTATGAATGTACATATATGTTTTCCGTGTATGTGTCTTCCACACAACTACACCACTTGTATATCACATACACATATATATCCTATACACAAATACAGTCTCCATTACATATACATATGTGAATGTATACATATGTATATATCTTGCACACAACTACGTAGCCAGACCTATACACATATATGTATATATATTACGTACGAGTGGAGTCAATAGAGAGAAAGAGGTAGATAGAACTGCATCAGAGCACACATCGCAGCCCCCTCGCATTTTCTCCCAGGAGTGAAGAACTTTCCACACCCATGTACACACAGAAAAGAAAGCATCACTGTCACAGGAGATAGAGGGAAATTTACATATATGCAGATGAAAACTTTATTTGAACAGAGACAGGGACGAACAGAGGTGTAGAAACTGGGACCTTCCCATGATCTCCCTCTTGCACTGGCTGCTGCTGCTGCTATTCCGCTACCACGCGCTCTTCTTCTTTTTAAGTTCCCCACTCTTCACCTTTTCATCTTCTCCTCTTCTTTTTTTCTTCTCTCTTTCTTCTGTCCTTCCCTTCTTCGTCTATTGTTGTCCTCGTCTCCTTCCTTTCATCTCCTCGTCGCCTGCTTTTCTTCTTCTCCACTTCTTCTCATCTGCTCCTTTTCTTCTACTCTTCCTCTTCTCTTCTTCTTTTCTCCCCTCCTTTCCTTCCGCTCTTCTTCTTCTCTTCTCTTGGTCTTTTCCTTCATTTCTTCTCCTCTTCACTGTCTGTGGTAGACTTTGCTGCTCGTCCTCCCTTCTCCTCCGGAGAGACACTTTTCTTCCCCTCTCTGTGCCGCGTCTCTTCTGCGTCATTTCCTTCCTTCGTGTCTCCTGTCTCTGCACTGTGTGCCTCTCCACCTCTCCGTCCCTCTCCCCTGCGTCTCTCCGTCTCTCCGTTGCTGCGAATTTCCGGAGACAACTTACAGAAGCACTCGAGCCGCTGGAGCACCACCAAACAAAATTAAAAGGGCAGGCAACGAGAGACACACGTGCAGGCACACTGCTGCACCAGAAATCGTTCTGTTTCTCGTTTTTTTATATTCTTCTTCCCCTCTTCTATTTATTCGTATTTTTCTTCGCTCGACTTCCCCCCCCCTCCTTGTTTTGCTCGTCCGCTTCCCGTTCCCGGTCTCTTCCTTCCTGACCTTCTCCTACGGTCGCCTCCTCCCCCCCCTCTCGCCCACACCATTTCTCTCGTTTTTCCTCGCCTCCTCTTCCTCGCGGCGCTCTTCTCCTCGCGCCCCTTCCTCAGCGTTCCTCCTCTTCCATCTTCTTCTCAGAGACGCGGACAAAGAGAGCTAAGGAGAAGAACTTACGTTCTTTTCTGCGAGTCGACGCATGACAAGCTCGTGAATACCAAATTCTGCCGCGCTCGCTGTCTCATTATTATGCAGGGTCACCACGTCATCGTAGTACTCCACCATTTCCACCGTCTGCGCCATGTCCCAGTTGCTGCGGTGAGCAGCGATCGCCGCTGACAAATCGCCTTCTCGGCCCGCGACGCCGCTGCTCGGCCCGAAGGCCACGGCAAACTGCACGAGAAGCACCACAGCACCAAGGTCAGAGCAGCAGCAGCACGTTCGTAGCAGCAGCAGCAGCACAGCGGCGGGATCATAGCAGCAGCACAGCAGCACGGTCACAGCAGCAGCAACAGCACAGGACGGTCGTAGCAGCAGCAGCAGCAGCACAAGACAGACGTGTCGTTCTTTTGCGAAAGAGGCGGAGGGTTTCACAGAGGACTTGGGGTGGAGGGGAAAATAAATCGCGAGCCACCTTCCCCGAAGAAAGAAAAGTGGTGTGACCTCTTATGTGTATGTGCGTGTATGTATGTGTGTGTCTCTGCATGTACATGTGTGTGTGTGTGTGTGCTCGTGTGGTGTAGGTGTGTAAATGTTGAAGAGTTGCAGGGATGCGCGATATGTAAGAGGGGGGCAGGAACCCTCTACGAATGTAAGAAGAGGAGGGCCGATCGAGCAGAGCACGCTGGGGATGCAGGTGGGGGGAGAGAAGAAATTAACGGTCCACCTCACAGGACTGACTTCTTAGGAAGAAAAGAGACAGACGCGCTTCGGCCACGAGCATGAAGAACGAACGTTCCGCTCCTTTCGAAGTCGAGAAGAAAATTTGTAGAAAATTCCTACTTACCACAGAGGTGTACATATATATATGTGTGGAGAGAGAGAGTTGTGCTGCAAGGTGGGATTCGTCTCACAGTAAACTTTCACACTTCTTAATTCACACCTACATGGGCGTAGGAGAAAATGAAAAGAAATCCATACATTTACATATACACATACAAATATAAGTGCAAAGTAAACACACAAACACATATATATATGTGGGTATGGGTATGGATACTAACACATACAGATATACACACACACACGTGTAGATACATACGTGTATCCTTCTGAAGGAGCAACACAAATATAATATTTGAGATTGAGGGAAGCACTGGGGAAGATAAACACAGGGATCCACGTGGACATTTATGTACGTATATATATTTGTGTGTGTGTATATATATATATATGTATATATGTATATATGTAAACACATACACACATACACATATACACATACACATATACATATACACAGACACACATACACAGACACATATACACAGACACATATACACAGACACATATACATATATATATGTATATATGACAAATTCTAGGTAGGGAAATCAACATGTACAACGAGATCTACACATGTGGAGATATACATTTACATATATGAGAAAGAGAGAAAGGGCAAAGGTACTCAGGGAGAGATGCAGGTGTACGTACACCTGCTGAGAAATTTCTTTCTGTGTCCCCCTCTTCTCCGTTCGACGACGCGAAGAGAGTGGACAGCAGGACAAATTTATGCGAAAACGAAGGGCAGCGTCCCTTCCTACGTGTTTGTGCGGGAATGCGCAGCAGCTGCCCACACGAGAGAAGTTGATCTGCAGGATTCGAAGGCAGTTTGCGCGCAGGCCTATACTTGCGAGAGCGCATGGCTGTCTCCGTAAATATCTACGCGACCCTGACACAGAGAGAAGAGCGGCAACAGTTCGTCGTCTTCCCCCTCCCCTTCCCGCCCTCCTCCTGCTGTCGTGGAGACACGACTGCTGGTCGACTGTCCCGGCCCCCAACAATCAATATGGACGCCTCTGCGACTGGCGCACATGAAGAAATAGTACGCGCATGTCTCAGGCACTTTTCTGTATCTGCACTGGCCCACTCCTTACAAGACCACCAGGGGAGGACGTCGCAAAAGAAGAAGACCACCACGAAGTTCAGGAGAAGAAAACACGCAGGCCCGTGAGCAGCGGAACGCACAAAGGGGTCGTCTTCAACTCGAAAAGGGGAAACGGAGAAGAAAACAAATTACAGAGAAGTCTGCATGCATGCGTGAGAAGCCCGTAGAATCGCCAGAGAGAGAAGACAAGAAGAGAGCTCCCTCCCCTCTTGACCGGCGGAGCGGAGAGGCGAGCGGGGCCAGCGACGCGCCGTCGTCTGAGCCGGAGCAGCAAGCAGCAGCGGCGAGACGCACACTGCAGCAGCCGGAAGACCGAACTCTTCCTTTTCTCCGTCTGTTCCTCCCCCCGTGCGGGTGTATGAAGAGAAACGGGAAGCAACTCGAAGTATTTCTCAAGTCAGCATCGCTCACTGGCATCTATCGATCCGTCACACATATAAATACCCGCACATACTCTTCCACTTGCAGTCAAAAACGTCTCACGGAAAACATATACATACACGTGCGTATACATATATACATATCAACATATATATATGTATATACTTATACGTGTCCATACACCTGGGGATATTTGTATACAAACATGTATAGACATGTATAACTTACATAAAATAGATACACTATCAGTAATACGTGAAGATAGTATCTGTTCTTGAAGAAGATATATATATGTATATGCGTATACTCATATGTTTATATATATACACATATATCCGTATACATATATATTCGTATACATGTATGTATATATATACGTATATGTGTATATACATGTGTGGATACTGGGATAAGTGAATGTATGTACACGTGTATATAATCTAGATAGAGACCTTCTTCCAGCTATACGAGGAAAACATATCTGTTGTTGGGAAAACATATACACGTGAATTTTGTATCCACACGTATATATATGCATATGCATACACATATACGTGTATATACATATATGGATACTTGTATACGCAAAAGTATACGTATAAATTAGATACAGACACCCATCGAGGAATGCGTGAAAGATGCATCTACTATTGGGAATATATATACATACGCATGCGTATACATATATATACACACACGTGTACATACATGTGTCTACGCTCAAGACTTGAAGTGGGCGACACTCCGCTTCAAAGTGACCAGCAAAGAGACTTGTACCCCCGTGTGTGTCTCCCGTTGCACGTATGGTGAATATCTGCTCAATCTTTTTCCCCGAGTAATATATGCGTGAATACACACACGCAGGTGCACGGGCTCCTTTGCCGGATGCATGTGCTGCCCCACACATGTGCGTTTCTCCCTTTCTCTCTCTCTTCATAGAGAGTACGTCTGTCCACATGCTTGTATGCATTCGTGCAAATACCTATACGTACACAAGGCTGCAAGCATATGTATATATGGAAACACTTGAATATACACACAAATACATATATGAATACATGTGTATGTGTGGTCCCTTTTTGTCAGTTTCCGTGGATATCGAGTATACGTCGTCGACAGACACTGGTGTGTACGCCGCGCGCGGCTTGGCAGCAGGACTTCGCGAGTCGTTGCTTCCCCTGCTGCGGTCGAAAAGAAGAGACGTACTCCCAACACGACGTGCAAAGGATACTTCCAGAAGTTGGTGAGAATGTGACTGGCAGGCGTGCCGGTCTGTTCGAAGCCGCGCGTCATCCCCGCGTAGTCGTTCAAAAACGAAGAACACACGAGGCCCCCAGGAACGAGCAAGTCCCCGAACACATGCACGGGCGTAAACAAAGAAAGCACCGCCTCAATCCCGGCCCCGCCTCGAGCCCCCCCCCCGCCCGCGACCCGCCTCGCCGTCCGCGTCGGCCTCGGCGTCGGGCGCCAGGGCTGCTGCTGCTGTGAGGCCCGTCATGCCGTCGTAGGAGACGCCTCCCGCCCCAAGGCGCCCGTTGGCGAACCACTGCCTCTTCACCCAGGCGACCATCTCTCCGCTGTCTGCGACTTCTGCCTCGCTCAGGTCGACGACCCGCTCGCCGAACGACGCTCCTGCGCGCTCCGACGACGCAGATACGCAGCAATCGCAGCGCAGAGCAAACGGTGGGCAGGGGAAGGCCCGCGGGATGGGAGCCGCACGGGAAGGTATACATGCTGATGCATATGATTTATGTGTGTGAGTGCGTGTGAAAGCGTGGACACGCGGGGAGTTATACGTGTGCGCGTGTCGGTGGACATAAACCTACATGTATGAACACGTCTGCATTGGTCAAACGCGTACAGGTCACACCTGTATGTACATATGTATGTGTGATATGTATATGCGCATGTAGGGGGGCATATACACATCGATATTTATTGCGCATATACCTGTGTATGTACATACGCATGAAGGGGTGGGCGTGTATGCACTCATGTTCACCACACATCCGTGTACGTATATACATGTATACGCACGCAGGTGGGAATATATACATTTTCATATGGTACACATATATCATATGCATGTAGGGAGATATGTATACATATATATCCGTATATACACGGGGGTACGTGGAGATATAGAGATTGATATTTATTACGTACTACTATAGTTTGATAGAAACTCGAGTGCGTATATACACCTCTGTACACAGTGAAGACGCACGTGTGTGGGTGTGTGTCTGTGTAGGTGTACGTGGAGACGCCTGTATTCAAAAGATATATTTTGGTAGCTATCCCTGCCAATTCATCCATATATATACACATGTGTAGGTATACTATATAGCTAGTTATATCTGTGTGTAAGTGATAGCCATATCTCTCAATTCATACATATAATATATATATATGTGTGAATGAGTATGTATGTATCGCTGATGCAAAAGAATAAGAGGAAGGTGCTTCTGGCAGTTTCAACCATTGTCGCAGTTGTTGAGGCAAATGTAAATAAAGATCCATGTATGTACATACATACGTACATCTACAAATATGTGTATATAGAGAGTGATATAGAAATAGATAGATAGTGCACAAATACACATACACGTACATACACATATGTTTATAAGAAACCAACAAGTATGCATGCACACCCATGCATATGCAGACCAACGTACGTCCGAACACCTACAAACGCACACATATATATGTATATGATAAACCTATACATAGTGGAAATCATATACATATATACCTTGAATGTGTATGTTTTCCTATGTACATACGAATACACCCATATGTAAACACACACATACATATATATATACACGCTCGTAGATAAACAAGTATACATCGATCTGTATAGGTAAAAGGACATACTTCTGTACGTATACACACACATACGAGGAAACAGGCACACAGGCTTACATACGTGCGTACATATGTATACACGCGAACATATATACACATATATACGTCCAACCACATACACACATATATACGTTACCGTGACCCCCACAAACGCGCATACAAACGCAAGAGGAGGCTGTGTGGCCGCCTCTCTCTCTTTTCTGCTGCCATGCTCAAACACATTTCCGGTTGCTGCGTACACTCTGTCCTCCTTTCCGTCCCTTTCTTGGGCATACCTGTGCCTCTGGCATCGACGACGACTACCGCGTAGCCGTTGGCAGTGAACGCCTGCTGTGCGGGCCAGCTCCACAAATTCACAGAAGCGCCACGTGGACTTTTCCACATGCGAAGAAGAGACAACGGCCAGTACACTTCTGTACGTCGATTGTAGCGAGTGATGTCTAGGTAGGTGGGCAGGCGAACAACGCGGTGCTGCAGCTGCTGCAGCAGTGCTTCTTCTTCTTGTAGTCGTTCTTCTACGCGAGCCTGAAGCAGGTGCAGCAGTCTTCTCCTCCTCTTCCGCTTCTTCTCTTCAGCCGTCTGATATGCCTCTTCGTCTTCTTCTTCTTCTCCTGTGGCTCCTCCTCTTCCTTCTTCTCGCCTTTCTTGTAGTTTGTCCTCTTCTCTATCGTCTGCTTCTACGTCTTCTCCTTCGCTGTCTGGGTCTGCTTCTTCGAGTTGTCTTTTCCGTTGTTTTCTCTCGTTTCGCTCTGGCTCGCCGTCTTGCTGCTGCTGCTGTTGCTGCTTCGCCTTCCTTCTGCTGCCGTCCCCCCCCTCCTCCTGGGCCTGCGTCACTTCTCCCGCTGCGCTCTGGACCTTTCCTGCTGCTGCTTCTTCTCCTTCTCCCCCAGTTGCTTCTCTCTTCCTTTCTTCTGCTGCAGCCTCTCCTCGTCCATCTCTCTCTGCTGCTGCTGCTGCTCCTGCTCCTCTTCCTGCACGTCCTCTTCCTGCTCTTGCTTCTGCTTCTTCTGTCTCTGGCTCTTTCCTTGCGGGTCGGTGGCCTTCTCCTTCTCGCTCAGCTGCTGTTGCTGCGGCTTCTTCTTCTTCCTGCCCTTCTCTGGGAGAAGAAGGAAGCCGACGGCGCTGCTGGGCTTCTTTGCTGCTGCGCGTCTTGGGCTGTCGTTGCTGCCGGAGGCGTTGAACGGGGGAGACAAGACGTCGCTGCAGCAGCCGCAGGAGGCGGATGCGGTGCTCGGCCCCGGCGATTTCAACCGCTGTCTCGTAGTACTGCTTCGGCAGGTAAACGTCAGCAGCCAGCTCGACGCCGTCTCGCATTCGAACATAAAGAGAATAAAGGAGAGGCGGGGCATGCGGGGCGTCACCAACGTTTGTATTGATGTAGTTGGCCATTTCTCTCGAGTGGAAGTCCACCCAGTGCGTGTCCTGCGCAACGAAAGAGAAAACAACCAACAACCAGAAAAGTTCCTCGGGAAGCACGAAAAACGCGGGACCCAAAAAAGGCAAGGACAAAGGAGAAGAAGCCGAAGTTGGCGCAGGAAGAGGACGAGGAAGAGAAGAAGATGGAGGAGGAGGAGAAGGCCCAGACGAGAAGGGCAGAAGACGAGGAGAAAAAACAAACGAAGGAAAGCGCAGATGACGCACCGGCGTATATCCGCCCCTGCAGCACTTGGAGCGTACCCGCTTACGAAGGTTAGAAGAGTAATAACGAGGGGGTACACAGGAGGAGAAGAAGAGAAGGAAGAATAACAGAAGGAAGAACAACAGAAGGAAGCAATAGTTCCTCTATTAAAAGGCAATATCTGCTCTACACGTTTCACCCTTGAGACGTATATAGTTGGGAAAGGGCAGCTACTGCAGCGGACTTGGCCTTTTGCCCCAAGCAGCAGCTGCGGGTTGTCTCTACCGACGCCGCGCAGAGTCTTCTTCCCGCTCTTTCCGCCGTCTCTATCTGCTGGTGTCCCAGGAGAAGAGGCCACTGCTACTCTCACAACTTATATGCACGTCCAAAATATATATAATCAACATACTGTATTAGAGCTACATACACGTTTCTACACATATATATAGATATCTGCTTCCACATATTTAGATCCACACGTACAATTATATATATACATATATATATACGTATATATCTATATAATCGATATGTATGTACCTATGCATATACATCTATATATGTATACTGTATATTTAGATGCATATATATCCATATCTGCATATCTATATATACCTATGTATGTGTACCCGTATATTTGAGTCTACGTATATGCATTTATCTACCTATCTATATGTCTTTATATGGATGTCTACGGAGTTATACATCTCTATACCATAACTGCGTGTCCACTCAACATACCATATAGTTACGTATAGGTACATATTCGAGTATACACGTCTATGGAGGATATCGATAAATATATACAACTATAGCGTATATGCATGTATATGCATGGATAGACATACGTATATACATAGAAAGTATACATATATATATGTAGATTGCGAGAAGCATGAGTCGACCTTTGTTCAGCTCTCATATACATATATGCATATATATATATATGTATACGCTTCTATATATGCGTAGAAACCTATACCTCACACTGACATAGCAGCAAGCGAAGTCATCTGTACATATACATATATGTATATATATGTACGTAAATCAATCACTATACGTCTCTCATTTTAATGTGTATATATATATATATGTATCAGTGTACGCTTTGTGTATATATATATATATATTTATATATATATATACGTATACACGCACTTGCTTATATTAGCAGAAAACTATATTTTGTACTGGCACAGCAGCAAGAAAGGTCACCTGCATGTAGATATATACACGTATAGAGACAACGAATGGAAGGCACGAATCGATCTCTCTCTCTATATATATATATAGATATACGTGGTATGTGTATACATATATATATATATGCGTTTGGGTATATTATTAGAATACTAAATTCACACTTACATAGCGGCAGAGATCACCTGCATATATATATATATATCCACAGAGAGAGAGAAGCACTAATCAACCTCTACATATGTCTTCCATGTATATGTACATACACGTTTGGGATATGGACACATATGTGTATACAAAGTTGTGTATATTTGGGAAAAACGTTATATCACACTGGCGTAGCAGCAAAAGAGGTCATCTGCACACGTATATATATATATGTATAAGTACATGAACAATCACTACAAGTTTCTCTCACACATATGTACATATATATACCTTCTGTGTGTGTGCGTATGTATATATACATATACGTAAGTGTATATATATCTCGTACTGTCATGGCATCAAGGTAGGCCATCAACAACCGGAGGATCAGACAGCTGTAGGACGTCAAACCAAATTGCTCGAATCTATCCGTATACATATATACCTGCTTATACACGTACACATATATATATATACACACACAGGAGTATATACGCTTGTAGTTCCTGTGCGTCCGGACAGAGAGGCGTACGTGTAGATATGTTAAGGTGTGCGTCTCTTCGCAGAAAGGCTCTGTCTTTCTCTACGTGGAGAAAGTGCAGGTATAAACAAGGCATACATATATATATATATATACATATATTAGTTAGTATACGAGTTGATATCTGCGTGCGTATATATATTTATATATATGCGTGCGGGTGCAGTTCTTACATTAGCGTTGCAGGGGGGAAGGCCATTGAGGTTCAGGGCCGCGTACGACAGGACAACAGCGAAAATAGCGGCGGGTAGCAGCAGATCCTTTACATGCAGGAACTGCCTGACCAGCTTCACCTGCACGTGAACAGCAACAGCAGCAAGATCAGCAGCAGCCACATCTGCAACAGCCGCCGCAGCAGCAGCAGCAGAAAAAGTCCTGGGCACAGCAGCTGCAGCAGCCGGCGCCGTTACCGCAGCAACACCCACCGCAACAAAACAAAACAGCAACACTACCACCAGCTTCAGCCACAACAGCAGCAGCACCTGCAGTACCTGCAGCACCTGCAGCAGCACCTGCAGCAACAGCAGCAGCACCGGCGTGTGGAGCAGCAACATTGTTCTGCAAATTTTGTTGCATCGGAATCCTACAAAATAAGACTTTCTTCAAGGAAAGCGGTAATGTTCGAACTCCCCACCACAGGGAAAATAGGTAACGGCACTTCTTACTTTAGTCCACGCGCCCCACAAGTCGAGTGCAGCCCCGGCAGCAGCGAAAAGGAGAAGCGCGTGGTAGCGGACGCTTCCCTGCGTCTCACTGCTGCTGCCGCTGTTGCCGCTGCTGTTGTTCTCACTGCTACTGCTGCTGCTGCAGCCGCTGCTGGCGCTGTTGCTGCTGCTGCTATTGTTTCCTCTAGTCTCCTGCCGCTTCGGCGTTTCCTTCCCGTTTTTTTGAGTATCGCTATCTCCCTGTTCCTCCCCAGCCTCTCTTCCTTTCTCCCCGTTTTCCTCCTGCAGCAGCTCCTGCTCTTCCTGCGGGGCTCCTCCGTACATCCAGCGCTGTCGCCGCCGGTGGGGCTTCGGCAGCTGGCCTCGCTGCTGCCGTTCCTGCCTCTGGTGGTGGTTCTGCTTCTCTTGCTCGTCGTCGTAGTGATGAGGTAGGCTTGTCGTCTTCTTTCCGGAGCCGCTGCTGTTGTTGCTTTTCGCCCGCGCCCCTGCTGCTGTCGCTGCTGGCTGCTCTGTGAGGCTGCCTGTGCCACCGTCACTTTCGAGCTCTGCCAGCGCTGCAGCAGCAGCGGTCGAGCGCAGCACCTGCTGCAAATTCTCTGGTCCGCCGATGCCCCCCCGCTTTGTTAGAGCTCCAAGGTAAATATCGGGAAACCCCACGGCCTTGGCGGGCCAGCCTCCCCAGACAAAGGCACTTAGAGTAATGCAGAGGGAGAGGAAGCAGAGCAGCGCAACGACGCGAGAAACAAAGCGCATGCGTCTGCGAATTTCTCCACGTCTGCTGCGGCTGCTGCGGCAAAGCGAAGACGCAGCAGCGGCAGGAACAGCAGCAGCACGAGCAGCAGCAGCAGCCAGCTGATCCACGGCAGCAGTCAAAACCACTCGAGGAGGACACGAGGAGAAGGAGAAGGAGGACGTAGAGGAGCAAGAGGCGGAAGAAGAATAAATCGACGGAGAAACAGGGAAACTGAAGTAGTGCTGTAGAGGCAAACGCTTGGGAGACACCGAGACAGAATTATCGCTATGTCGATTCCTAGGGGGCTGTTCGTGTTGCTGTTGTTGCTGCTCTTCAGAAGAAGCGAACTGATGGGCCACCTGTATCTGCTGCCAACGCGGGTCCATGCAAGAGTCCCACGCCTGCTGCAGCGGCTGCTGTGTGGGCTCGCGTGTAGAGAGCAAATCCGCGGAGCAGTCGTTTTTCTTCCGTTGGTCTTGCGGCACACGGTGAACAACGAGATGCGCTTGGCTCTGCTGCTGCTGATTCTTCTTCGTTGGGAGGAAAGACGTGGTAGCAGAGGGCCGCGAGACAAGTTTGGGAAAGAAAGAGAGAGGGCCGGCCAGCTCTCGCTCATGCTGCTGCAGGCAGCAAGTTGGCGCGGCTGGCCAGGAGGAGTAGGACCGCATGCGTGGCAACGCGGCAGCGTAAGAAAAGCAGGGCCACCGCGTCGCAGCAGAAACGGCAGCAGAAAACTTCTCAAGTAGAGACGAAGCACCTGCAGAAGAAGAGCCAAGGGAAAGGCAGGAGGGCCAAGACGTACACTGCGTGCGGTCGGGCTGGCAAACAGCAGAGCCGTGGTCGCGAGCAGCACCATCAGACGATGAGGAAAGCGGCGCGAAGCAGCTTGCCGCAGGAGGCAGAGAAGATGAAGAGGACCTCGCGAAGTAGGAGAAAGGAAAGGAAGGGAGAGAAGCAGTGGACTGCGGCATGTCGTTGCGTCTTAGGCAGAAGTGAAAAAACTGTTGCTGCTCGCCCGCAGACTCGCACACACAGCAGGGCTGCATGCACGAAGACGACAAAGCCGGATATCCAAAGGCAGAAGAAGTTCTCTGCGGAAGCAGGGCAGCGGAGAGAAAAGTCGCTCGAACGTCCTGAGTAGGGCAAGCGTCAGAGACAAGGAAAGAGTAGAACCGCAGTCGTGAAGAATATATCGGTAAAGACGGAAGTGCGACAAGGTACGGTTGCACAGAGGAAGAGCGTGGCATCACGTTCTCAGCTGTTGATCCTGCTTTTCCTCCCGCTGTTGCCGTTCCTCCCGTCTCCCTTCCGAGGAAGTGCGTCGCTACGGCTTGTGCGTCTGCTGCTGCTGTTTCACTCCCTTCGGCTTCGTCAGCGTGTCTTGTCGCTACTTGGGCATCTGCTGCTGTTGTGACGGCCGAACCGTCTGCTGCTGCTGCGATGGCACCGGGCTTATCGGCTGCTGCTGCTGCTGAGAGTCGCAAGGAAGAAAAGGCGCACTGGTGAAGGCCCGTTGCTGCTGCGTAGGGAGAGTCGGGTGCTGCGGCTCTCGGTGAACTGCAGGGAGAGATTTTCTCTGTCGGCGCAGCAGCAGCAGCAGCAAAACCAGAAGTGTCGGCGACTGCAGCAGAGAGACGGGGCTGTTGCTTTTTGCTGCTGAAGGTCCCTGCTGGCGAAACAGCAGCAACCAAAGGCCGAGAACCAGCAGGGCGTCCTGCTGCTGCCGCCGTCACGGCGGCGGGGCTGCTGACGGCGCGCAGCAGCAGTCTTTCGCAGGGGACATCCTTCTGCCTGCAAAACGTCTCACAACGGGCAGTTGAAGTCAGCGTCGCATGCGGCCTGCTGTGTGCCACAGCTCCACAGAGACGCGCAGCAGCAGGGAGGGGGCGAGAAGAAGGAGGATGAGGAGCAGCAGCAGGAGGAGACACGTCAGCACCAGCAGCGAGAGCAGCAACGTGGGACGATACATCGGCGCCATCGCAGCAGCTTCTCTGAGTTTTTCTTCTGTACGTTACTTTGACAATAGCAAGCCGAAGCAAGTGCAGAAGTGCTGCGTGTACAAGAGCGGCAGTGACGCCTCTTCTGACGAATACGTGGACCGAAGTGTTGATGGAAAGGAAGAAGAAACCGAGCCAGGCGTCTGGGGCAGGCTGCAGCAGCAGCGGGTCCACATGTAAATCCGGGCCGTAGCGTAGCGCAGAGTAGAAGCGAGGGAAGAAGTAGAGCGACAGCGAGTGGAAGACAATGAAGCAATAGCAGAACCGCAGCAGCTGCTGCGTGAGGTGATCCAGCCGCGTTGCAAAGTCCTGCGCTGCCTTCGAGGGAGAGAAAAGGGCCGAAACTGAGGAGGTGACTGCAGACGAGAAGGCGGAGAGAGAAGGAAGGGAAGGGAAAAGTGAAGAAATGGAGAAAAAGGAGAAGAAGAGACGCAAGCGGCCACCAAGAGACCCCAGGCCGGCGCCGGCCGGCACGGAAGCAAAGTGCGTCGCCGTCTTAGAAAACGAAGAAGAGGGAAAGGAAGAGAAAGGAAGACAAATAGCAGCCGAAGGGAGAGCACTCCCCCCAGGAGAAGACGCAACAAAAGAAGCAGCAGCAGGACTCAGACGAACGCATGCTGCTGTTGCTCTGCGGCGGTGGCGACGGCGTACAGACCCATCGATTTCTCTGCTGCCCAGAAGAGGCCCAGCGCTAGCACCACCAGCAGCAGCAGATGCAGCAGCAGTAGCGGCTTCCGCAGGCGCAGCAGTTGCGTCTTTCAGAGCGACTGGAGAACCGACGCCACCAGCTGCAGCAGCAGCAAGGACAGCAGCAGCAATCGGAGAAAAAGAAGCAGCAGCAGACGGAGCGGCAGCCTCTGTTGAAGAAGAAGAAACAGCAGCAGGTGGAGCAGCCCCGGCGGTGGAGGCTGCGTCTGAGTGTGTGTAGAGGAGAGGAGGAGGCACTGCGATGGCGCGCGGACTCAGGTGAAGTTCTGCAAGGCGGCGAGGCAGGAAATATGTAGCAGCAAGAAACGGCTGCTGCAATTCCAACAGCGCAGCAGCTGGTCGACAATCGACTGCCTCTGCTGCTTGTTGTGGGGCGTCGCGTTGCATCTTCTCTGTCGTATTTTCGCTGCTCCCACCGGCGACAGATGCTGCTGTTGCTGCTTCCTGTGCCGGTGATGCTGCTGTTGCCCTGGCGGGTGGAGCCGCCGGCGGTGCAGCAGCAGCAGCAGAAACAATGAGGCGAGCGGCAGCGGCAGTCGCGCTTCCACGTTGAGACGCAGCAGCAGCCGCTGGCTTCTCAAGGCCCGCAGCGACACCAACAGGCTGTCCTTCGACGACAGCAGCAGCGTCGAGTTTATTTGCCACCGGAGACGTGGGGCGCGTCGAACAGGCGGTCCCTGCCTCCTCCAAGGAAGCGGCAGCATCACGTGCGAGGCTCGAGCCAACAGCTGCTGCCGCACCAGGTGCAATAGGCAGATGATTTTCCGCTGCAGCAAAGGCGACGGCTTCCCCAGAAGCGCGGGTGAGAGGAGACCCCAGCTGGTGGTTTCCATCTCCCCCCGCTCTCCACAAATGATCGTCTACCGTCCTAGGGAGCTCTTTATCCCCTTGACACACAGCAGCGAAAGCAGTTCTCGCCTCGCCAGCTGCAACAGAGGGAGGGGAAGAAGCGGGTGCTCCTACCATACAAGGAGAAGAGGCGACTGCAGCAGCGGCAGGGGAAGAAGGTGCAGCAGGTGCAGCAGCAGCAGGGGAAGAGGAAGCGGAAGCGACAGGGGGGGAAGGGGAACGGGAACCGGCAGCATCAGATGAAGAGGTCGCCGAAACGGCAGCAGCAAAGGAGAAGACAGCTGTATCAGTGCCATCTTCTGCTGCTATTCCTTCCTTCCTTTTTGCACACACGAAATTCTCTCCATTTTGGCCAGAACCGCACGCAGACGCTGCAGTAGTAGAGCCGACAGAGGGACTAAGATACGGAGGGCTGCTTACCAGGCTGCTGCTGCCGCTGGAGTCGTTCTCCCCCGTGGCTGCTGCTGCCACTGATCCGCAGCTGATACTCGCAGCAGCAGCACCTTCTTCGGTCGCTGTCTCGTCAAGCGAAGCACGACCGTAGACGTTCTCCTCCTGCGGCTCCATCATCGCGGCCACTATTCTGCGCACCAGGCAGTACTGACAACCCCAAGCACGCACGCTCTTCTCTTACTTGAAATGAAGAGAAACGTGTGCAGAGCACAGGAACTACCTTTTGCTGCTGCCGTGCGGATGTTCCGTCAGAAGGTGGAGGCTGCCCTGCAATCGCGGAAAAGTTCCATCCGAAGCGCGAAACGCACACACACTACAAGTGCATCCTCCAGCTGCTTGGCCCGCCCTTCTTCTGCAGACTCAAGCAGACGCTGCTGCATGCGCCGCTACGGCCTCAGGCCTCAGGTGCCACAGCGCCTGCTCCTGCTTGAAGCTCCGTTCTGTCCCCGCAGTGGTGGGACGGCCGCTGGTGTTGCTGCTGCTGCTGCTATGAATGCTGTGCTGAGGCGTCAATTGCTGCTGCTGTGTAGCGCCTGCTAGACTTGTTGCACGTGCGCGCCTTCTGCTGTTGTTGATGCCACAACAGACGCAGCTGCTCTGCCTGCCGCTGCTGCAGGGGCAGCTGGGCGCATCTCCACGTCCAACCCGCACGAATGCTGCTGCTATTCGATCCTGCTGCTGTCTGGGTCTTTTTGCAGCGAGTATTGCTCTTGCAGTGCTGCTGCTGCTGCAGAGGACGCGGTAGTTGCTACTGCGTATGCTGCCGTGCGGCTCCTGCTGCATTTGCCGTTGCTGCTGCTGCTACCCTAGTGACTGTTGCAGCTGCGCCCTCCCTGTCGCTTCAGAGGGTCTGCTGCTGCAGCTGCTTCTTTAGAGGCGACAAACCCCCCCCTGCTGCTCTAGTCGTCGCTGCTACTGCAGCCGGCGCTCCGGCTACTACAAGTGCAGGCTGACGCTGCTGTCGTTTTTGCTGACGCTGCTGCTACTATTGCGTCGACACGTCGGCTGCTCTTACTGCAACGGTCGTTCCTGCAGCTGCTTCTGTTCCTCCTGTTGATGCAGTGTCGCTGCGGCTACTCGTCCTGCTGGGACTACCCTACGTTGCTGGTGACTACGCTCGTGATGTTGACGGCGTCGTCGCTGCCGCTGCTCCTGCCGCATCTATTTTGGTAGCACGCTTGTACACTACATTCCCCCATTACACCTGCTGAACATCTCGCCTAAACGCAAGAAAACAACGCTACCGAGCAAAAAGTCGACACTCGTCGAGTATAAGTTGTTGCACATGTAGTCGAACTGCTGCAGCAGCAGAGTTGTATCACCCTGAGCCATACACAGATGCGGGCGCTGCGGGAAGGAGCTCGACGTGTCCACTGCAATGCGATATACGCATTCAGGCATATCAAGAGCTAGCTACTAGCAGACACGTATGTTTATCTCGTTGTCTACACAGCGGATCGTCGACACACACAGGCTACAGCGGATGCGTATTCTGCGTGAATGGACGATATATACGAATATGTATATACGTATACACATCTATACGTATATACATACGTAGATACTTACATATAAACCAAGAGCCGTCCCACTGCAAAAAGGGCCACATATCTCTCTGTATATGTAAATATCTCCGGAAGGCGCTCTTCCGTGTGAACAAAAGGGACTGCTAAGGAACAGGAAAGAGAGAGACTATCTCCGTCTAACGAGCGGAGTGGAGGAAGCGAAGAATTTATGCAGTGTAGCGAAATTTTTACACCAGGGGACTGCGCGATGCCAGCACCGCCGGAAGTAGAAAGCAGAACGGAGGCCAGAGAGAAGTCGTTTTCTAGTTAAGGAGGAGGAGATGCGAGAACGAAGGAAGACGAGACGTCGACGACTGAAGAAATTTCTGCCGCAGCAGCCCGAGCAGAAAAAGGAAGGACGCCAGACGTAGCGAAGCGTGTTCTGCGCGACGGGTGGATGGAAACGCCGTGAACTGCGAGAAGAAGAAGAACAAAAGGCGAAGAAGGCGGGGAAAGACAACACGAAGAGGAGAAGGCAAAACGAAGAAGACGGTGAAAAAAGTCCGATCTGCCGCACACCCGCAGAGACTATCGAATACGGAACAGAAAAATACCTTCTAGGACACACGTGTGTGTACAAGCTACGCTCGCAACATGATTCACTTCCCAGCTGAAGATGCTGGAAAGTGTATGTACACGTGTCTACGTGAGTCCGCTTGTACACACTCATATCCTTACTAGCAGGCACACGTGACACACGTGTGTACCTTCATGTATATATATATATATGTATATATGCTATCACATAGACGTACATGTATGTATACATACGTACGCTTATTCATGTGTTTGTGCGCAAGTTTTGTTTGTCGTTGTCTAGTCGCCCCGGATGAGAGTCACAGCAGGCGCGCGGTGCGAAGCAAAGCAAATGAAGAAATGATTTGGACTATGCGAGCTACTAATGAGGGAGTCCTGCACGGCTGCACACCATTTTCCGTCTCCGGTGCAGCAAGTGAGAAAAAAGAAGCAAAAAGTTAGGACTGCTGCTGGCAGTACCTCATGTGCGACAGTTTGGAACGGTAGTAAGAGTAGGGAGATCTCGCAGGAGTAGTCGCTGCAGCAGTAAAGCCATGGCGAAACCACGTATATACAACAACACTTCAACAGCCAACGGTCCTTAGCAGCAGCATTCACCGCAGCCAGTCCTGTCCCATAGAACGTGACACACAAAAAGTATGCCGTACGTCTAGCATTTGATATATATACAACAAATCGTCTCGTCCAGCACGAGCACGCATTCAATCCAATATCGCAGGTATATTTACATGGAGACGTATTCTTATGTATTTGGATGGATCCATATTATACCGTTATATATACACTATGTATACATATGTGACTATACGCCCCACAGTATCACACACATACGTATACACATATGTGGTATCTCCCGCGACGGGCACATATACATATATATAGGTATATACGTGTGGGACTGTAGCTCCCGCAATATCATATATATATATTGATGAATGTGTGGTACCTCGTGCAATGTATACATGAGTTTACATGCATGTGTATGAGCTACAAGGTCCGTGTGTATGTCTACATTACACACGTTGATCTGCAAGAAAGCTGTTGGCAAGAATTACTTGAGCAGTTGCTGCACCGTGTCCTGGTCGCCTTTAGGAAGAGGCAGCTAAAACACACACGCACAATGGACGACTTTCAGCAGAGAGAATCTGTTGACTGTCAAAACGTACGAAGACGAAGCAGACGAAGAAACGGAGAACTCGTACAGGGAACACACAGGTGATACCCCTGTGCAGCTCACACGGGCGAAGAATTCTTGACAGCAGCTTCTCCGGAACATGCACAGGTGACAGGTAGAGGAGGAGCAAGCATTAAACTCTGTGGGTGGCGAAGTCGCGGAAATATAATGAAGAAGACAGACCGCATTTAGATATAAAGAACACAGAAGGCCGAGGAGTTGCACGGAAACAAAGGGATACACGTGAGAGCAGCCCCAGGAACCCACGGCAGAAATGTGTCGCCAAAATCAATGTTTTTATCCCACTTGGGACAAAAGAAGGAAGATGCTGTTGGGGTGGCACGGGGGAAAAAGGCGGTAATTTCGAGGTAGCAGCCGACGTGGAGAAGCCGTTGACAGGGACACTAGAAAAAGATAAGGAAAAAGTCCAACTGAATCGCACAACCTGATGCACTGCTCTTGTCGTGTAAAAGTTTCACACAAAACGACGCAGAAAGCAACAGTGCAACGCAGAAAAAGTACGCGACTGTCTTAAGGACAAGAAGAGTGACCTCAACAGAACACAGCGAAACATCAAACCTTTTGCGAACGCGCTCCTGCGTGTTACTACAGAAAACGACTCTGATCTTCACAGAGAGGTTAGGACAGGATTCGTCTTCCGTGATTCTTTTTTTAATTCCACGCTGCATTGCACATCTATCCAACGCTACTGCTGCGGCCCGTCGTGTTGGTTGTCCGCGTAGTTTTGTCTTTCGCTGGCTGTTAATCTGCTTCTTGCAGTTGCGCCGGTGATCAACCCCAGTCCTACTTCTAAAGCTGTTAATTCTCCCCCTGCTACGGGACCACTCATATAAGCTTTCCGGCTGCTGCGGTACCCACAAATGTCGTGCTCTTGGCTTCCTGCACACTACAAAGAGGAAAAATTCTGCTGCACGCAGATGATAAAGCAGAAACTTGGCACTGCATTTCTGTTGCGAATGAACATTTTGAAAAAGTGGCGGCCAAACGACTTCGCGTTTATGCTGCTGTGCCGCCGACAGCACTTGCACCAGCGACAGCAGAAACCGCGAGAGCTACACGAGGGCATTTGCAACAGCGGTAGCAATAGCAATAGTTACAGCAATAGCAGCCGATCCTGTATGCCTCAACAGCTGCGAGAACGCAGCGGAAGAGTGACTGCGAGTTGCTGCGCAGAAAATCCGTAGCGAATTTGCTGCTGGTGTACACAAGGCACGGATACTTATCTTCACCACAGTAGCTCCACCGTGATTAACTGCGGATCATCAAAGATGAAAGATTCGCTCTGCTGCCGGCACACAGAGAAGCTCTAATTGCATGGTTGTGTGACAACTGCAAACACTGCAGTGCTCCTACCCAACAGTGAGCCACTAAGAGTCCCGGATGGAACCGCAAAACAGTAAGATTTTTCCCAACTCGCTGTGTAAAAATGCGTCCCTGACTGCATCCTCGTGGTGGACTTGTGTAAGAGTGTGTATCTGTGTGCCCAAGCCACAGTGATATATGTCTTCTGTGTCCACGAGGGCACTGTTTCAGATACTGTAGATCCGTGTTCTCCTTGTTGTCCGCACTCTTTGGCTACGCGCTATATTTATTTACACCTGAAATGTGTGTATGCAATGAAGTAAGATAGGCGTATTGGTTTTAATTAAATGAAATATGTCTGCGTGCGAAGAGATGCACAAAAACGCTGTTGAAGTTCCTAGAAAGGACGTAGGATCGAAGTGAGTCACAAGCGCGTAGCTTGCGTGCAGCACGTTACTGATTACCACGCAAATTGTAATTAAAAAAATCCAACTTAGGGATGCTACCGCAGCACAATAGAAAAGTAAGGACTTCTCTATGGCGACTTTCTCTATCGTAATTTTACAAAGTAAAATAGCAAGAGAATAAAGGCGCATTAGAAGTGCATTCACGCGCTGCCTACGAAACCGGTTCAACACATACGTGAAGGGTAGCAGGTATGCATGACCCACTAAAAAGTAGTTGTGAAGAGTTCTACTTTTGTTGTCTCCTAGGTGCGAACGTGCGCACCGCTTACTTGAAAGTTTTCTTCCGCGAAGAACTATTATTCCATAGAACTCTAAGTGGTTGAAAGCAATGCTTACACCAACTGCACGGCGTCTGCTTCTACAGGCATCAGAACTGTCGAAATTCCCTTCATCTACTGGATGCCACGTAAGGTGTGTGGAGCCTATCGCGTCAAAACAGAGTATCTGAATGTGCTTGCTATCGCACGGGAGACACGCGTAGTTAAACGCAGCTCGAGAACGCATCTTCAGCAGTGATCTGTGGCTAGCGCATGTGTATACTTTTCAAGACAGGAAGTTAATGATTCTAGTCGACTGAGCACGCCTGCTACTTCGGTTTTCCGATAATACTACTTTGTTTGACGCCGTTGTTGTAAACTGAAGATAGCTCTATACGCTATTCCACAGTTTTATTCTGTATTGCTTTCTCAATCACGAAAAGCGTATACTTGCGGTCGTCGACACTTGCGTTCTGTTTCAGTTGAATGTGAAAGTTGAAGGCTGCTACCTGTATCGCGCTCTGTAAGAAAACCAGAAAATGCAAAGTCCTAGCTTCACACATAGCAGGGAAAAGACACCGGTAAAAACTCGATGGAACTGGCGTCCTTACAGATGCATTTTTTTCCCCAGAGAAGAGCGAAAACAAAAAGAGGTGGTGTTCTCTCGCTTCCTTGCTGGTCCATCGTAATAAGAGGAAAAAGCAAGAAAACAGAAGAAGCAGATTCTCCGCTGTTTTCTACCGAGGGATAATGTGGAAACGCAAAAAGTTCTACTCAAAAGGTGTGCACCGTTCAAAAAAAAAACTCGATGATACGCGGCCCAACTGGCGTCTGCACATCAGTTACGGATCACAATATTTGCGGAAGCATAAATGAGGTTCTCGTCTGTGGAGTTTACTAGCCGCCGTTTCTTCCCTTGCGTAGGGAGCACAGAGCATTGCGGCAGTGAATTTTGTAGGTCAGTTTGCTGTGCGTCGACCACAAATTACCAGTTTTCATAGTTACATTTAGATGTCTCTGTGATTGAAAGAAAAACCTTCCGGAAGGAAGACCACATCCTTTATCCTAAGTACCTTTCCAGGCCATGTCAGTGAAATTGCCTTTTTGTTGCAGACATGTGTGGTTCCCCTCAGTATCTCAATCGTAATGCAAAGGCTAAGATTTCCACTGTAAGCATTGTTTGCAAGTTGTCACAAAGAACCTCTTCAAGACGAACTGTCGTATGCACGGCACCAGAGAAACACCGTACTGAAAGGAACTGTTGAATTCTCTACGATAAAAGGAAACTTTAGAAAGCACAAAGATCCCTATTTAATTCAGCAGCGCACACACATAAGCTCAATGAATGCCACCGGCTAGTCCATGTCACAACAGATTGTCAATAATAAGAATCAACATCTCCGTCACCGTGTCCGACTAAACATCATCATCATGCTCTCTCCACCGCCAACGCCACATGTGCACGCGAGTCGGACAGTTTTGTACGAAAGCTGCCGTTGCCGAATCGGTAATTAAATAATGCATGAACTCATTAGTTGTTCGTACCAGTTCGTTAGAATCTTTCGAAGAGTGTGAAATTTGTTTCATGAAACAAAGCGAACTCATGAATGCTCGTTGCAACGCTAGGTTTGAAAATTCTGCCAAGGTAGCAGGGAAGAATTGTGATCAACCAGTCTGTGGAAAAAAGGTGAAAGATACACAGAAAATTCTGAAGAGCACCCTAATTCCCTAGGTTGGAGTGTGCGAACTTGCAAATATTGACTTTCGCTCCTTTGGCAGCTCCTGCTTCCTCACCCACGACGCTCACTCCCTTATTTCAGCATTCTGCCCTACGTAAGTTGGACAGACCTTCAAGAAATTTTTTTAATGGTCTCTCCACTCTCCCATGGTGACCTACCGAGCTACCTTACAAATCTTCCGTCTCCCAAGGTGTAGAGGTTGTCTACCACGTATTCCGCGTTTCTACTGCGCTCGTCTCACGATCCTCTCAAACTCTACTTTTCAACTGGGCGAGTCTCTTTCTCACCAGCCTTCGCTTACGGACGGACTGCCGCTGTCCTGTATCAGTAAACTTACACGTCTGTCAAAGACCTCCCACCTAGAGAGGCTGCGAATGTACTTCGACGGCAAAAAGTGATGTGCTGTAGCCACTAGCGTAGCCGCGTCAATTAGACGAAGTGTCCCAGGACTCGACACTCACGACACGAACATGGCTATATTCTTGCGTTTACAACTCCCGCTCCACCTCAAATCGGTGCAAGTCGACCCCCCCTGAGCATATGGCTTCAGCATCTGCCCTTCTAGTGTGCACTCTCGTCGTCCGCCATCCACATTTATTATTTTCCAAGGTACTGTGTCGAGTACAAGGAAACTATTCTCTAGCATGCCGACTCACCCACCATATTCGGCGCACTGCTTCACCCTCACGCCTGACGCATTCTTTTCCGTACACGACACATGCGCCGGGACAACAACACGCAGTCTTCCCAAGACTATACTTTTTCATATCTTTCGATGTGTGCAGAAGCACACACAACAGGGTGTAGACAATGGTGACTGCCCTAGCAAGACCCCACATGCGTGTGCTCCGCTTGCAAAACTAAGTGCACACGATCAGGCGAAAAAAGGCATAACTCTGTCTCCCTATACATCCGTCGCTAGGCTGTGGCTTTTCGTTCTGGTGCTCGGTTCTTACACAAGCAAGAACGCGAGCGTAAAACAGATCCATAGCTGCCCACGCAGATTGGGATCTCGATACGCAGCAAATGACTTCACGTTACGTGTTGGTGGCTGATTCTTCAGTGACACTCCTGGCATCTGCCTCGAGACACCGTGGAATCAGTGAAGCTGCACTATCAGCAAAATGCGTCACATAGACCTGTAGAGGTATCACTCCGCTCCTACTGTCTCTTAAACGTAGGTTGTAAGACAACGGCTTTTCGTTCAACAGGCACCGAGATTCTTACGCAAGCGGCTACGAAAAGTGTGGAAAGTGGATCCATTGACGGTTGCGTACGCACGCATCTCTGTGACGAGTAGATGAATCCGTGTTACTTTTATGCTGGTCGATGCTTTTCCATTGACACTCGTGGCTTTTGCCTGCAGACCCCTATGCGTCACACGTGGCCCTGAGTAATCGCTGTTAGAAAGTGGTGCAGAACTCGCAGAATGTCTTTCCATCCACGGCACACAGTGTTTTCCCGTTGCCTCCTACGCCACGGGGGAACCTGCACTGTAGCGACGCACTTCTTACCTACCCTACACATAAACGGTACATGTAGTTACCTCCGACTACCTTCACGTGCACAAACACAGAATCAGTGTCGCGTGTGGAACGTAGCATCAGTGTATGCATGGAGATACACAGAAACCAGACGCTGACGCTACCATGGTTTTTCCTAGGTTCTCCCCCACAAGCGTGGGTGGGCTCCACTATCCGCGCGCCTGCAGCGGAGCTGACGGAGTCACTCCCCCAGGACTAGGAATATGGTAGCTTGAGTCAGGAGCAAAAACTCGACTGGCTCAGCCGATATCGGACGCTGCCGTAGTCGAACTTACACCATCTCACATCACGTACGTGATGATGGGCAGGTGCTCGGGGGCGGCATAAGGGGGGTTTCTCCCGTGTCCGCTTCAAGCAGATAGCGGGATGCCCCACCCAACGTCCGCAACCTGAACTGCAGTGCACGAGACACTACGCAACTGAGCAATCATAACGGATGCCAGAGACCCGCTCAGACACCGTTAAAAGCTTGTGTGGAACGACGTCTGATGCACTACGTCACGCACAAAGTGCACATGCTCCCTACACACGCTCCTACAAGCGTTGAACTAAACAATAGAGATATACACGGCCCACATTTCCACAGAAGAAAGAGCTCGGACCGCACAGCAACCTACAGATACCATGGACGCGGCCACCAACAAACCAGCAGGCGCACTACAGCACTGCTGCAGTTGTAACAACTGAGGCTACCATGGTTTTTCCTAGGTTCTCCCTCACAAGCGTGAGTGGCCTCCAGGTCGGCGCGCATTCAGCAGCACTTTTGGAGTCGCTCCCCCAGGACTAGGAATATGGTAGCTTACACCAGGAGCACAGACTCAACCGGTGCAGCTGTTATGGGATGCTGCCGTAGTCAACTTTACACCACGAATTCCGCTCCACACAGTGGAAGGAAGAGGTGCTTGAGGGCGGCACATGGATGCGTTTATCGCTTCTGCCGCAAGTGGCAGTCGCAAAAATGCATCCAACATCCTCGCGTACGCCATGCGGCGGCTGACGGAGCAACCAATTACACCCCAACTTATATATGAACTAAATCCTGGCATCTTAGTCGTAACTACCACACAACACTACATCGTAATACATGGTGATCTGTCGAAAACTGACCCTTGCAATCACCACCGAGTGCAATTACGCCTGACCCCATGAAAGCACATGATTCTTTCAATATCTCAAGAGAAATGATAAACGTACCGCGCGGCTGCACAATTTCAGACTGGAGGTACACGTGTTCCTCGAAAAAAACGAAAGAATTACACCCAACAGACACACACAAACTTTGCGGGCTCGTCAAAACTGCCTCAGATGGTAGTGCATGTAGTTTCGCTTCCACAGAAAATTCGGAAGCTCTATCAATAAAGTTATCATCACGCCGGCGCGAGCACTACACTGGACTCTTGAACGAAAGACATCGGCACTGCAGCCGATGCACCCCCGAGTACACTGACTGTGTAGTCCGTCGTCAGCCGCCGACGGCCACAGAAAAGACGCAGTCGCCGCCAACTACGCAGCACAGCACACTTATGCAGATGAAGCCACACGCACCAGTCTTGATAACTCGCTTTATTAGCACCCTCATCGACTACAGGATGTGCAGTTGCTTTCTGCGTGGGTTGCAGAGTCATATAAAATTAGATAGACATTGTGACTATCCTGTTAAGCGGTCACAAAGCCAGTTAGTAACAGGACAGCACTTGGTCCATCAGGACACTACCCTGAATGTCTGTCGCATCACTCTGATGGTCACAACCGTTTACAAATGGCATATAAACAAAGAGACATATGCGTGGCATTCGCGGTAGTGGTAGTTGTAGTATTCGTCAAAGATTCCTTCACGAAAAAGGTACACGCAGACTAGCATGTGCTATCGTGTTTTTCTACACCGAATTATCCGAATGCCTCTCTACACTAGACCCCATACGGAAGACGGGAGGGGACTGTCTGCTAGTTTTCTCCCGCATTCTAGCTAATCAGAAGGCTGTATGCCATCACCGCATAACAAGACGGTATTTCGTTACGACAGGTATCTTGCACCATTTGGAGAATCTTCCACAGCTCCAGTATCAGCAAAGAAAGCAACACACAGCGCGCTGTACCATCAGAACGTAGCAAATGCAGCACCCAGCGTTCCACGTCACGGCCGGTGATACTGCTTGCGAATGGGAACACGTCGAGTGGAACATACGCGGGCACAAAGGTACACATGCTTACGATGCATGCAAACTCATCCGTAACTTCTGCTCGAAGGCGTACGTTGTTGCTTCGGGATCTACGCACTTCATTTGGGCCACTCGGTTGCATCCGTTCCTTGCTTTCCGACAACACACAGCATCATCCCGGGCAAGTACATAGGGAAGCAACGTACCATTCATTACACATGCACATATCTTCAAAAAGCACCGTAGTATTGATATGCCCAGAAATGAGGGAAACGCGTGTCCACCACCGCCTTCAAAAAGCGCAGTTACCCCTGTTTGACGTCGATGTCGCATGATGTTACCCTGAGATATCCCTGTCGTTTACGACTTCCACAGCAGCTTTTTTCGGGAAGGTCATAGACTCCCTTTAGTCCGCGCTTCTCCCTACCAGACGGAGGAAATCTTCCTGTAACTCCTGCTGCCCCTCCCTCGGATTGGGAGAGAGGAGATCTGCTGGTTGTCGCCCGCCAATGCCGCCAACGAAACGCACGCCGTTCCTGCATGAAGGTCTCGGAGAAGGAACAGGCACATCCTCTGCAGTGTCTCGCCACATGTATACAAACACACTATATACACAGGTTCGCGTATATAGCGTGACACACGCAGATGTGTATGTACAGAGACACGGGTACACCTTGAATTCCTTGAGTTCGCTCCCGCCCCCGCCACATACGACTCTGTCTTTTCTGCTTCCTCTTCAGCACGTTCGCCTCTCCTCCTTTCGTCCTCTCGCTCGCAGTCTTCTTTCTCCCTTCCACCCCTTTCCCCTTTAGACACCGTTTGTCGCCTTGCTCTTGAGAGGACCGTAGAACTTCGCCTTCTCGTCAGGGGTCTGGAAACGGCCATGGCCCCATTTGGCACTGGTATCAATAAACTTAAGATTGATCGGTTCGAGCGCCCTACGCGAGGTGCGCGGCACCAGCGTTTTTCTGAATGTGATCGGACGTTTCTTGCAGCCTACAAGACAACCCTTAACGAGAAGGAAGTCATTATTGACCGTGCCATAGTGCGGAAAGCCGCCCATCGGAGTAATGCGCTTCTCCGTGAGGTCTGCTTCCGTCGTTGCGTTGCGCGGATCCGCCCCGCTGCCAACTCGGTAAATTCTTTTGTTCATCTCCGTCCGGTGAAAGAAACCTTTCTGCCCATGCCGAGGCACTTGGAACTGCACGCGAGCCGGATGCCACGCTCCAATACATGCAACCTTCCTCAACCCACGGTGCGTCTTACGCGGCAGCCGCGTCACGCCCCACCGCGACACCACGCCCTTCACCCCATGACCCTTCGTCACGCCTGACCCACACAAAAAAACGCACCGCAGCAGGAAGACGAAAATAATTTGGCGGCCACGTATGAACAACGGAGGGACGATGTACGGACTGGCGCCGTGGAACCTCATTTGACGGAACACGCCTGTGCACACATACGTATGTACAGGCGGTGTGGTTATTCACGTGCAACACCATGGATAACGTACGTATTTGAGCATTTATGAACGGGAGTAAACACGTCTGCGTACACCTAATACTGGACGTCAGTGATGCGGACGTCTCTGCAAGTACACGTGAATGTGCAGTACAGTGGTGGCGGCGTACGCGTACGTGCGACTCGACGGACACACTTTTGGGTACTACAAACATAAAGCCCCCAACGGCAGGATTGCAGGGATCAGCAGCAGCAACGCGTTTATGGCACGCGACGTCCGTGCATGACAGCCGCACCATTCGCTGCACGGCGATCATAACTACCATAATTACAGCCACATTCGGTGACGCCGCAGACTTACCGATGACATCTACCATCTCTCCCTCTGTGAAGACGGCCTTCACTGGCACGGACGTCTCAAATAGCTTCGTGCAGAAATCCACCTGCACAGCAGCAGTCACAACAGTCCAAGCAACACCCGCGGAACATTCCAGGACCTGGGTTTACCACGTACGGGTAGTTAATCACCAGCAATGTTTCTCACTCGGAGTCTGTACAACGGATCTCGGTCGACGGTGCTTTTCTCACACCAGCGCAGCAGCCCTTTCCCTCTGGTAACGGCAGTGTCGTTTTACACGCGCAAGCAGTTCAATCACGTACTCACTTCGGAAGACGCACACACATCGCATGCTTCCGAACAATAAAGCACAACTACACGTACACGAACACACACACGTCAATTTACACCCGGGAAATCCCCACATAAAATACGAAGTACGGCGCATATACATCTCCACACCGAAATATATACGCTTTGTCTACAGCAATCACACGTGTGTTCCTGTCTGACGTGTAGTTCTGGAACGAAGCTGTCGCCACACATAACCGTGGGGTCCGTGAATACATACGCACCGGGACATGAGTATCCGCCTATACGCAATTCTGTGTGCGCATCAGAGGTGAAATCCCTGCACAGGCGTACAAGGGCTGCGTTTACATATACACATGTATTCGCCCATACACATACACATACGTACGTACGCACCTCCGTATATACACACATACGAAGTATATATGTTTGTTGGCTCACCTTATCAGCGACGGTTCCTCCGTTGACTTGAATTTCCATGACGTGGGCTTTCTTGGAGCCAGTGGGGGTTTTGCTTGGCTGGGTATGGCAAATGGCCCTGACGACAGAACAGTAGCTCTTGATGCGCTGCAGCTCCGCTTCCATCTTGTTGTTTTCTGTGAAGTTCTTCGCGTACTTCGTAAAGGCCTTCTTCTTGCTTTTATACCAGTTTTTGTAAAAGCGTCTCCTGCATTCGTCCGACAAGTGCGCCGCCCATACCGAGACGAGGGCCCGCAGGCCACGGGGTGTCTCGACGTATCCCACAACTCCGACGCACACCATTGGCGGGGTGTCTATAACCGTCACGGCCTCAACCACCTCCTTCTTGTGGAGCTCTGCAGGGAAGGCAAAATGCAAAAGTACGTGAGGAGGCATGAAAAAACGTAGACAAAGCGAGGACCAAATCAGGGTCAGAAGGCAAAATATAAACCCAGGGGGAGACGGAACGGAGGTCACGCAGTCACACCACACACAACGCTTTACAACGCAGAACGTTGACACCGCACGCCAGAGAACGCCCAGAAGAGATGATGAGTGCGGGAAAAATCGAAAACAGGCAAGGACGAAACGGCGCATAGAGACGTCCACGTAATAGTAAGACTCCGGCGCTGCAAGTATACGAAGCCCAACTGCGCCAGCCGAGGACGATGATGAGACGACGCAACCGGGAAGTCGGACCGAAGAGACAAAGGTGCTTAAGCCTCTACGCGACTTTTCGCACGTTCGTACACCGCCTGCATACACCCGCCTTCTTCCCCGTACCGACGCGGCCCGCCTTCATGAACATACAAACGCACACTGTTGTACAGCGTCCACGCTTAATATATGCACACATCCACGCACGCCTGTACCTGTACATATACAGGTGTGAATACGCAGACGTACGCATATACACCTGCGGACACATGTGCACCCCCCGAGACGGGCGAACACGGCCAATATACATCTGCTGCAGACGCGTGAGCGCTGCCACGTAGGATAGTCATACGCAGATCACGTACATCAATCAACCCTACTTAAGTGCACAAGTCGTAGTGTGCGACGTCACCGGGGCGTGCACACACTTTCTAGCTAGCAACAGACTGGCATTCGCCCCCACACACGCATATACACAAACTGTCCGGCCACCCACCACACAGACGAGACGTGAATGTGAATCTTCACAATTAGAAAGAAACTACTGTTTCCCAGGGACTTACTGGAGCCAGGACGGTCTACTTCACGGACGACGTGGGTCATGCCTGCTTTGTAGCCCATGAACGCTGTCAGGTGCGGAGGCTTCGACGGGTCGTCCTTAGGGAAGGCCTTTACTGCACAGGCGAACACGAACGGTAAGGAAAAAAGAGCGCCTTTCTAGTGCACAAAATGAAAAGGAGACACTGGGGACAGGGCGGGTGTTTACCTCTCACGACAACTTTCAGGTTGCCGCAAAACCTTTCAGACCGTTTAAGACTTTGTACGGAAGTCAGGATACCAAAGGTACATACAACCATCTGCAATTCCCCTGACAAGCCGCCGTTACTACGTTTAGATATGATAATATTCATGCTCGTTGACTCCCTAAATGTCTGTGAAGGGCTGCAGTCCCATTCTGTGCAGGACGTCCACACATATAGAATACTTCAAGATTACTTATCCACCATGTAGGTCGACGTCCAAACACTCCCTTATACAGATCGTTTGCTTGTGCACACGCGAAAAGTACAAAATTGAGGACTGTACTATCTGTCGTTTTGCGCGTAGCTGTAGAAACGTTTGTCCGCCCCAAATATGTCAGTCCCTGGAAGGATACGGTGTGGCATGAACTGCTGCACTCCCCCGCGTCCGTGAGGCGGCCAAACATTTCTCTTTCCTGTTCCCCCACTTCAATCACTCTGCGGTCTTATTTGGCAGCAAACATGGAACATCGCCCATCAACCGTGGGACCCACACTGCCGTCTTCAGCGGAGGCGGCAGCGCGCGGTATAAACCATGCATGTGCCGTTCCACCTGCAGTCCCCAAAATTGGACGAGGCATTCAGAGTTGACCGGTCCTCTACAGATTTTCTTACACTCCTATTTACAGGTCCTGTACTCTTCGGCCGAGCACACGAGGCCCCCCCTCTACCGGAAGAGTGGCATCTGGCGTGGGGTGGCCCAAAAAGTGGTTCCTGCGTCCTTCGACGACTTTGATCCGGACGCTGCTATCTCTCTATCCAAGCACACAGTATGAGTGGTAAATGCAAGGATGCACGGGGTGTACACGTGTGAAGTTGCTACACAACGTCTACGCTACGTCGTGCGATCCCCCTCTGGAGATCTGTCCCGGTGTATTAACAGGGCGGGGTCCTACTGTGGGGTAGAAACTGCATCCATCGGAGGCCGCAGAATGCGATGAGGCACAGAGAGGCGGCACCTCCTTCACATTTGCCACAGACCTCCCTATTTTTATAAGCATAACCAGACTTACCCTTGCCTCTGTGACGTTTGCAGCGCTTCCTGGGCAGAAAACCAAGAGAGCCATGGCGCGGCCTCTCGAACTTTCTGTGCGACATGGTGGGGGAGGAAACAGGGGTGAACGAAGTCAGATCTCTTCCCCAACCCGTGGCGGAAAAAGGACAAAAAGGAACGCCTCGCCCCTCCAAACGAAACCTGGGGTGAGGAGACAAAGAAGTGCGAAGCTCCGCTGCCTAACACAACCACCTCGTGGTATTATACTATGTTGGCGCATGTGGAGTGGAAGAGGCACCAGCAGGCCCAGCACGCAACAGCAGCAGCCGCAGCAGGACGTAGCAGCAGCAGTAGCGCAGCAGGAGCAGCAGCAGCAGTGGAGCGGGCAGCAGTAACCAGCAGCAGCAACTGTAGTCAGAGGAGGAGGTGGGGCTGGGGGCGCAGCAGCAGTAGTACCAGCAATGAGAAAAAACATCGACTGGCGGTGAACGCGGACTCATGCACGCGCGGTAGTATCCGGTGGTAGTGGGTGTGGTCGTAAGCAGTCGGCACGAGCGCAATGCAGTAACGCGGAGGAGAACCAGGTTCGACGTACTCCGCGGCACTTGCTGTATCAATTCTGTAAGCTGGTAGGGTCACTCCGTGCCTTAAAGCAAGAGTGCCACCAACAGCAGCAGCTCTGGCGAATGATGAGGAGGCCAAGCAATACCCACCTCGACAGAGGGAGACGCAACAGGAGCAGCAGCGATAGCAGCAGGGGATCAACAACAGAAGCACCAGCAACAGCAACGGCAGCACCAGCAGCAGTACCCGCCGCGTTGAAGGTCTAGAAACCGCATCAACAGCATCGGCAGGTAGTAATGACGCCCGGCTGGTTGGCGACACCAGCTAAGAAGGCCGGACACCAGAGGCAGCAGGACTGCACTGCTGTGGGTCAACACACCAGAGAATGAGAACAGGAAGAGCGGCAGCGCCACCAGAAGCTATTGAACAGCAACACGTGGCGGCACCAGCACGTGGCGGCAGTAACACTGTTACCACTGCAATAGCAAAATCAGCAGCTCGACCAACAAAGAGCCGGATACCCGCAGTAGCAGCAGCAGCGGCCATATATAGCAACACGAAGTGGGAGGAGCACCACGAAGGGGAGCCGTAGCGGCAGCAACAACAGCTGTGAGAGCAAAACAAAAAAATACCACGACGACGACCAGCAACAGCGGATATACCGCCTCTCAAAGAGAAAAGGATCCACAAGGGCTCCACGGTAGAACTAGATCAAACAGTAACTTGGGGAGCCACGTGTGGGAAAAGGAGGGACTGGCACTACTGTTTTTTGTCGGCGCAGCCTCCTACCGCACATCCCACGTCGCCGGCGCCTCTTGCGCACACCTTTCAAGACGCGCTTTATATAATTTGTTTAGAGATGGAGTCGTACGTGAAGGGATATGTCTACCTACAGAGATGGTAGAATACAAATTCTCGGGGTGTGCAAACCACCAAAGCCGGATATAGTCTTCTTGCAGTATTATTTTATTTATATATATATATATATTTGTACAAGCGAGCCGTGCGCAGACGACTGCGTCGACATCAACACCGCACGTGTGTACACATGTACAAAAAGAGGGATCTTCTCCGTAAGAAAGGATAGCGATCCCGTTTGATCCAAGCTGTGCCTTCGGAAATTAGAATGGTCGCACTTCTGAGAGGCTACCAGATGAGTGCAACGCACGACTCACATCAGCAATGGATATACTTTCAAGTAGCCGCCGGTAGCTTACTAAATTCTGGGTCGCGCCCACACACAGGGGGTATGCTGGTATGCGTAAAGACAGGGTAAACGTACGTAGGCAGTATGTGATCAGAAAAGCATGGACTCGGTCTAAACACTGCCTATACTGGAACAGCATTCCTTTCAAATTAGAGACAGTGTCAATGCAAACATGCGTGTCGACGCTGTATATGCACACACAGATCGACGCTGGAAACATCTGCACACGTAGCTTACGAAATGGGTGTTCAAAACCAGAGGGGCGTATTTCTATACTAGAACCTGCAACTTTCAAATATATATATATATATATGTTTATGCTTATGTGCTGAAATATCTTCAACGCGAACTGAGTCACTCCGCCGCCTTCTCATAATATTCTTGGTGCTGTCGTTTGCGAATACAAGGGTGCTTTGGCGTGCCTCCTTCTGGTGACGCATATTTTGCCTCTCCTTTTCGTGAAGCGGGGTGAGTTGGCTCAGAGATAGGGAAAACCTGCTGAACACAGCCGTCCACACTGAGCTCAAGGCCGCTCGGCTTGTGAACGTGCTTGTATATCTGTATACCTGCAGCGCTGGATGCCTGCGTGTGGTACCAGGGACTGAAAAGGTTTCTGATGTACTAGATGTCGCGCATACGGACGAGAGGCTTGACGTACTCGTAATCAACTAGAGGAACCAAGTAGCTACGATGTTGCGCATATCGAAGCGGTTGACAGCTGTGTACGTACGAGCACATATGTGCGAAAGTGCAACGTAAAGTAATTTCAATCTTCAACACGTTACTTGTTACATCGGCTGACTGCTTAGCAATAGTATACTGAGCACATTTACTGAATATCTTATTAATAAAACCACAGGCGTCGCATACGACTTGAGTAACTGACGAGAAAGATGACCGGGGGTCCCCAACCAAAACCCTACTTACTCACTAGAAGGACTTGCACGGAAGGTAAGGATTTGACGAGAGAACAACAGAATGCCTCTTCCGGTTGAGCACACTCAACAGCAAACGAAAGAGGACATGAGCGTCTCAGGTGTGCTGTGACAAAGGTGGACAGAGTTGTGTGCTAGCTGATTTGGGTAAAACAGCATCTTAAATTTACCTCCTCTTATGTGTAGAACCGTTTTGCAGGCAGGTACCAACAATTTCACATTGTGAACAGGTCAACTGGTAGCTAGATTCCCCCAACAGGTATGCTTTCGTGTAGAGCTAGCGTGTTTTGAGTGAGTCGGTAAGACTCCCGGATCACCGGCTCTCTTATGATGCTGCAGACTCACCCACTTGTCCCATAAGAGGACCAGTTGTATCTGCTGTGGATCCACTTTAAGTCCGAGGTACCGACAACATCATTCATGTGGATGTGTATGTGCACATACTGAATGGAAGTCGATACTCATACGCCGGTGGGGGACTCCGTGTGGATATGTGAGGATCTCCTTATGTGCTGTAACATTCAGGACAGAATCCACTTGTGTATTTACATCTTGGTACGCGTGTACGTACATGTACGCGAATGTCTACTCACAGATAATATCGTGTCACTTATTTGGGCGACTTATTTTAGTTGCGGCAGACACCCTTTTGCCTACGTCGGAAGTGTACACCTCACATCTGTCCAAGTGTTGGATTGTGCCAGTCTCACGTACGCAGCCGTCCATTTGAAGCCCTCCAGGGTACCTTGAAAAGCTGGACACGATATATACACTGTGGAAGGACTGCACCTGGTCGATTCCGCCAGTCTGCGCCACAGCTTATACAAGTTGTCAAAAGTAGCCGTCTCCGATTTCTCGCATGTAATAATGATACAGTGTCCTGCGTATCACGACTGGCTGATGCCGGGGAAATTATGCGAGGCGGGACGCAGGTGCTCTGGAGAATCTGACGTGTAGAAGACATAGCTAAATTGCAATACGCTTTCCGGCTTAGAAAGCAAAGGGTGCAGAAAACGGCTGTCACTCCGCAGCCTCTATTCGACTTCTCCAGAAGAATGCAAAAATGTAAAGGGGGTGTCCACTTCTGTACACAGTTGTGAGGTGTAAATTGAAGGAGTGCGCTTGCAGATGAGGGCCTTGTATATAGCAGTTCTAAAACATTAATAATGTTGTTGCTTTGCCCGCTTGTGAGCACCCCCTCGTACATATGGTGGGAGACCTGTGTTTATCTGTCTCTCTTTCTCCATACATTGGTCGAGTGCAGTTGCAGGAAGAAGAGAACACAAAATAATCGTTTCAACGCAGATACTCATACGCAGGACGAATATACGCATATATGTGCTCTTGTATGTGTAAAGGTGGCTACACACGTACGTTTACACATCTTCGTACTTAGAAGAAGTGCGCCTACAGATGAGCAGAAGGATAAAATACTGATTATTCTGACAGTGGAGTTTCAATTCTACGGAATCAAGCAACTTCGAAGCCGGGTGGGACTATTTTCTCCGGTATCTCGCAGCTACGAACGTAATTTACGTAAAAGTCACATGCACACTTACACGCCGTGTCACTGCTCGTAAAGTTATCACCTGCTCTCTAAATGTAGTTGCGCAGACATCCGGGTCCATTCGAAGAATTCCGCCGGGCTTTCACGTGTAGCCATACCTCTTGCAAACCTTTCCACTCATCTTGTGCTCCATCCACTTGTGCTTCATCCTCCCTTGTAGCTTTCCTGGAGATACAAGCAGGCGAAGTTACTCTTCTAAGTGGGTGTAACAATACAACCAGAACTGTGCAAGTAACAGATACAGTTACACCCAGGAGTTAATATCTGTAAGGACACCTGAACTGTTTGGAGTAGCCGCCTTCACTACAGTGTGAAGCAACAAGTTTGAGTGCATTGGAGTCTTGTTGAACTCTCTTTGAAGACCTACGCACACAATTGTGGACGCTAGTGTGCAAAGGCACTTCTGCTTCGCACATTTCCTCGACCATCAGGCAAAACCATCCGAAAGCTTCACCAATCTACGTTCCTGTGAGTGGATTTTGTAGTCGTTGCGTCCACTCACATGCATACAAGGACCGAAAGGGGATTTCGAGAGCAGTCAGGTTTTGCAAAGAATACCGGCGCGTCAAACTCCGCTGATACATGTTCTCTTTGTGACCTCTTTAAAGTACTTTCAATTTTCCCGACACAAAATTTGGCATCAAGGACTTTTGCTTCCTCCTCTCTGTATTCTTTGTAACTCTTTCTGACGCCTCCGATAGCCATGTTTCGAGTGTATTTCTTCCACGTCGTCCCCGCTTGATTTGTCCCTTCTACCGAAAACGAACTCCAGTTTCACTATAGGAACTGCCAGCTCAACTACTTTTGTTCGAAGGGACACTGACGCCAGTCTAAACCACCGATACCTTCTCTTTCGGTCTCCTTGACTTCTTCTCTTCCGTTCTTCCTTGTTCGTGCGGTTCTCTCTTCGTAGCGTGGTGTGGCGTGTCAGCTATCCGTTCACCCGTTTTGTGCTGTTCTTTCTTCCCCTCTAACTATCCTCACTCGTCCAGGTAAATCCGAAGACATACTCTGTTTCGCTCCTCTTCCGAACGGTCTGCCACTAACAGTAGTAGTCTTTTGAAAAACTTCACGGCGAACTGCAGTGAGCTGCGCAGTGCGCTTGACACGTGATGGTGACTGCGGCAAGTTGACACCGCGCGCCGGCAAACAAACCAAAGCATAACCCAGAATAATTTCTACATTTGGCCCCTCACGCTCGTCGATACGATCGACTTCGTTGTGTGTACCGGTTCACTTCAAGCTGTAGCCACTCCCGGTAAATACGCGGAACAAACCCCGTGTATCGGGAGCGGCCCTCCCCGCCACGCGCGGCGAGACGGCAGAGACATCATCGCCGTGATGTGTCACATAACTCGGTATTACAAGACAAGAAGTCGAAAAATCACCTTTCGTTGTATGCTTCAGCCCTACACTTCTCTCTTTTTCATGTCGTTGTCTTCTTCAGACGGTTGCTGTCCTCGCCTTCTGAGTATTTCCAGCTTTTCCCGAAGGCTCCATCACTCGCGCACACACATTCTCACGTGCCCCTTCTCGCTGTCATCCCGGATGCCCCGCTTCGTGCTTTCCCGTAGTTATCCCATAACTCCACCCAAACACTCCTTTATATTTTTTTTTTCGTTAGCTGGACGGTCCTCATCTAGCCCACCTCAAGTCCAAGCAATCTGTCGATGAATCTACTGATGTAGTTCCACACACGCAGCTCAGACTGGCATCTTGGTTAGCGTTCGCATTTACGTACATCATTGTGCCGACCCACCGGAACCTGCGGGGATCTCCGTCATGCTTTTGGTTACCATCAATCACTGAATTGTCCCGAAAAAGGAATTTTATGCGCGCGTGCCCCCGTAGTGCTTGATGTTCCGTTTTTTGGAAGGGTAATTCTGTCTCGACATGACAACGTCAGTTTGCTCCCACATAAAGTACTTGTGTGCATACATATATATATATATATATATGTATATATATGCCTACGGCGTCCACACGGATGCGACTGCGCATTCTGTCCTACTGAAATTTCATGGAGTTGTACACACGTGCACTTGTGCACTTGTGCCAAAGTGGTCCGATGGTTCGGCAGCTCCGAGACACAGTAAAGTCCCCGTGCATCCTCCCAGCAAATCACACCTCCTTGTCAAGCTCTACTTGCTCAAGTGTGTACCTGAGATGCAGGCGTGTGCACACACATGTATATGTACGTACCTGAGTCCCCCGAATTTGCACAATGGCAACAGCCGTGGCGGAAAATCGACGCACACACACACACACACACACACGTGTGGCTACAGACTCTACCGATGCAGTTCACTCGTGTTCCAGGCCGCTGCGCGCGTCTTCAAGACTTATCTTTATTCGACTTTCTCCCTAGGTTTTCTGTCGCCACCTCTTCCTGCAGAAGGAAGAACTCTCTGCTGTCCGTTCCGCATATATGAACACAGACGTTTGTATGCGTCAGAATTATACGCACAATAAAGAATAAGTACGTTCCATCGAAAACACAGTTCGTCTTCTGTCAAAGTACGTAGCCACACGTGGGTGTTCTCTGGTGAATTTCTCTATAGCCTCCTTTATGTATGCGTATGCACCCGCACGCCTTTTACATGGGCCCTACCTGTCAGAAGGAGAAAGCAAAAGAGAGGAGATTTCCCGCTGCAGCTGCGGTCCTTTTCTTCTTCTTCTTTTCTAAAATTAAACCTGCTTGCAGTCTCTCTAAGACCTGCGTCACGCCACCTGGAAAAAGCTTCCTCTGTACACAACCGTACAGAAACACCTCTGTACACACAAAGCGTTTCATCCAGGTATTTATACAGAGGACTATATATATATACCTCTTTAAACACACATACGCATCTACATCGGTATCTACGGACATATTTGTGCCTCTCATTCGTCATATATATATATATAGTGACGTGCGTACGAAGATACAGACATGTAGCTGTCTCGAGATATAAGCGGAAACATACACATATATATACATATAGACATACATACACATAAATGTACGTCAACGTCTACATTTCTTTTCTTCTCACTTCTTCTTCAGACCGGTGACGTTTGACATCGCGCCCTTTCATGAAGAAAAATCGCCCGGTACTGCTGTACCTTGCCTTTGTATTTCTTCTTCATCGTCCAACTGCGTTTCACGAACCCGCTTCCTTTTGCAGATATACGACAGCCTTACACTCGTGGACGTATCAGCTGTTCACCAGAAGCATTTTCTGTCTTCAAAATCTTCCCTCCTGTCTACAGTACAGAGACGGTGTTCATTGCCGCCCGGCGAGGGATTGCGGCCCACGAGCAGCACGAGCAGCGAAACGAGAGGCAGGAAGAGCAGCAGCAGTCACACCAGCAGTAGATGTGCCAGCAGCCGTCACAGCAACAGCAACAGAGGCAACAACAGCAATAGATGCGATAGCACCAATACCAGCACCAGTAGCAGCAGCAGTAGCAGCGGCGGCAGTAGCCGCAACAGCAACAGAAGGAACAACAGCAATAGCTGCAATAGCAGCAACACCAGCAGCAGTGGCCGCAGCAGGAGCAGCAGCAGTTGCAGCAGCAATGATAGCAGCAACAGCAGCAGCGCTACCAGCAATTACCCCGGTAGCAGCAGCACAGGGGCTGCTTTTGGAGCGGGTGTCCTACAAGCAGCGCAAGTGCTCTTCTTTTTTCTCAGAAATGCGGAGGTGGTATCCTTGGCCTTCGCTTTTCCTCTCTCGTCTGTGACTCGGCTTCTGCATCACGCGTTCTGCCGCGGCCGTGGAAATATCGTCACAGAGTATATGGTTGGTGGTGAGCAAGCTTAAGCCCTCCCAGTGCGACGGAGAGGCTTTCTACAGAAGAAGCTGCTGCCGCTGGACTGTTGTTATCGTCTCCTTCTGTGGGTTTTTCTCCCTGCTGTTTACTCTCCTCTCCCTGCTGCCGCTGTCCCACTGCACATGCTCGTGTGGCTGCTCTGCTGTTGCTTCTGCTGCGAGGCCCCATCCTCGTGCTGATTCGGCTGCTGCTGCCGCTGTTGCTCCTTTCTCTGCTGCTACTGCTGCTGTTCCTGCGGGTGCTGCTGCTGGTGTCGCTTCGCGAGGCGGGAGGTGTCTCCCTTCCTCCTTCACACGTATACGAGCAACAGCAGCAACACGAGGAGCAACAGCAGCCGCAATAGCAGCAGCAGGGACCGCAGCACCAGCGACGACACCAGCAGCGACGACACCAGCAGCGACGGCAGCGGCAGCAACGGCGGCAGCAGCTACACCACGTGGGCAGCGCTACGAGGACAGCAGCGGCAGCGGCTTTAGCTACGAGAAGGACAACAGCCCCGCGAACGACAGAAGCAGCAGGAGACCAGCAGAGCCTTGAAACGGCCTGTGTGAGGGCTGGCGCTGCTGCAGCACACGACGGAGCTGCACCGTCGCGAAAAGCGGTCCGCAGCAGAGAAATGGAGCAACAGCAAAAACGAGGAAGAGAAGGGAAGCGCGGGCAGCAGAGGGGGGGGCCTGCACCACTCCCCAGCAGGAAAACAGACGGAGCACGTCCGCAGGCAGCGGACAACTTCGTCGAAACAGCCGCACCGCCAGCAGAAGAAGCAGCTCTTGCAGCTGGAGCACCAACAGCAACGGAGGCCGAAGCACGAGCAGCAGCACCTGGTTTTTCGCCTTCTGCAAAGGCCCTCGCCCCGGACCCGTCGCCTTCACCGCTGGAAGCAGCAGGAACCGCGCAAGCAGCGCTCTCGGCACCCACTGCACCAGCACCCGCAACAGCAACAGGATCACCGTCTGCAGCAGCAGCAGCAGCGTCATCAGCACCAGCAGCTTCAGCAGCAGCCGCAAGAACAGCAGCAGCAACAACACCAGCAGCGGTCCGACCCGCAGCAGCAGCACTACTAGCGGCAGCAGCAGCCCCACCAGCAGCACTACGTACAGCCCCAGCAGCACGAGCACTACGAGCTGGGACAGCAGCACCAGCAGCAGCATCAGCAGCAGCAACTGCGCAAGTGGCTCCGGTGGGTGGGAGCACCACACAGGACAGCAGCGCACCACGTGGAGTCAATTTTGACTCGCCGTCACCTGCGGGTGACACCACTCGCTGCGCGTCACTTCCTCCTGCCGCGAGTGTTTCTGGTTCTCTTATTTCTCCGTCTGTTGCTCTTGCTGCTGGTTCACCTGCTGCTGCTGCTGCAGCAGTCGTTGCTCGCGCTGCATGTGCTGGCGCTGCCGCCGCTGCTCCCTCACGTGGTGCCCAGCATACTGCTGCTATTGCTGCCGAAGGTTGTCTTCTTCATTTTGCTGCGTCTGCTCCTGCTGCTGCTTCTGCTCCTGCTGCTGCTTCTGCTGAAGAGCTGCCCAAGGTTCAGCAGCAGCAGCAGCAGCGAAGGATCAGCAGCATTCTTCTGCCTACGCAGGAGTCCGATGTCGACAGCTGCCAGCTACAAAGCAGCCATCGCAGCAGCAGCACCCCTGAGCGCGGCGGCAGCAACAGCAACAGCAGTAGCAGTACCCACGGCAACAGCGGCCGTCACAGCGGCAGCCCCCGCAGCAGCAGTAGCTGCAGCCGTCCCAAAAGCGGCAATAGCTGCGGCAACAGCAGCTGCGGGGACTTTGCAACTCGAAGGGCCACGAGCAGCATTACCGCAAGCCCCAGCAGGCACGTCAGCGGTACCAAGTTGGTCAACAACAGCGGCAGCCCTGGGGAAAACGGCAACACGAGCGAAAACACCCGCAGTAGCAGCAGCGGCAGCAGCAGCGTCAGCGGCACCACCGGCAGCAACAGCAGCGGCATCAGGATTAGTGACAACAGCAGCAGCACCAGAGGCGGCATCACTAGCGGCGGTA
>KL647288.1:10072142-10092703 GCA_000727475.1 Sarcocystis neurona | reverse complement strand
AGCGGCAGCGGCAGCAGCAGCAACAGCGGCACCAGCAGCAGCGGCAACAGCAGTAGCGGCAGCAGCAGCGGCAACAGCAACAGCAGCGGCGGCAGTAGTGCAGCCGGCAGCAGCAGCAGAAAAAATGTGAGACTCCGGCCGTGGCAGTGTGGTGATGGAGCGCCTCAGTCCGAGGAGGGGGTGGCTTACGCGTCACCGTTCTGTAGTGAGACGACATCCTCAGCTGCTTTTTCACCCCGTGGGCTGCACCAGGCAGCTGACACAGCAATTACGTTCAGTCGTTATTTCTCAAAGGGCAATAATGCGACAATTTCTCTTGCTGCTGGTTCTGCCCATCCTACGCTGCCTCCTGCGGCTGTTGCCAGTCCTTCTGAGGGTGCTGCCGCAGCCGTTCCTCGTGCTGCTGAATTTCCTGTTGCTGCTGGCGCCTCGCATGCTGCTGGTACTGCCGTAGCCTTCTGCGCTCCTGTCGCCGTAGCATCTCGCTCTCCTGCTCCTCCTGCTGCGTGTCCACCGGCTGCTTCTGTTGCTACTAATGCCGCTGCTTGTTATTCCGGGCCCGCGTCGCCGCATGAGACGAGACGACGGCGTGGTAGCAGCACCAGCAGCAGGCGTGAAGAAGGGGGACTTTGCCAAAACCCAGTTCTTGTGTTCCCCACTCAGCTGCTTACTCGGAAGACCGCCGCAGCTGGTGCAGAAGCGGCAACGAGAAACGCAGCAGCAACAGGGACCACCTCAGCACGAGGAAGAAGAACAACCGGAGGAGCACGAGAAGCAACAGCAGCAGAAAGATTTGTCGCAGCAGGGAGGCACCTTTTGACAGCGCGTGTCGGTGCAGCAGGAGGAGCACGAGCTGAAGAAGCAGCAGAAGAGGGAGGAGTAGGAAGGAGAAGAAGAACAGCAGCAGCTGTGTCAGGCAGAGCGTTGCTTCTCTTTGGCGGACGCATTTGCTGCTGGCGTTTGGTCTGGCTGCTCTCTGCGCCGTCCAAGGTGCTGAGTCAGCTCGTAGATCAAGCAGCAGAGGCCATTTCTCTACGCATTATCGAGCACCCGCGCGGCTTCTTCCGAGGAAGTCTGCTCTGCGGCTTGCTGCTGGTGCTTCTCACTGCCGCTGCTGCTCTGGTGTCTGTACACCCCAGCAGCAGCGGCGACGCCCCCCACACACAACACGTTATCTCCTCCAGAAACGCAGCACCAGAGCGACTGCTCGTCCCGCCAGCAGCAGAACGCAGAGGGGCGCCAGGTCCAGACACTGACTCAGCAGCAGCCACACGCAAAGCGACCAAAGGCGAAGGAGGAGAAACAGCGCGAGAGGGAGAAGCAATGCGACAAGCAGCAGCAGCTCGAAGCGAAACAGCGGCAGCAGCAACACGGGCGGCACGTATCTCTCCGACTAATGAAAGAACTAAAGGGGAGTTTGGCCATGTGCTGGGTCGCGCAGCGTCTGCAGGGGAGATTGCTGGCGTCCTGCAGAGAGTGTTTCTGCTTCCGGTGAAAAGACGACTGCGCATGCTGCAGGTCGCTCTCTCGCAGCTGCTGCCTTCGTTTATGAGCGACGAGCAGGCGCTGCCCCACTTAACCAGCAATACCAACAGAAGCGATAGCGACACCGCTCACAACAGCAGGAGCACTGGTCAGAGCAGCAGCAGCAACAGCAGCAACAGACACCCCAGCAGCCGCCCTAGTCGCAGCGGGGCGCTTGGAACTGCTAGCGGTGGCTGCGGCAGCAGCAGGGACGCCGGTGGTAGCTGCAGCGGCCGCGACAGCAGGAGCAGCAGCAACAACAGCAGGGTGTCCAGCAGCCGTGGAGCCACCACCAGCAGCTGGCGCAGCACCAGAAGCAGCAGCAGCAGCAGAGAAGAAGTAGAAGAAGACAACATGCAGCAGGCACAAAGCAGCAGCAACAGAAGGACCAAGTCAGACAGTTATTCGGTGTCCGCTCTTTTGTCTCGCCTGCTTTTGCCAACACGGAGGCGCCCATCCCCGGATCTTGCCGCTGATCTTCCCGCTGGGGCTGGCCTTGGACAAGCCGGGGACTTTCTGCTCAGTGCGGCAGACGCTGCTGCTGCTGATTTGTCGCTCTCCGCAGCAACAGCGGTTCCTGCGGCTGCAGAAGAGACAGCAGGAGCTCAAGCCCGGAGGGAACTGACAGCAGCTGTAAACGTGTCACGCCCAGCAGCAGCACTCCCAGCAGCACCGTCAGTAGTACTCTCACCAGGGGCAGCAGCAGCGCCCCTGCCGTCAGCAGCAACCTTCGGGCAAGAAGCAGTGCCAGCAGCAGCGACAGCAGCCGCGCCAGCAGCGGCAGGGCCGAGAAGCACCTTGGCAGCTAAATCCGCCGCAGGGGAAGTGGCAGTGTCTCACACAAGAAGAGCAGCACCCCAGGCGGCTGCAGCGTCGACAACAACGGCGGCGGCTACTCAAACAGAAGGATCATCTTCTTTTTCTTGGTGGGCAGGAGTGACGCGATGGCTGCGTGTGCCGTTTCTTGCAGGCAATGCTTTATTTTTGCTGCAAGGGGGAGTCACGCATCAGCGCAAGCTGCTGCTCGAGCAACTCTTCGGAAAAGAGAAGCGTGAGTCGCTGGTGCTTTACGTCAGGAAGAGAGACCCCAGAGACGAACCCCGCAGCGGCGCGAAGAAGCAGCCGGTGATGACGGACCACCCAGAACAGCAGCAGCAGCACCAGCCACAACAGCAAATGAACAGTCGCCAGCAGCAACAGCAGCAGCAGGGCCAGCAGCAGGACCAGCAGGGCCAGCAGCAGGACCAGCAGGGCCAGCAGCAGGACCAGCAGGGCCAGCAGCAGGACCAGCAGGGCCAGCAGCAGGGCCAGCAGGGCCAGCAGCAGCTGCTGGGAGGGCAACAAGAGGGACAGCAGGAGGAGCGGGAGGGGCGGCAGCGTGAGGGCCAGCAGCGAAGGAGGGCTGACGGATTCAGAGAGAAAGCGTCTCAGGGGGAGAGTGGGGCAGGGTTTGAGCCGCCCGGCGCTGTTGCAGCAGCAACAGGAGACGCCGGAGGCGCACCTGCATCATGTTGGCAAGCTGTTGCCGGGGGAGAAGAGGGAAGAACGCCAGAAGAGGGAAGAGCAGCCGCAGCAGAAACGGCGGCCGGAACAGGAGAGGGAGCAAAGACAGCAGTCCGCGGCGCACTCTACGCAGCGACAGAAGAAGCAGCCGAAAACGGGGAAGCAGGGAGTACACCCGTAGCCGCAGGAGCCGTGGGTTTTCGAGTGACAAAGCAGCAACAGCGGGGCAGCGTAGAGTCCTCCGAGACTGCTGCTGGTGCTGCGGAAGAAGAAGAAGAGGGCCTGCTACGTCGAGAGACTTTGAAAGAAATATGGCAGCACCAGCAGCAGCTGCAGCAGCAGGTGGTCTACGCAGGCAGGCGTTGGCCAGACATCTGCGCTGCGCTTCCTGCTGCTGCACAGCCACCAGGTAGGGAGACAGAGAAAGCTAGAAAGTGTCTGTGGGCTGCAGGAGCTGGTTCGCCAGCCGCTTACTCGAGCGGCTGCCTTCTGCACGCGCGGTGCTGTACGCGTTGTGTTCGGAGCGAACGATGCGAAGGAAGGAGGGCAGGAAAGCCCAGGAAACGGAATTGTTGAAGATCCGCGCGCAGCAGCCAGCGCAGTAGAAGAGAGCATACATGCGCGTGTGTCTCTTCACAGCCCTTTTCTTCCCTTTTCCTCCCCGTGTTTGTCTCTTCCTCCCTTTCTCTCGCTGCCCGTGTCTCGGTCTCTCTGTCTCCGTCTCTCTGTCTCCCGAGTGGCCCTCTGTGTGTCTCGCTTGCTTCTCACTGTTCCTGCTGTGCACGCGTATGTGCAGGTATATATTTCTGTGGGGGGCCTCTACGCTCACCAGCGTTTCTCTTCAGCAGAACAGGTGTACACGCGTGTGCGGCGGCTACGTGCGAGGAGACATCCCAGGACGTGTAGGGTGTGTGCACACCTGCTGATGCGAGTCCTGCAAAGAAATATGCTTCTGACCAGCTCTTTCCTTGTTGGACGCGCACACAGCTCCAGACCGCACGAATCAAATCGAGATAAACTCGTGTATGCTATACCTCGCCCACACAAAAAAACCCTGCGCACACACACCCATATACACACACATATATACTGCGTACGTACATGTATATATATATACACACACGCACACATACACTGCGTATGTATATGTGTATATATATATATACATACACATTCGCTGCGTATGTGTATATATATATACATATATACACGCACACATACACTCCGTGTATATATATATATATGCACACACACACACACACCTACAGAGAGAAACCTCTACGTAGTGGTGGGTGGCAGAGTTCGAAGCGACTCCGTCGCAGAAGCTTCTGGACTTCTTCGACACTCGTCGTGTTGCGTTCTGGCACGCGCTGCTGCTGCTACTGCCCACATACATCTGGCAACTTGCACGCGTCTCTCTCCCCCTCTCTCCCTCTATGTGTTCGTATGCCTGAAGACGCGCGCAGTGATGAGCTGTACGGCACTTCTCCGGAAGACAAGAGAGAAGCCGTTCGTCTGCGTCTCGGTTTCTCGCTTAGCCCCGCCTCTAAGGCAGAGGCCTGTCTTCCCTAGAGGCGTCGCTGCCAACAGCACTCCACTGCGGTAGTGCCCGTCCACCAAGCAACGTGTCCAGAGAGACAGCGACAGCAAGACAGAGACAGAGCCAGTGGCTTCTTTGTGGCTGTTTCGCTGTCTCTGCATCTCTCAGCTGCTGAGCGCGTGTACCCACCGTGAGGCCCGTCTGGAGACACCCGACCCCCCCGTCACACCCGCTGCAGCTGCTGCCACCTGTCTCTCTCCTGGTCTCTCTGTCTCTGTCTCTCGCGCGCTCACTTCTGGTAGCCCGAAGCACATGGACACACCTGCCATGGGAAGGAAGAGAGGGAAACGGTCACAAAGAAGCAACCGGCTCCGTGTTGTGTCTGCCTTTCTCTTTTTCTTGTGCTCGCCCGCACACCGTCGTCGGAAGCGAGGACGACGGGAGGAGCGCGTCCCAGACGACCGCTCGCTTTGGTGGCGTCTTTCTTGTCCAGATATCTGCGCCGCATGTTTCTGTACGGGCCTTCCTCGGGGAGATCTGCGTTTTCCTGCATCTCTCTCTCCTTTTCCAAGCGCGTCTCTACCTTGCTGTGGTGGGGATCGACTCCGGTCTCGGGGCTGTGCCTGTCTTCACCGCTCTCTGCGAAACGGCGTCAGGACGCCTCTGGTGTGTGTACACGTATATACGTGTGAGCGTATGCACCTCCTACCTACGGACAAATGTAGAGAGGCACGGACGGGTGCATATATATATATATATATGCGCACGTCTCCGTGTATACATTGTGGGTGCATATGTGTACGGACGTGTGTTCGCGTCTCTGTCTTCTCGTGTTTCTATGGATACCCACATATGTGTATGTACGTATATATGTACAAACATACGGATACACGTGTATGTCTATCTACGTCTGTGTATGAGTGTATGCCTGGATGCATCTATATCTGTACGTGGGTATGTGTGTGTGTGTGTGTACCCACCGCGTCTATGTGTTTCTCTTCCCCCATATATGCACACACATATGTATATACGTATATGTACATATATATATATTAATATACTACTCGTATTACAAAGGAAACGCCTACTACTCGTCTAACTACTACTTGTAGCACTACTCCTCCTAGTACTAGTAGTAGGACCCCTACTCCTACTCGTACGGTACTGGGACTACTCTTCCTACTAGTCCTCGGTCTAGGACCCCTCGTACTACTAGCGCAACAACAACAACAACAACTACTCGTGAACTAGTAGTGCGACTGTTACTATTACTACTTCATCAAGAACAACTCATGCTAGTCCTACTACGACTACTGCTACTACTACTTGTAACACTAGTGCTAATACTACCAGTACAACAGCTACTATTATTAGGCCGACCCCTACTAATACTACGAATACTGGTACTGCTCCTCCATCTAGGACCGCCTGTACTACTAGGACTACTAGGGCAACAACAGCTACTATTATTCATACAACTACTACTACGAAGACAGTAGCAACTACTAGTCCTCCTCCTCCTTCGCCTCCTACTGCTACTACTACTACAAGGGAACTGTCGTCGAGTCTGGCAGTGGGTCCGTACGCGCACGGATTCACACGTATATCTGCATATGTGTTTCTCTAAATGGCTGTGGTGGTACCTGTCCTTCTTTCTCTGTCTCTCTTCACAAATGACCTTATATATATATATGTAGGCGCGTGGTGTGGATGGATGCGTCCTCACACGTCCATCTGCCTTCCCTACAGGACGTTGGCGATCTGACATCGTCCCTCTGCTGCTGGCCGTATTGCTGCTGCTCCTGCTGCTGTGACGCAGGGTCCCGGTGTGTTGCCGTAGGGCTGTTCGACGTCTATTCATTTCTCACCGGCGTCACGCTGCAGTCGCCTGCGGATTTTTCGGCTGCCTACGAGGGTAACGCTTCTTATCGAAATTCGTTCTACCGCCGTGGCTGTGCTGCCCTGCGCCCCGCTGCTATGTGCTGCTGTGCTGATGCTGCCGCGAGAAGGAGGCGAAGGGGAGAAGGAGCGGGCTGTAGTTGCCATTTCTGCTGCCGAGTTCCTAGAAGAAGCTAACCACCTGAGGAAGCACGGTCTCTAGTTCCCTGGACTGGCTATCTGTTGCCGCCCTTAAGGCTTAACAAATGGTGTAGCTGCTTTTCTGGCTAGCCGCCTTCTTTGTAGCTGTTCGCCTGTCTCATCACGCAGCGCGCTAGCCAGCTGTGTAGCCGCGTGCGCGTCTCTGCTCATACATACGTATACCAAGAAACGCATGTGTACGTGACGACGGTGTACGTACACCTGATTTTACAGAAGTAGGTGTACGCGGAGACGCATACACACGTGACGGTGTCCCTACACCTGACTCTGCAATACAAATGTACCCTGAGACGCCCACGTACGTGACGGTGTACATACACCTGATTTTCCAGAGAGATGAATGTACGCAGAGATGCACAGACAGTGAGGATCCACGTACACCTGAATATACAGAGACAAATGTCTAGACGCGGCCGTCCACAACAGACAAGAAGCTGCTTCTCTTCTTAGCATTTGTCAGCCTGGCTAGCTGCTCGCACCAGGTAGCAACTCCCTGCGCCGGCCTTGGGGCGAACCCAGCGATCTGGGCGTGGGTGCGAGCAAGCAGCTGACCTTCACCAGGGAAGAAGCTGGCAACGTGCTGCTGCTAACTAACGGACTAGCTAACTGCCTACGTCTGTTTTATCAGGATTCACCAGCTGCATGCTCCTGCGCCTACCCTCACTGGGTAGCTAGCTGCGCCTGAACATCAATAGCTAGCCGCTTTTGAGATGGCTAGCTGCGTGGTGCGTCAAGCCTTCGACATGGCTAGTCGATCCGTCGCGGTAGGTAGGTGCACGCGCAAGCGGTACCCGTATTCAGGAGCCAGCTAGCTAGCCGCCTCTGCTCGTAACGCCGCTGGCTAGCCACCTGCTTCTCTCTAGCGGGTCACTACCCCGCTAACTGCTCGCGCTGCTTTCCTCCCGAGACGGGTAGATCTCGACGTGGCGAAGGTAGCCGCTAGTCGCTCTCACACATGGGGCAACCAACTACGTGGCTTGTCAGCGGCCCAGCGGACGGCTCGCTCGTTTCTTTTGCAGCAGACATGCCTTGTGATCGAGGAAAACGTTAGCTGGCTAGCTACTGTCTCGCAGTCTCGTCTCCGCAGCGGATCTGGCAAGCTAGCGAAGTGCGTGTGACTCACTTACCAAGTTCTCACCCGGCTTTTCCTTTTCGTAGAAGACTACGCTCCTCTTATTTCCTACACTTCAGAGCTGCAGAGATTCGCCCATCTCTCCAGCGTCCACTGCAGGCTGAATTAGTACTGTGTTGCGTCAGGCTTTATTTTGATAGCTGTATTTAACTGTCTGTTGATCTCTGTCGGTAGCCGTTGTGCTAGGTAGTAGTTAGTCAGCCAGCTGCATAGGTAGACGGATGCCCAGCTGTCTTTTCGTTGTTTGTCGGTAGCAAGGGAGCTAGGTGGGAGGTAGCTAGCTGGCTGCCACTTCTGGCGAGCTTCGTTTGTTTAAGAAGACATGCATTTTGCTGCATGTGTGTGTGTACGTGCCCTCTTCCTGCCAGCTGTGTCTACTTTCTCTTGTGGTAGGAGCCCGCCGCTGCTGCTGCTGTTGTGAGGAGTCTGCTGCGGCTGCTGTGAGGAGTCCGCTGCTGCTGTGAGGAGTCTGCTGCTGCTGCTGTGCGTTGTCCCGCTGCTGCTGCCAGCAATGCTGCTGCTGCTGCTGTGCGTTGTCCCGCTGCTGCTGCCAGCAATGCTGCTGCTGCTGCTGTGCGTTGTCCCGCTGCTGCTGCTAGCAACGCTGCTGCTGCTGCAGCAGTGCAAAAGCCTTTGGCTTCTGCGTTTTCCTTCTGCTGTGCCGCTCGTGCGGCGGTGTGGTCCTCTGCGTTTCTTTGTCTTTTTCCCGTCCCAAAGGCAGCAGAGACACCAAACTCTTACTGTCTCCATCCTCCGCTGTGGGGGACTGCATGCAGGCACTGCAGCCGAAGGAGTTTCGCTGCTGCGGGCTGCTGCTGCGTTTCTGTCTCCATCGCTTTACACGCCCCATACGCTCCTTCTACAGCCGCTCTCGCGTCGGCTACAGCAGCAGAAGCGGCAGCAAGCGACTTTCGCCCTGGGGCAGCAACAGCAGCAGCAGTTTGCTCTCTCCTCGCTCACTCCAGCAGTGAAAAGCAACCAGATGCAGCTGCCCTCTCCTGTTGCTGCAGAAGAAGAAGTTGCAAGTGTCAGCACGCCTTTCGACTTTCGAGTAGCCTCTGCGGACGCTCTGCTGTTCGTTTTGCAGCTGGACGCAACGGCCTTCCCCCCTTCCCTACTCGATGGGTGGGAAGACGCTCTGTGCCTGTTCATACAGCAGCAGAAGCAGCAACAAGCCGCCGCACAACCCCAGCGGCAACAGCAGAGACAGCACCAGCAGGCACAGCGCCTCCTGCAGCAGCAACAGCAGCAGCAGATGCGAGAGTGGGAGACCCGCCGGAAAGAAGAGAGGCAGCAGCTTTCGAAGCGGAGCATTCCTCGGCCACACACTCTTCGGAAGAGGAAGAAGAAGGATGCGCAGCAACAGGAGCAGCAACAACTGCAGGGCTCTGGGCAGCGCCTCAGGCAGCAGGGACGACACGGTGCCGCACCGCGACAGCAACTTGAAGCGGCAGCAGCAGCCGCTGCCACACCGGACAAAGCGCCTTCTATAGCAGCAGCACGAGAATCTCCTGCAGCAGTCGTGCGACGACTGCTTTCTAGCGCCAGAGCAGAAGCGCGTCCAACAGACACAGAAGCACAGGCCAATAATAACGAAGCAGCGAATTGGGCGACTTCTACGGCTGCGGGAGAGGCATCTTGGCTGGTGCATGTCTACAACCAGCAGCAAGTATATCGCGAAGCGCGCGCGGCAGCGGATGTGGAGCTGCCGTTGCTGCTGTTGTCGCCACTGCTGCTGCTGTCATTTCTCTTTATCTTGCTGCTGCGGACGACGCTTTTGGAGTCGCTGTTCGTGCGGGCTTCTCAAGCATTGCTGCTGCTTGTTACTGCCGCCTTCGCTGCTGCTGCAGGCTTCTGCGTCTCTCACCTTTTGTGTGGGGCTCCGGTGACGCCGCTGGCCCCCCTGGTGCTGCACCTGCTGCTCGGCTTCAGCATGCAGTTCGCTGTGCGCCTTGCCTTGGATCGACGACGGTGCTGTACGTACACCAGCAACAGCCACAGAGACGGTAGCAGCAACACGTACAGCAGCAGCAGATGCGACAGCCGCACCGTAGACAGCAGCAGCAATAGGTATTCGAGCGGAAAGATGCACCCGGACGGCGACGTGGGAGACGCTTCCGCACGTCTCTGCTGCTGCTGCGGAGGCGTCGTGGAAGCAGCCAATCGACACGGCGCTGCTACTGCGGCGTCTGGAGGGAGTGATGCTGTGCTCGGCCTTCCTTTCCCGGCGATGCACGCCGCTTCTGCCTCACGCACTGCTGCTGCCTCACGCACTGCTGCTGCCTCACGCACTGCTGCTGCTTCAGCTGCTGCTGGTCTTGCGCAAACAGTATCTGCTGCGTTCTTCGGTGAGGCTGCGGCAGCACGAGGCAAGTTGCAGCGCTGTGATGAACTTTCCTCCGGTGCTGCTAAGACGCCGGGAACGGCAACTGCTATTGCTGCTAAACAGGAAGGAGTGGCTGCGGTTGAGCCAACAACAGCAGCAGTAGCAACTCCGTCATTTGCCTATGCTGCTGGTGCTCCAAGTCGTTTGACTTCTGGCCGTCCTTGCAGCGCTGCTCATGCTCACTCGCACGCGCCTGCTTGTCTTCCTTCTTCTTACCAAGCTGCTGATGCTGCCTCCCCCTCCTCCCCCGCTGCTGCTGCAGATGCAACTGCCACTGCCGCTCCTGCCACTGCTGGTCCTTCTGACGCTGCTGCGCCTCCTGACGCTGCTGCTGCGCCTGCCGATGCTGGTGCAACTGACGCACTTGCCACGCCTGCGGCTGCTGACGCTGCCGCTGCCGCTGCTGCTGCTGCTGACGCTGCCGCTGCTGCTGCTGCTGGTGCCACTGGTGCCGCTGCCGGCGCTGCTGTTGTTGCAGAGAGAGCATGTGTGCGTGCTGGGGAGGGAACAGCCGGAAGCGCGGTCGCAGTGGCGGATGCTGCTGCTGGTGCGGCTGCTGCTCTGCGTCCGTTTTCTCCGCGTCGTCTTTCTCCTCTCTTCTGCATGGCGCCTGCTGCCAGCAGTTCCTCCCTTCCTCTCCAGGTATTTCCTTCGCTTCCGTCTAGCCGCCTGGAACCAATTTCTCCTCCTTCAGGTGATTTCTTTCTCGGTGCTGCTGCTGGTACTGCTGCTGTCGCCTTGGCGCGTGCTGCTGAGGACTCCGTTCCGTCCGTTCCTGCTTCTGCTACTGCTCTTAGTACGTCTGTAGGGTCTACTGAAGCGCTTCTTTTCCACCGTGCTGCAGCTGCTGCCACTTCTTCTCCTTCTTCTCCAACGAGAGACTCTCGTTTATATGCTAGAGCTCTTGCAGCAGAGGACTGTCCACCTACACCCTTTGCTGCTGCTGCAGCTCTCCCGCCGCCTGCTGCGGCCTCTGCTGCCTCTGAGTCTGCCCTGTCTTGCTTTTCCCTCTGTTCAATCTCCTCTGCAGCAACACCTGCTGCTGCTTCCTCACCAGCTGCAGCAGCAGCGGTCCTGCCAACGCCTCGTGCTGCTGTTGCTGCTACTGATGTACCAGATACCGTTGCTGCGAGGCGTCCGGCTGTTGCGGCTGTGCGTGCTGCTACGGATCCTCCACTTGCCCGTGGACAGCCGGAGCGGGACGCAGAACTTGTAAAGGCAGAAGAAGCGTGTTTGCTGCCGTTGGCAGGCGCAGCAGCAACAGCAGAATCCGAGGCACGCGGGAGCAGCAGCAGCAGGAGAGTGCTGCAGCAGCAGGAGTGGTACTACGGCTGCCGGAGCTGGCAACAGCTGCTGTTGCAGGTGGAAGCGCAGAGGAGGCAGCTGCGACGGGCCATCACAGCAAGCCTCTCCTCCTTGTTCCTGTCAACAAGCGGAAGTGCTGTTGCACTACTGCTAAGTGCCAGAATTCGAATACCTGCTGTTTCCATCTTCTGCTACGAATGCTGTGCATGCCTGGTGGCGCTATATATTTTCTACTGCTGTTTCTACTGCCCTGCGGTTGTGCTGCTGCTGCAACGGCCTGAAGAGGTAGTGGCGAGGCAGCAGCAGCTGCGGAACCAGCAGGCGAAGAGACAACAGCAAAGGCAGACGCTGCAGCAGCAGCACCAGCAGAAGCACCAGCAGCAGCAGCCCCAGCAGCAGCAGCAGCACCAGCAGCAGCAGCACCAGCAGCAGCTGCGACAGCACGCCTCCTTCGCCTGCTGCAGCAGGTGCTCTCTCGAGCGCTGCGCAGCACAGCGGCCGCCTCTTCCAGCCGACTGCCTGGCAGCAGCAGCCGACGACGGGCCCGTTGCAGCAGCAGCAGCAGTAGGAGACAGGGACGTTGGTCACCCAGCAGCCACCTGGGCGTCAGGAGCAGTTCCTGACCTCCCGGCCTTTCCAGCAGCACCTTACTGTCGAGGAACAGCAGCACAAGCAGAACCAGCATCAGCTGCAGCTCCCTTCGCCGCTTCTTTGTCATTTTTCTCGTCTGACCAGAAGGAGGACGAGAAGCAGACTGCCGACCGTGCGGCAGAACAGAAAAAGGCTGCTGCAGCAGCAGCACTCGCGCAGAGAAGGAGCCGCAGGGAGAGAGACACGCGTTCGAGAGAGGAAGCAGCAGAGCCGCTGCTCTACAGCAGCCCCGGCGCAGCCCCTGCTGTTCTTGTTTGCAGCGGAGAAAGAAGCAGAAACCCCTCCCAGAGAGAGCATAGCAAACCGTGTGGAGAACTGAGTCCACCGAGTAAATTCACCGTCCTGTGTGTGCCACGTTATCTAATCTCTATACAGAAAGTAGTGCCGGGGTCGAGTGCCGGTCCTTTTCTTCCATAAGAGGTCTCTGCAGTGCTCTCTCTTTGTTTCTCCCTCTCTCGCTCCCTCTCTGTCTGTCTGGGGAGGGCGCACACGCAGACATTCATGCAAATGTTTGCTTCCGCGAAGCGCTGGCGAGACGTCGTCGCGAAGCTCGAAGCCGTGGGGTGTGGGAGGCGCGACAGCAAAACGGAGAACTAAACGTTCCTGGTCTTCTCTCTCTGTACAGCAAACAGAGAGCGAGGCAGAAAGCGAGAGAGACACAGAGAGAGAGGAAAGGAAGGGAGAGGAAAGGGGGGAAAGAGAGGAGAGGGAGGAGGGGGAAGGAGAGGAGAGGGAAGAGGAAGAGGGAAGAGGAAGAGAGGAAGGAGGGGGAAAGAGAGGAGAGGGAAGGGGAAGAGAGAAGAGGAAGAGAGGAAGGAGGGGGAAAGAGAGGAGAGGGAAGGGGAAGAGAGAAGAGGAAGAGAGGAAGGAGGGGGAAAGAGAGGAGAGGGAAGGGGAAGAGAGAAGAGGAAGAGAGGAAGGAGGGGGAAGGAGAGGAGAGGAAGACACAGAGAGAGAGGGAAGGAGAGGAGAGAGGGAAGGAGAGGAGAGAGGGGAAGAGAAGAGAGGAAGAGAGGGAAGAGAAGAGAGAGGGAAGAGGGGGAAGGAGAGGAGAGAGGGAAGAGGAAGAGGGGGTTGGAGAAGAGAGGAAGAGAGAGAGAGGGAAGGAGAGGAGAGAGGGAAAGAGAGAAGAGGGAGGAGGGGGAAGAAGACAGAGAGAGAGAAGAGGAGGCGAGAGAATAGGAGGCGAGAGAAAAGGAAGAGAAAGGGTAGAGCTTGTCTACCTGAAAAAAGTCATCACGCAAGGTGAAGAAACAACGAGAAAAAATAGCAGCACTCACCGATGTACGTAGAAGTTACACCAGACACATCAAATATCTCTTGTGCACATATAAAAGTATATAGCCATATACGCATTTACATACATATATATATATATACACGTATATATATGTATGTGAACTCCTCACTGGTCTATATCTCCATATATGCGTGTATATAAAAATATATATGTAGGTGTGCAATATTATATATATATATATATACGTCCACTACTCACTGGTTTATATGTGCGCGTATGTGTATATATAGAAATGTATCTGCATATATGCAATGTTATATATATATATATATATGTACACTACTCACTCGTGTAAATGTGCATATACATCTGTATACCGATGTATATTTCCACTCGTGTAGATATATATATATATATATATTTACAGATGTATATATATGTGTTGATGAACATAAATATATATATTGTGATTTACGTCGACGTGAAAACCCGCTGGAGTGTAGGAATTGTTTTCTTCATCTCTGCAGCTGTGGTTGCGCGGTCGAAGGTCACGTTGCCTGCTGAAGCTGCCCTGTTTTTCAAAGACAAATTCAGGAAGCAACGGACACGTTTATTTACTTGAAATTCATATATATGAATGCATACATATATATATATATATGTATATGTATGTGCGTGCATACATTTATATCTACTTGTATCTCTATATATTACGTATAGAGCGAGGTAAAGGCAGGATGGAGGAAATTTCCTTCTGGATGACTGTCTGATTGAACAAGCATATATATGTATATTGAAAAATATTATGTATATGTATACGTATATTGATGTATGTACATGCATACGTGTGTATATACATATATATGCATCTCTGTATTATACATACAGAGAGAGATAGGTGCACGGTAGAGAAAAGGTGTTGGTAGAGATGGCTGTCTGATTTGGCAAGTATATAAATCAATGATATATATTGGTGTATATATGTGTATATGCGTGTATATATTTATATATACCTCTATGTATTTTCTATGTAGAGCTCTGTGGAGGAGTAAAACGCCTACACTACAGATGGCTATCGCTGCGGCAGCGGTCCATATAATAACGAATATGAAGTTCCGCTATGATGTAGACATCATAGCAGCCCTCCGTAGATGACAGACGCTTCACGCTCTCCTTGAGTTATACGCCTATCTATCTATATATATGTCTAGGTCTATCTATACCTATCTATCTCTGTCTATGTCTGCCTGTACCTACCTATCTATCTCTGTTTATATCTGTCTGCCAATATTTGTCTATATCTATCTACCTATGTTTGTCTATATATATCTGTCTATATCTGTATCTAGCTGCCTATATCTATCTATCTATGTATCTATGTATTTATTTATCTATGTATCTATTTGTCTATTTCATCTATGTCTATATATATATATATATCTATCTATCTATATCTATATATTTATATCTATATCTATATCTATCTATATATCTGTCTATATCCATATCTATCTATCTATCTCTCTATATATCTATATGTATCTCTCTATCTATACCTATATTCATCTATCTGTGTCCCTATGTATCTACATATCTATCTATCTATGTATCTACCTATATATACCTATATCAAGCTGTCTATACCTATATCTATCTATACCTATATCTATCTATACCTGTATCTATCTATACCGGTATCTATCTATACCTATATCTATCTGTCTATCTCTATAGCTATCATTCTGGATGTGCGTGTATCTTTCTATATCTGTATCTATATGGATCTATGTCTACAGCTGTCCATCAATATCTCTCTATCGACCTGTATTTATCTGTCTATCTCTCTTTACGTATATACACACGTATACACGCACATGCATACAATAGTAGATTTGATGATACAGTAGATTTTTTAGGACATCTGTACGAAGATTTGTTCAACAGTCAGACAGCCAAGGAGAGGAGAGGAGACCTGTGGCTTCCTATCACAGCTGTCAACAAAATTCCACGGCGATCAAGCCCACGTATGCATGTGTACCACCAGGGACCTGCGCATACATATACGCACATATATATATATAGGCATATGTATATATGTATATGTGTATACGATGTAGACACATACCTTAATACATGTGCAGAGATTTCTTTGATGTGTACGTGTAGATAGGTAGAGAGAGAGAGGAAGAGGGGGACTGTTTTACCCGCACGTTGGTTGGTGCGTGCCGTGGCGACTTACGCTGCAGGTCTGCAGGTGGAAGAGGCAGGACATTTGGCAGCAGCAGCAGCAGAGGATTTCCTGATAGAGAAGCGGGCGTTCGACGACTCGGCCACCGAGGCGCTGCTTGCTGCTGCGCTACTGCAGGGGGCCCAGCAGCGGCAACGCAACGTGCTGCTGCAGCAGCAGCAGCGACAGGAGCAGCAGAAGCGGCTGCAGGGGCAACAGCAAAAGCACCAGCGGCAGAGGCGACGCCTGCAGAGGCAGCAGCGCCAGCAACAGCAGCAGCACGCGGTCCAGCCGCAGCTGCAGCGCCAGCACCTGCAGCAGCACCACCAGCACCTGCAGCAGCAGCGCCAGTACCTGCAGCAGCGGGAGGGTGAGGAGGAGGCGAAGGGGACGGCGCAGCAGCAGGCAGGCGAAAGTGTTTGGGAACGACTGGACTCGTGGGACTTTCTCTCTAGCAGGAAATGCAGGTGAAGCCCTACATATACGCGAAGCCGTCGCAAAGGGAAAGATAGACTGACGGAGAATTCCCTGCATCATTTCTCTGCAGTTCCTTTCCTCCTCTCGTCTTGTATCACTTCCTTCTCTTTCCTTGTCCTTCTGTCTCTCCTTTTTTCTCTTGTTCTCTTTCTTTTCCTCTTTTTCATCTCTCTCCATCCCCGGGAGACCATCCACTACGTACGGATGAACTGCTGTAGCTGCTCTTTCAGATCCAGCGTGGGCGTTTTTTTGCTGCTGCTTGTCTTTCCTGTTGCTGTTGTGGATGCCGCTGCTATTGGCGGGGCCGTTCTCTTTCTGCTGCTGCAGCTATGCTCCTGTTGCCGTGCCCACTCTCTCTTGCTGTCGCTGCTGCTGCCGCTATTGCCGCTGTCGCTGCTGCTGCTGCTTTTGTGGCTGTTGGTGCCGCTGTGGCTGCTGTTGTCGCTGTCGCTGCTCCTGCTATTGTCGCTGTCGCTGCTGCTGCTGCTGCCGTGGCTGCTGCTGCTGCTACCGCCGTCGCTGGCCCTGCTGCACCAGCAGTGTCTTTCTACCCACTGCTGCCGCAGCGACTGTTTCTGCTTCTCTCTGCCCAGTGTTGCCGCAGGGGTTGTTGCTGCTGCTGTTGCTCCTCTCGTGTGCGTCGCAGGCGAGCAGTGCTGCTGCTATGTGCTGCCTGTACTGCAGCAGGAGGACTTACTAGCCTGCAGCTGCGGCCGTCGTTCGATTTTTTGGACCTGCTGCATCCGTCTTCTTCACTGCATGCGTACATGCATGCGCAGACCAGCAGCTGGCCTGAGGGAAGAGTATCCTCTCCTTTGTATCTCTTCCTTCCCGGCGACGAAGTCTTCGAGTATCATCTGCTGCAGCAGAGGAGAAAAGTCACCGACTTCCTTGCTATCCTGCGCGAAAAACAACTCATACAGGTCTGCTGCTGCGACTTGCTGCCGTTGCGGCTGCGACGTTCTGCCGTTGTTGCTGCTGTTGCTGCTGCTGCTGTTCCTGCTGCTGTTGCTGCTGCTGCTGTTGTTGCTGTTGCTACTGTTGCTGCTGGTGCAGTTGCTGCTACTGCAGTGCCCCGTCACAATCGCATTGTGGGCACTCTTGTGTCAGCCAGAGAGAGAAACTCCAAGATACGTGGGGCCACTTTGAGCGTACACACGTTCCACATATGTATAAGCACACGTGCATATATATAGATAGATAGACACGTATGTATACACATATATATGTATACATACGTATACACGTATGCACAAATATGTGCACATACACGTATATACATGTACACGCACGAAGATACGCATAGATTCACATACCCGCGTATACACACATATATATAATTCCACACATCTGTAGCCACCCATATATTTGTATATCTATATATACATATAGCCACGTACGTAGGGCTGCACCTTCTGCTGCCCTAGTTGTCTGCGTGCATAGCGCAGCGTGTGGTATGTTGATATCTCTTCGTCTGTATACATGTATATATATATACGGGTGGCAGCGCAGGATTATACTGGCGCACTGATACGGATACTCGCTGTGGGTCTGCGAGCAACGCAGCAGCAGCACTGGCGAAAAAAAAAACGTCTTTTTTCTCCGGCGGAAGAAGCCGTGATGGCCGTCCTCGGCTGCGCAGTTGCGTTCCTCGCCAGCAAAACGATAACGCCAGAGGTGCCTCTGGGTCTCTGCAGCAGAAGGCAAACCACCCCGTGCACACACTACTGCGCCACCTGCACTTACACATACCGTGAACTACTATAGATATGTTTTCACGCACGTAAGTATATGCGCTACATACATATATATATATATATTATACGTACGTACATGCGTACATAGGTATACACGTAGATATGTGTATGTATGTATGTACATACTTACATACACGTATGTGTATGTGCGTTGGACGTAAGCGCGTTGTTGCTATTCTCTCCGTATCTCCATATAAAAACACTTGTGTAATCCGTCTCTCGTTTTCTTCATTTATAACTATGCAGCTGTGTGCGTTTGGTTGGGGGCGTATACAAACATACACCTTTAATCCATATAGACAAATACCTACATATACGTAAATAAATGTGTATATATATACACATACGTACGCATAGGTATACATATCCATATACATATATATATAGGGAAATTTTCGTATATTAGTCTGAGTACACCTACTACTTGAACACAATCCGCATTCAGCTATTTTCCTCCCCGAGGGATTCTGATTTGTACAGAGCTTCTATCGACAGCGCCAGTGCCAGCAGCAACTGCAACTGTCGTACGGGAGTTGAAAGTCATCCGTCTTCCCCCCCGCCCAATCGGAACAGTCTGCCGACGTAGAACACACCCAAGTGTATCTCCGTACGTCGGGTCAACTTAGGTGGACAAATATGAGCATTTTCATGAATATGCATGTACACATATATATGAAAGATTCTGGCAGTCATATACATATATATATATATATACGGAGACACACACTCACACACACACACACACAAACACACACACACACACACACACGTAGACAAGAACACATACATATCGACTAGTCCGTGTGTACATACCTCACCTAGCCCGTTAGATGATGCATGCAGGCGTGTACAGATGAAGAACACCTGCTGCTTACACGAGTCCCCGCATGGACGACGCAGGTTTTTTGCATACGAAGTGGAGGGTGCGCTTCTGGCGGCTCCCTTTCTGCTGTTGCTGGTGCCGGACGTGCAGCTGCCGGTTCTCTCCTGGATCGACGACCTCGAAGCCCACGTTAACGGCACGATGCCCTTTGCGGGTAAAAAAAAGAAGCAGCCGCAAACTTCTCGTGCTGCCTACACGTTGTTGACACAAGGATTGTCTCCGTTTGCGGTGTTCGCACATTTATTGGATATGTGAGTCTGCAAAGACAGTGCGACACTTCCCTGCAACCTGCACGTGCGGATAAGCACAGGTATCTGTGTCGAGAGTTATATATGTTCGAATGTAGCTTTCAGTGTGTCTGTGTGTACACGTGATATAACATGCGATCATTCGTGAAAGACATCACACGGGTGTGCACTTTCCACGCAAGGAAGCGTGTATGTCCCCGGCACGTCGAAATCGCCTTGTTTACGTGTTTAGGTAGAACAATCGGTGCAGGATCCTGTTCCCTTTGTCTGTGGGGTTGGCCTATAACGACCGCCTTATGGACCTGTGTGTAGATACAGTCGGTGCACAAAAACTGTATTTTCTGCCCTTTCATACGTATGTAGATACAGCCGGTGCGCAACACTGTCTTTGCTCGTCGTCTACATGCGGGCACGTGGTGGCACGGCGATGTGGAAGCGCAAGGGCGGTTTTACTTCGTTGATGGGGACCGGGGGAGTGCCGAGCAACAGATCTTCCCACTGTCGGGGAAACCGCTGTTTGCTGGCAAAGCAGTACGTTCCTTTTATCGCACGTGCCTGCCTGTGTACCTTCGCATTTTGCGGGTTGTATGTACGGTGCGGCGAGGTCGTCGCTCTTTGCGTACACACGCATTTCTTTCTCCACCTTTCTGTTCTTCGACATATCCGAAGAATGGACGCATGCGGTAGACATGTGCATATACATATACGCTTCCAGCTATCTCTTGACTTCCCGGTATCTAGATATCTGCCTCTCTGTCTGACGTATATATCTGACTGCCGCTCCGCACACCCGTATCTCGCTTTCTCTCACACGCTACATATATGCATACGTGTGGTGCTGCGTGAAACTAGATACGTGTGTTTGAGTGTCTACCATTCCTCATGCAAGCATATTCGCCCACGTATCTGCGGGCGGCTGTAGCTATACAAACGTCTTTCTCCTCGCCTGCATGCTGGACTGGCATCCATACGTCCACTTCGGGTGAAAAGAGTAGGCGTGTGTAGGCTGTTTGCCTCGCTGCTGCTGCTGTCGTTAGGAGACGTGGCACCGCAAATCTTCTCCAGGTGTCCCTACGTTCCTGCTGCTGGCCAGCAGCCCTTCCCTTTCGTCCCACCGGCTGCCTTTTACCGCCGCCTGCGGGACTGGACAAATGACAGTAGCACCAACGCCCTTCACAGCAGCCACAGCCCCGAGCGCAGCAGCGATAGAAGCGACACCAGTGACGGCAGCAGCGGTAGCGGCGACAACGCGTGGGGCAGCAGCGGAGGTGACAGCAACGCTGGCAGCAGAAGCGACAGCAGCAGCAGACGCGATACCACAGGCAGCAGCCGGAGCAGGGAGGGCACAAACAGTGGTCGATGCGGCTTTACGCTGTTGCAGCACGCAGATAACGCAGCTACGGCGCAACAGAAGGAGCCGTGGCTTCGCAGCGTCCTCCCGGCCATGTATTCTGACTCTTTTTTGAAAGTAGGTCGGGATCGACTCTGCGCCCAGGGTAGCGAGGGATAGTAACAGATAGATGAAAACTATATATATATATATATATGTATATATATATGTATATATATATGTATATATATATATATA
>KL647288.1:10037745-10071524 GCA_000727475.1 Sarcocystis neurona | reverse complement strand
TGAAAACTATATATATATATATATATGTATATATATATGTATATATATATGTATATATATATATATAGCTGCTTGTGTACGAATATACATGTACTACGTACGTGTTCGGACTACGTTGTATGTGCTGCTCACACATTGTCGGATAGTGGAACCTCCTGAAAAGGGCTCAATTATATATATATATATAGAGAGAGAGAGAGAGACAATCACGCACTTACACGTCTACGTACACATATATACATATGTAGCTGGGTGTATTCGTACCTGTGTGCAAATACTTGCACCTATACAGTAAATCTGTGTAAAGGCGCGTGTACACGCATAAGTATGTACATATATATGTATATTAATATATATATATCTTTGTATACTTCTGTCTGTCTTCCTTCCACGTTTCTATGTCACTTCCATATATATATATATGTATAAGCGCGTGCGCCGGTGTATATGTTTAGAGATACGTAAACTCTTCGACGTCTCCGTTGTGTGTAGAACGCTTGAGGGAAGCCCAGGTCACTGTTGGAAATAGCGAGAAATTGCACGACAGACGTTTTAGGAGTTCGCCGAGCCGGAAGTCGTCCGTCCTCTCTATTTACTCCTGCGTCGATTGAAGCAGGCGTGTTTCTGTATTGTGTCTGTTCACATGTGCAGACGTGTGTGCGCCCTACCTGTGGAAGTCCCTTTTTCCTGTGTAGTTATCCGTATATGTATATAGATATGCGGGAATGTATTCGTAAGCTCCTGCGCACATAGAAGCATATACTTGTGGATGTGTAAGAGTCCTTACATATATGTACATATATATTTGTATGTGTGTATGTGCGTATACATTCGTTGAAAGTGTTTTTGCTCTGTTTTTGTCCTTGTGTATACGTATATATGCAGGAACTATATTACTAAACGTCTGCGCATGTAGACATGTTTATGTTTGTGTATGTATAGATTCGTTGGGACATACGTGTGTAAGCGTGCGGGTTTCGTACGGTATGTAATGTTGTCCCGGCGACTGCTCGCTGCAGTTCTCTCCCGACGCGGCGCACCTGATGGGGTCTCGGCTGCTGCTGAGCAGCACATATTTTCCCGCGCAGCCCGAAGACAATGTGAAGACGAGGCAGCAGCTGCAGCAGCTGCTTGACAAAGAACTGCCGGTCGAAGGCGCCTTCTTCTACGCCTCCTGGTTCCACGAAGCGGAGCGGTACGCCGTCTCATGCGGGCCTCCACACTCTTGCATATACACACACATATACAAATATATAGAGATAGAGAGAGGCATGTCTATGTCGCCACAGATACACATATGCATATATATATATATATATACGCATACATGAGCGCATACGTATCTGTGTGGACACGTGCCGATCGGTGAGGGACTGTGTACCACAGACGCCTCGTAGAAGAGGATCTGGAAAGGAGGAGGCGTCTCTGTCTGCGACGTGTTTGCATGCTCCTGTCCTTCACGCAGGCGCGTACACATTAATATAACGATGTACAAGGGTCTACACACATGCGTTCATATGGATGAAAATATACATACGAATAAGCACTCGTGCGTCTGACTTGACGTGTAGTGTCCCTACGTCTGTTTCTTGGCAGGTACTGATGTGTACACGAAGATGCGCTTTGCTTCTCTGTAGAGAGCGTGCGGCTTCGAAGAGTTCTTCTGCAGGCGCCGTGAGAGTCTTAGCTCGTATACCTGCCTCTCTTATACCGCGTCTTACGCGTGGCTTGTCTGCGTAGGACGCAGGACGCAGCTGGTTACTCGCTTGTACAGTTCTACACGTTCTCCTCGGCTTCTTGGGGTCTGGGGCTGCAGCCCGGCCGAGCACTGCTTCGGGCGTTGTCTGCGCGTGTACAAGTGCATGCACATATATTAGGCGTGAGTTAATTTCTCCTCGAGAAGTAAGAAGGGGGGGAGAAGAATCGAAGGTGGCTTCACAGCAATAGAATGCCGCACGCTGGGACCTCTCGTCCGTCCAGTGCTTCCGATTTTTCATCGCGACAACGAGGCCCCCACATGTATTTGCCGTTGCAACGCTGCTGCTGCTGCTGCTGCGTTTCACTCGGGAAGAAATACGCACATACTGCGCCGTCCCCGCTGCGCTCAGCAGTTATGCTTTTACGCTTCCCCGTGTGTTGCTGCTAGCACATGACGGAGAGACACACGTAGAGCAGTGGATATTGCCCAAGATCGGGGCTCTCGTCGTTCTCTATTTCCACGACACTGCACCAAACTGGCACAGACGTATCTAACGTGACCCATTAAAGTCAAGGAAAACCGCAAGGGGCCACTCTCTGTTGCATCTGCCAATACGTGCACGCCCCTCGTCAGGTACTCTGCGCATATATATATATATATGTATAAATGTATATGTATTGGTAGAGGAACCACAGGTACACGCAGGAGCACGTTCTGCAAACGTGTGTGGGGGGACGACACGCGCCTTGCAGACGCGCTCGAAAGCATGCGTGGGGAAGTGACGCGGCATTGGTGTGAAGAGGAAATGGCTGTGCAGCTTTTTTCCTTTTCTCACAGAGCCACATGTGTCCACCACTACAGAGACATGTCGCGTTCTCTCTGTCTCATTCGCTGTATGTGTGTGTGGACACAAATCTGCGCCTCTCTCCGTTTCTGTGTATTTGTAGGCAACTCTGTCTGCCTCTCTCTCTCTGTCTCCGTCCGTCCCTCTGTATTTCTAGACACGTGTGTTTGCGTCTCTCCAGATGTGTGTCCCTGCATACACGTGTGCCTGCGCTTTATCTTTGTTTCTCGAGACACCGCGCGTGTGTCTCGCTTTCTCTCCCTTACAACTGCACACACGTACAGCGTCGCACGGGCTCCATCGCACTTCCCAGAGACGAGACGCGCGTGTCAGCAAGTCCGCGCAGGAGTATGAACGCATGCGCGCACGCGGCTGCAGATCCACACGCGTGAACACGTTTGTACGGGGAGGACGCAGCTCGCGACGACGAGCAGCGGCGGCTGTTGCTGCTGTGCTTGCTGTGGTTGCAGAGACGAGGCAGTGGTGCAGCTGCTGCTGCGTCAGCTGCTGCTGGTCGCCGGAGGGGCGGGATTGCTGCTGAGCCTCTGTCTGACCCCGGTGGGAGGGCTCCTGCTGACGCTCGTCTCCCTCTGCGTGCCCGCTGGCCTTTTCACCCTGCTTCTCCTCTGCGGCTTCCCTCTCGACGGCATCTCCTCAGTCGTGCGTTCTTGCTTTACACCCGACCAGCACAGCACCGCGCGTCTTTTCTCTCCTAATCGCGTACATATATCGGGTCGAGCTACGTGTGTGCCGCGGGCAATTGTCCCTGAAGAGCTACAGCGGTGTTGACTTCTTTTATCGATTCACACGAACAATAGGTTCACGCGTACCTCTGTCATTCATTCATTTCGCTCTACAGCTATATATATACATATATGCACATATATATACATATATATACATATATATCTATATGTATATGTGTCTAATTGTACGGATACGTGTGTACGTACGCCATTCACCCAGACATACAGGAACATCAGACTGGGATGCAGCCTCCCCGTGTAGAACAACACATGCATGCGTGTGTGCCGCAAGGGTCTCATGTACCCGTACGTATATATATATATATATATATACATATACGTATATATATATATATATGTATGCACCTCAGCTATGCGTGGCATCACGTAAATATAGATGTGTGTACCTGCGTAGCTTCGGTGTGTAAGAACCACGGCCGTCCGTAGCGGCAGTCACCGCTGTTTGTGCGTGAACGTATCTCTGCCTACCCGTGACGGCGCTGGTGAACAGACAGAGACAGAGCCAAGGAGAAGCGAGAATCACAGCAGGAGCGTGTGCAACAGGCAGGAGTAGCTGTCTGCTACGCGTCCTCTCCACCTTCGCACAGTGCTTCGCGTGTGTGGCAGCCTCCTTTTTGTATCTTCGTTTCAAGCGCGTTTCTTCCCCTTCGACAATCTCCTTCTTTGGCCGTGTTGCTGGGCCGCTGTCTCTGCTGCAGGCGATTTTCCTGAGTGTTGCTTTCACTGCTGCCTTCGGTTCCTCAGTAGTTTCCACGTTCCTGCGCCTGGACGGCGCCTCCATAAGTCAGCCCCGTGCGTCCCACAGGCACAGCAGTATACGCTGCGCGACTCCGACAACTGGTGGTACTGCTGCTGCTGCTGCTGGTGGCCGTACTGCTGCTGCTGCGCCTGCTACGCTGGCGGCTGCGCTACCGGGTACGGTAGACCGAGTCGGCGGCGCCTCCGTCGCGGGAGTAATGCAGGCTCTGCAGCAGAGCGGAGACAGTGCGTCTGACGTCTCATACCCCGCGTCCTGCACGTGTAGCGTCAGCAGAGGATCAGACGGCGGCGGCGATGTACTTGATGTCTACAGATTTAAACAGACGTGCAGGAAGACCACGCCGGCGGTGCTTCTTTCTGCGGCTGCAAGCCTCGTAGGTGAGACTCCCACTGGCGAGCTGTGACGGGGCAGACGCTTGGACGCGGCGTTTTTGTGCTAGTGACACGCGTGGACGGAGACGGAGACGCGTGGCGCTACGAAGCAAGAAACACACATGTTTCGTCACCACCCGTCGATATATCTTTACCAGCTGTGCTTGGCCGTCGCATTCGCCCAGCACACGGATGTTGCATGCCTGGTAACTTTGCAAAAGGAAGTTGTGTAAGTTGTGCGGAGTGAAGCTTTTTGTATCAGAGTAGGCGGTACGCCGTGTAGTAGCCAGCCGCCGGTCTTCCTACTTCCCTCGGGACAAGCTGACGCGTGTGCACGCAGCACAAAGCAGTAGAAAACGTGCTCTTCTACGTATGCAGGCCCGCGAATTGATAACCAACTCTGCGTGCGTGTGTGTGTATGAATATACACACGGACAAATACACACGTGAACACACATGTGCGCCCGACTGTGCCCCTGCGGACGTGCGTACGGGTGACCATGTGTGCACACATCCGAACAGGTACGTACATATAATATATGGGTATACGTATATGCATACGCAGGGACGTGTACAGGTCGCCGCAAGTTCGCTCAGGTAGGTGCCTAGCTGCACGTCCTGTAAGAAACGTCTCAGAAAAAAGAAGATTTATATACGTATATATATATATATGTGGGTACCCCTACTTGTATTTCTATATTGAAGTTGCATGTGTACGCGGACATGCAGGTATGTGTCCTGACCCATGTACATGACTACACAAACCCACACGGCAGGACATAAACACACATATGTACTAGCCTAGATCGAGGCACCCCTACATCTTTCTCTGTGATACATGTGCGTGTTGATCAATGTGCGGGCTAGTCCATTCCTTCAACTGTCGAAGGCGGGAATGTCGTCCCAACTACAACCTCTCGGTCCTTCCCGATCGTCTGGGGCCTCCGCACCTACAACTTGTTAACCACTTCATGAACATAAATCCAGTGGTGAATGCGTAAACGTTTGTGTGTTTGTCTTTGAAATCGGTGAATTTGGGATGTATTTGGTCTTTTGCCTCTGTGCGTAGACGCCTTAATTATGGAAAGTACGCAGGGAAGTAGTTATTGTTTTGAGATAGAGTTTTCCGCTTGCGCCGTCGCATTGTGCGATGCAGAACGGCGACAGTCAAAGCCTTCATGTGTGTCCATAGTTCTTCTCCTAAGAGTGAGACATAAGTAGTTTTTCGTTTACACATATCACATATGTATATATATATATATATGTACATATATATATATATATATAAGATGTCGGTGTGAGCTGGCACGCGGCGTTCTAGTTGCAGTCTCCGCACCTGTGGATTTGTCTCTCTCTCTTTATACATATATATATATATATATATATTACGAATATAATAGACGTATATACACGTATGTGTACACGTGTAATATAATGTAGGGAGATAGCAGCCTCCCTATGTGCGTCTCTGGCTACGTGCATGCCTGCACGAGTTTACGTACCTGCGCACGTGTGCGTCTCCTCTCGAATGTGTTGGAGACCTGTTCCTACGCAGCATCAACGTAGCCCTGTTCTGACTGTTGTGATGGACATCTTTGTGTGCTGCTGCAGGAGTTGCACTGCTGGTATTTGCGCACACTGCCGCCTTCCGCCGTTTCTTTCTTCTCTGCAGTATCGTCGTCGTGCTGGCAGCTGCTGCGGCAGTTGTCGTTACGCCTGTACTCCTTTTTTCTTTGAGTCCTTTCCTGCCCTCATTCGCGAAGACTTCTCGGCGAAGAAAGAGGCGATACGGGGGGCACTCCAGGCGGATGTGACGTTCAAGCTTACAGGCGTGCCTTCTGCGACTACAGTTGTACAAATCTATGCATATGTGTCAGAGAGGTGTGCTCGTCCATCTCCGTATATTTCCACACACGGCTATGTACCGGGTTTGTGTAAGTTTTTCATACACACGCGTCTACACACGACGTACTGTTCCCCACAACGGACGTACCCCTACGCCTTTGGGTATCTTTGCCCTGGAATTCCGGCGTGTACTGCTGCGTCGTGTTCACGTTTTTGTGCGAAAAGCGCAGAGATGAAGTCAAGGGTTCGTGACGGGGAGAGGAAGCTTATGAGTTAGTATTTTAACACACAATCACGCCGCAAACGTGCGTGTTGTTTTCGGGAAAATTCGAAATGAAGTGGGTAGTGCATACCGGAATTCTTTTTCCTGTTCGTCGAAAGAAGCTCAACTGCAGCGTTTCTTTAGGACCGTTGATGGAACCACGTAGCAGATGGCTTTTTCGACTCCGTCGCAAGAAAAAGCTACAAACCCTCACTATTTCGAAGAATACCAAACCAAAAAGGCTGGCAGATGGCTCAAGTCAACGTAGTCTGCCTACTGCCTGCCTCTTCAAGGACCACTGATGGGACGCCGAGAACACACCTCAGTAGTCCTTAGTCGTCCACTATGCCTGATCCGAACTGTTGGAAGGCAGTCGTTTGAAGAGGATACTGGCCATGAGCTCCACGGTGAATAGCTCTACTTAATCACTTCAGCTTGCAATGCTATCCCAAACTCTACAAGTAAAATATAAAGTAGTGGCCTTGCAGCCAATTTCAGGGTGTCGCTTGCCATTTCGGCCTGCGCCGGTGGGAGCAGCGGAGCAGTTGAGGACGACTGCCACACACTCGTGGAGCACGACGTCACACACACTGGAGAACAGCTGAGTGATCTCTTCTTCGTTGAATGTAGCCTTCCACTATGGCGAAGCGAGCCAAAATGTTCCGGCAATGTTCGACAGCTCTAGACGCAGCTATACTTGGACATTGGTGTCTCATTTTTGCTCTAATGGAAGTCTACGCGCATCACAGCACAGTGACGAAGACAGCCCGGCCGGGTAGGTAACCTGCTAGAAAGCGCGTGTAGCACCCACGCACATGATAGTAGTCTCTCAATCGCGTCACGCGTCGCTTCCGTGTAGTCTACCTTGCAGGCCGCCACTCGGTGCTACGTGCAGACACACACGACGAACACAGTGACAGGCTGTTTTAAACGCGTGAGGGGTGTTTGAAGAAAAACACAGCACAGGATTTCTAGAGAACCTGGGTTTCGGATTCTCCCAATTGTGACGAATGTTACCATACACACTGTACTCACATATTAGGGATTCTTCATCACTGCAAAACTGTCTACAAAAAAGAGCCACCCTGGGGCAAACATATTACACCGTGCACAGTAGGATCACGTATTTCCGTTCACGTAAGCATGCAGGGACGTAAGGGAGATAACAGGAAGAAGCCTATCCAGTTTGCCTGCTACAGGTAGGATCCTTTCAGTTGCAGCGAGTGTCTTACTAAGCTCACAGCATTGAAAAACATATAGGCGTTCAAAGGCGGTACGTAAATGTGTCCTGTAAGTCTATCAGCATTCTCCCTTTTCTCAGTCAGGGTGTACGGTGTAAGCTACGCAGGCTTCGAGTGCGAGTTCATTTCTGGCTGTTCTTCCTTGGAAGTTAAGCACTTCGCAATCAACAGACGTTAAACACAAGACAGCTACAGATGGGACTGTGTGAAGCATGGTCCCTTCTCTTCGTTGGAGGGGACGATCGACAACTGTTGGTTTTGTGTGCGTGCGGTACTATGTACAGCACCAGACGTGCCACGAACGATTTTGCACGCCTGTCGCATATTGCTTCCTGTAGTATTGCACAGGTTCTAAAAACGTGTGCGAGTATCTACCTGCATAAGCGTATACGTACGTACTAATACGCTTGGTAATATGAATCTGTCTTTCGTTTGGTTCCGTCGACGTGTGTACCGGTGTACAGGCAAGCTCGTACGCGGCCCTGGATGCTTCCTTGAACATCGTGGGAATATTAGGTACATGCAAATGCGCTTCTGTCTCTACGTGGCACCATACACTTTTGCGAAGGAATGGCTGGCGTACTTCCCACCTTATCGATACCAGGCGCATGCCACGACCCCGCGTAATTCCTTTTTTCTGGTCAGCCAGACACTTTCCCCCATCCCTGCTCTAAACTTAAACAACTGTGATGTCTGCAGATCGACGGTGGCTCCGCCGCTTCGCACTGTGGTTTTGCTGTTTCTACGCTGCAGGTAACAACAAATCTTTCCGAAAACGGTGGTTGCGTGGTGGGCGGTAGTGCTTACACACCGCGAAGAGCACTTCCTCTTCTCTTCGTCCCCACTGTCTAATCAGGTGGAAATTTCTACGGCGAAACTTCGTGATCTCACTAGTGCTCTTGAAAAATGTGACAGCACATCTGGCTAGCAACCCCATGTCATGGACACGGCGGTCAGCCGTGTGTGTTGAAGTGTGCGTCTGGCGGTGTACCCCGGCGTTGGCTGAACTGTAGACACGCTCGCCCGCACGGTCCGCGGAGTTGTTTAATTTTATCCAGTTGTCTTTTTTCCCGCGATGCAAGGTCGTCCCGCGCCCCTCTGAGAGATCTCAAAATGATCGACTGGGGCATCTTCTTTCTCTCCTTTGTCGGCACTCTTCTGGCTCTATTTTTCATTGGTAAGCGCTTCCGCGTCCGACTGGCGCCCAGCTCAGAGTGTCTCGAGTGCACGAAACTTTGTCTTCAGAAAGAAAAGGTTTCTAACCGCTTGGTGCAAGGAAAGCACATACAGAAATCGTCTGCGTACACACAGGAAAAGTTGTGGAGTACACCAACAAAATGTTGTGGAGTACTCTTGTAGGGATGCTTAAACTAGGTGGAACAGCATCTGCAGTTCTACCTTCTCGTTATCCCATCCACTCTTCTCGCTCACCCCGGCAGCGAGGTCACGTAAAAGTCATAAAAACGCTAGGCAGTCTTTCATCGACCTGTTACTAAGGAGCAAGGGGTCCTTGCTCCTTAGTACTGACTCGACTTCGCCGCGCCAACTTTCACCAGGGGGCACCTACACACACCGGTCTTCTAGGTGAAGCACAGTGTGTTAACTAGAAACCTTGTGCGCGCCTACATGTTGATATGTATTTGTCTCATTAATTGCATATCATGGTTCGTGAGTCCCAGTGATGTAAGAGGAGTTCGTCGTGATGAACAACTAGCACTAAGCCGCCAAGGAATGCTGTGAACTCGCGTGAGACGTGGTAAATACGCTGAACACAGGCAAGTGCCGGTTGAGGCGTCACCTCAACGCGAATTTGGAAACACAGTCTTCCTGCGTGAATCTAACATCTGCACCCTCCCTGAAGTCTACTTTACATTCTACTACTATGATGAAAATAGACGATGTCCTGACGTTGGCTACCTTGATTCCAGACCAGAAATGCTAAAAGGATGTAGTTCCGAGCGCGTCAAGTATAGAAGGTCTCAATGTCGTATACTATGGAAAAATTATCATCCACCACACAGAGTTGAGGAGTCCACGTTTCAAATCAATTCAGTTTCACCATTAAAATTGTAAGTGATCAAACAGACTTCCTGAGGAGCCCACGTCTTAAACCAGTTCAGTTTCACCATACTAACCCTGCCGAAAAGCTCTTAATTTTGTTTACGAAGAAAGCGAGTCTTCGCCGCAGTGTATTCCCCAGTCCAGGTATACGCCTCACTGCCATTCCGCTGAGCCCATGCACTCTGAAAAAGTGGGGATGGATGAACAATTAGGTCCTCATATCTCGTCGTTTTCGGTTTCAGAGCCTTGAGAACTATGGTGCTGCATTGATTTACTGGTCGTGCCTCCTATGTGACAATGCAGATCGCACAAAGCAGTTGCGTGTAGAATCAAATAATGAACGCGGTCGGCAAAATGCGTAGGTGACGACGACGGTGTACTTCCTGTTTGCAGCTTTATCGAGTTATTCCATCCTGGGCAAGTGTATTTCGAATCTCGCAGGGGTCTAGTGTACCTTTGTTTGTAGTATTTGGGCCACCGTCAGGAAAACTGGTTCTTTCGCAGCAGCTTTATTCCTGGACTTCACTTGTGGTTTTTCCCGGTAAGTGGTGGCTACACAGGCACCACTGCACAAAGATGTGTGTCGTGAGTTTTTATGTCGTGAGAACAAGTAAGGTGAGAACACATGCGAAAAAGCTCATACGCATGCACGTACATCGACAAATGTGCGATCTCTGAAGTGTTGAGTTCACATCTATGGTATAAAATTCGCCACAGGAAACCGAATTCTAGCATCGCTGCGTGCTGACCATGACTGTGGCAGGACTTCTTGCAATCGTGGCTCCTGATTGCTTGGAACTACAAAATGCATACAGACTGTTTTCACCCTTGTACATTATACTCATGCTGCTGACGGGCGTGAGAGAGTAGCGTACGCTACTTGACGCAGTGTTTCTGGTTGCGTCTGCGTGCTTAGACATGCTAATAGATTAGATATGTTTTCGTTTGAGCGAATCTATTTCATGATGGCACGCTCTTCATTCTTTGAACATCTTTGAGTAACATTTGTTATGTTTTCTAACTGATCGCATGTTTCAGGTTGAAATCTTCACGCTGTGCTGCGACAACGCGCAGAGACTCTTAAATACATTTCAACTTTGTGCGCGTCGGGACATTGTTTTCTGCAGGTTCTACAGTGGAGTAAGCAGTGATGACTGACAGTACCAGAAATCCTCCGGAGAAGCACACATCTTGCTAGACGTGCCGATCTACGCATGTATGGTACCCCGACTGGCGTGTCTGTTATAGTTTGGCTAATTTGTTCCGTATCCTCGAAGAGAATCGCTTCGCTGATTAGGTAACCTCGTGAAGAGGTAACCTCGCGTGCTGGGGAATAACGACTCACACTATCTGTCGCGCCATTTAGCAAAAATGGACTTTCTCATGCTGTTGTGTTGTTCAAGCATCGTGTGGCTCGCGGCGCTCGTCATCGCCGGTGCTGCTGCAGACGCGTGGAAGAAAGAGCTAAACAGCGATTCGGTTGCGTTCACCCGAAACAGCTGTAGGAGTCCTCACGCTCCGGAGCTCTCCTGAATTTCCCCGATGTTTCGCCCCACACAGGGCGAGCTCCAAGAGAGTACTGCTACCAAAGGCATCCCATCCACATCTGACATGGAAGTGCCTTGCAAGCCACGCCTCCTATATGTGGGTCGGGGGAGTAGGAACCCCTGTGCAGCTGGGCAGCACATGACAATGCAGAGAGAACCAACGTCGATTGTATCACAGCAGCCGTAACAACAACCTGGCACAACACAGTAGGAGACTGCAGCACAGGCGTGATGAGCAACGATGGATCCTTATCGTGTACACGGTATGGAAGGCGGCTAGTGGAAGTGGGCACGACATTCGAGGAAGATGCCTCAGACGCGCTCTTGATAATTGCCTCTACATGGAAGTGAGCCTTTTCACGTCTGTACATGATGAGCGACAAACAGAAGTGTAGCGCCAGGAGGGCGGTACCACGTTGCTGGGACGGAGGCGGTAACGGAAGTCTTCGTTGGCGGCAGAGACTCTTTGACGGCGTGCGTGAGAACGGTGAAGCCATTTCCTAGCAGAGCGCCAACACTATTCGTTGAAGGCCGGGTAGCTTGAAAGTTTCTGTAGCCAACTGCGTGCTAGTTATCACCCACACTGACGACCTGTCGATGACGGCGGCTAGGCTGTGCCTCGTAGTGACACAGCAGTGGAACGGGAGTGAAATAGAAGGGGAACAGATGGAAAGAAGAGAAGACGCATGAGAGCACGATTCAAGGAGAGGTAAGCGTGTCACTATCCTGGGGGCCATCTCAGTAGATCCTACTGAGAAGCGCATGGAAGGAGAAGTGGAAACCAAGCAGCAAAGCAGGCACGGCGGAGAAGAGAGGACTTTACAGCGGATTAATGTTGTCAACCGTGAGGCTAGAAGAGCTATTTGTGGGAAGGGTGTGAACGAATTACTGGAAGGCAGATGCGTGCACGTTTTCGAATACAAAATAGCGAGCGATTTGGCAGAATTGAGATGGCAGGCATGAACAAACGAGTACATACACTGATTACACATAATGCATATATAGACATGCGGTTGTACTTAACACGTGCATGTGTATAAATCTGTGTAATTCCGTAGTAAAAGAGATACATGTGCGGGACACACACGAGCGGAGCATGTTGAGTGGTCGCATTACGCGCCTTCAGGTGGGCTTATTCAATGTATAGAAGGCAACAGAAATAGAACTGAAGACTCGTCTCCCTGCTGCTGCTCCGTCACACCCGCGTGGGGAGATCTCCCGGGGTTTAACGCGGCACAGGGAGGACGTTAGTCTCCAGTTTCTCTTCCTCGGCCTGTCAAAAAGTCCGCTGCGGTTGCCTGCACCACGAGGGAAAGCCCTCGATGTCCACGCGTTGTGTATGAGTGTGGGAGACGTCTTTTTATGTGCCTGGAACGGACTTTCGCGTCTGTGTGTGTACCCACTGGCCCTTCTACGTTTTTACAGAGCTAGCCGCTTGCCTGATCTCTCAGCACATCGCGTGCGTTAACGTGAAGCGCCTGATGCGTATGCAGTTCAGTAAGGTTCTATGCTGGAGACCTGCACGTGCGCGTGGCTCTTACCAGGCGATATACTCCGTCGTTTAAGAATTCAAGTGTTCTTGTGCAGAAAGAGGAATATGTTCCCGTCACGGAAAAGTCGATTAGTCTTCCGTGAGATGATTAGTTGAAGTAGGTATGCGAGTGCGTCTCAAGGACCCTCAACTGTTCAGGGCGCTGAAGCCCGCGTTTCCGCAGTGGGCTGCTTCCTTTGTTTAACACGCATGCCGCTTAATTTTATCCTTGTTCCTCGCTGTATCGGAATGCAATACTGCATGCGTGTAGGTGCATGTGCGCGTGCCCTCCTGCCCAAGTGCGACAAAATTTTATCCAGAAAGTGACGATAACGCAGGGGCGCGTAAGTAAAGGCTGTCGTCTGACCTGCCTGTCGTGTTCTAACATTTCTTGCGCCTCTAGGTGCAAGGCAGCGTACAATTTGTGATGTGTAGAAGTTCTGGTAGTGGCCCATATCAGTAGTTGCTGTGCGACTACTCGCCCACGCCCACAGCTGCTGTGCTTCATGTCGCCCTCAAGTCGGAAACTGCAATCACAACTGCGATTACAACACGTTTCGCCTTCACACCGTTTCCATTGTAGATGCATAGACATTTCTGGGAACAGGCCTATCTGTAGACAATGTGTATACCCTGGTGCACACGCGCAGGCACCTCAGTTCTCGGGTCCAAGGCTGAGGATGTTCAGTTCTTTCTCTGCTTGCGCTGGCAAGTCCTTCGACGGAGTAAACAAGCGTACCTTGCAACACTAGGCTAAAAGTGGTCCTGTGCGTAGCCAGCTGCAGGGGGTGAGCCATTCTCTTTTACCGCCGCTGTCCCCCACGTACTATTGCCAGTCGCTTCGACAACGCGCCTAGTGTTCACTGGTTGACTCGCGTTCTGTAGCTCGCAAGTGCAACACTTAGCAGATGATCTCGCAGAAGTACCCGTGCCAGCTGCAGTTCGCGACAGTGTTTGACAGGTCCGCAGAGACAGCCTGAAACAGTCATCGTTACAGAGCTTGTGCTGTGTAACATACTGCACTCCGTCCTAGCTAAGAAGGCAGCCGCTGCTACCGGGCTCCCTATCAGCGGTTTGCACGGGTTGATTATCAGTGATGCGAGTGGTGTTTATGCGTACGGATGCTGATTAGAAAGGACGCCCTCACTACGTGTCACGACCGCTGGAACGCATACAGGCATCTCTTGGTGAATTTTCAAAGCAGTGAGTGTGCGCGCGTGCGTGAGCGTCTCTTATCTGTCAGCGTATCGAGAGATCGAGTTCCAGTATACGGAAATTCACATGAAACGGAAATAGACCGGCCTTTTTGAACTGATGGAGATAATGGTGTAGCACCTTCGCTCACACTTACAGACGCAAATACGAACAAAAAGTGTGTGCTGTCCGTACAGCCACCATCACGCGTGTGACGCGTACGCATCCAACACACACGTACGTATCTTTTCTCTCAAAGCAAAATTCACGCATATACGTACTAACACTTCTTTACACCTATCTATCCACGTATATATATACATATATATGAGTGTATGCTTCTCTGCTTGCAAGAGTACGTGCGTGCATCTACCCGTGCTGGTTATGCAGAAGGAGAGGAAGCCGAACGCACTGAGTTATTCTTTCGGTAAAATACAGATCATCGCCCCTCATCGCCAACACTGCCTAGAGATCCTCTATCTAGCATTTTGAAAGATTCCCTCGTAGACTTAAGGAAATTCTGCAAGGCATTGAGTCTTCTGTCTATGTCGGCATATGCACTGGTGCTGCTGTCTTCACCGCCTGTTTCTGGAGCAGTACTCGTCTCTGCTGCTCTCTCTTGCTGCAGCGGCTCGTCCGACACTAGCGTTTCTCCTGCGCTCGACTTGTGCAAACGCTCTTTCCATTCCTTTGTAGCCGTCAACTTCGCGGGTCCCCACAAGATACTACTTGTAACGCTGTTGTTGCTGCCTGCTGTGTACCTGCCTGCACTGCGTGTGGCTCTGCTGCTGGTGCTACAGTATGGTGCTCTCCTGTTGCTGCTATTTTTACCGTGTGCTGTGCTGAGGCTGCTGTCGCATAACGTTGTCTTAGCTTCTAAAGTCTCTGTGCCGCTGCCCGCGCACATACCTAGTTGAAGCGGTGGAGGTACCGCAGCGTCAGTTTCCCGACCACTCGGGAGAGCCTCATCTGCTCCAGGATTTTTCAAAGCGGTGCTATTGTCAGTATCACTGTGAAGCAAAAAAATGCGGCGCCTGTGTTTTCCCTCCTGCTGCGGCTGAGCCGGGCTTTCTGCAGCGCCGCCCGAGCGACCTGTTAATAGTTTCTCTTTGAAACCAGCAACAGCATGGACACTGTTCACTGCGGGAGCAGCGGCCGGAGCCTTCCCTGCGGCAAAAGCAGCAGCGGCAGCCTTGCCAGCAGCGAAAGCAGCAGCAGCAGCCTCACCAGCCGCACGAGCGGCAGCTGTCTTCCCTGCTTCAAAGGCAGCCGCATCCTTACCAGTGAAAACAGCAGGACGCCCAAAAGCAGCAACAACACTGTCTGCAGTAGGAATAGCAGCAGAGACGCCGGGGGGAATAAGAGGCATGCAATTACCATCCCTACCTTCCGGAGGGGCAACATTGCCATTAGTAGGTAGGAAAGCAGTCGTGGTGTCACCCGTTTGCCTGAGCAGAGGAAGAAAGCGGGATGGGTCTCTGTGTAGATTAAGTGTTGTGCTGCTTATTGATAATAGTCGTTTTCTGTATGTGTTGAAGGAGAGGGGAGAAGACGGAGACGGGACAGCAGCTTCGCTTCCATCTTCCAAAAGATGACTGCTGCTTGTGTTAACCTGCGGCGGCATCATTTCCGCAGCAACAACAGATAGACCGTCAGTCCTTGCAGCAGCCGAGAGAGGCACAGCAGCAGCTGCTTGTGTTGTCCTTTCAAAGTCACTCAGCCATCTTCCTGTTAAGGTCTGCCGATGCTTGTGCTCAGAATGCTGCTCGTGCTGCTGCTGTTGCTGCTGCTGCTGTTGCTGCTGCTGCTGTTGCTGCTGCTGCTGTTGCAGCTGCTGCTGTTGCTGCTGCTGCTGTTGCAGCTGCCGTTGCTGTTTCTGCACTAGAGTATCTGTAAGTGATTCCACCCCATCGCACGCAGTGGCAACTGTCTGCGTGGCCGACGACGGGAGGGAGTCTACAGTTTTATCTAATACAGGCCACCAAGAAGGACGCGACCCCGCCGCCACCGCAGCAGCAGTGTCGGGTAGTTGCTGCAGCAGACACTTCAGCTGCTCTACGGGGATCATCACCAGAGAGTCGCTGCCCTTGCCTTGCACGCTCTGCTGGAGCACCGCAGCAACCTCCGCAGCAGCAGCTGCGGCTTCTTGTTTCTCCGCCGTCACTGCAGCGGGAGCCTGGAGCTGCGGAACGGCCGCAGCAGGAGAAGGGAAGGAAAAAGACGAAGGCCGGCTGCTTGTGGCGGTCCGCAGCGGCGGTGCCTGAAACAACGTCGCCGGTCTCGCAGCTGTGCCGCTTGGGGTGCTGCACCAGCCAGAGGGGCCCATGCGACAGCAAAACAGCAGACAATAGACTCTGGCGAACTGAAGCATGGCTACAAAATTCACAGATACACACGCCCGCACAAAGCGCACACTATCAACAGAGCCGTACACGCCTGTCGTACACACGCACCATATAGAACAAAAAGAGTCTCCGCGCGCTGAGGGCAGCGCGTACGTGTGTATGTTTGTTCGAACAAAGATACTTTTACACGTGTGCTCCGGTAAACAAATACATATACACCTACACACACAAATATTTGTATACACCTACGCGTGTGTACAGACATATACACATACATACACGTGAATATATATATACATACATATGTATCTCTCTCTTTCTCTCTGTCTCTACACATATATACATATGAACAGTTATATGCTTGTATGTGTGTCTGTGGGTATGCGCGCGCCTCTCCCTTTCTGTTTCTGTCGACAGGCATGTTCACAAAATCTTCGAGTTGGTCGACTCACACGTGGACAGAGAAGTGATATTTTCCTGTGGTAGCGGATAGTTCTTGCTAGTTGTGTGTGATGCGCGACACCTTGTTGCTGCTGCTTTCGAAGATATGTACGTGCAAGTGAGAAGGGCGTGCTTTTCTCTTTGACGCGCTAAGCAAAAGACGCTGGGAAGCTGACACTAGGCAGCATCTCCCACGACGTCCTGGCGAAGTTCTCTCCGCAGCTGACTTGTTAGATACAACTGCGTATACAAATATGCGTGTGCACGCAGAGAGAGATATACACACAAACAAAAGTACGCGCACGTATGCGTATGAGGAAGGATGATATGACGCAGCTGTGTTGCGGACGCTTGCTTGACTTATCTCAAAACTTCTCTCTCATTGAATATTCTATCGTGCAGACACCTGGATGCCTACGCTTTCATACAGGCGGACGGACGTCTAGACACAGTCCACGAAGGAGAGCCCTATGCGTGTGTGCAAGTGTATATATGTATATGTATATGGAAAGAGCGCTCGGATCTTTTTACTGTAGGTTTCGAAGTGTAGTGATATACAGACGCCTGCTGTGTAAAAGACTCCATGCTGCCTGCGCTTACGTATTGGCTCCGGAGACGTTTGCTGCGATTGCTGCAGCAGTGTGAGGAGCCCGAAGACCTCCGGCTTTCCATAGTAAGCCCCCTTCGGCACAAGGCAGGGCTTGTTGCTGCTGTTGTTCTTGCAGACGTTGGCGATGGTGCCACCACTGCTCCTGCTGCAGCAGCTGACACGGTTGTCCCTGCTGCTGCAGGTGCCACAGTTGCTGCTGCGTTTCCTTCTGAGCTGATTCCTGCTGCTGCATTCCCTGCTGTAGTAAGCAAGGAGGGAGCACGTTGCGATGGCGAGGTGGCAGCCGCAGGGCCTCTTGCTCCGCTGTAGCAGCTCTGTCGCCTGCGGCAAACTTCTGGTGCTGCTGCTGCTGCGGCTGCCTCTGCGGAGACTGCGGCAGCGGCTGCGCTGTCGTGCGCCCTAGCAGACGGGAAGGGGACGCCCGTGCAGGAAGGACAGGAAAAGGGATAGGAGGCGGAACAGCAGCAGCAGCGCACGTGCGAATTGGACTGCCTCTCTTCGCCGCCGCAGCAGCAGCGGAAGCGCGTAAGACACTGCGAGGGCTTTGGCGTGGAGTGCTGTTCGCCGTCAGCAGGCGAGTGCTGCAACAGCTGCTGCTTCTTCTGCTGCAGCTGCTGGTGGCGCGCAGATGCTGCTGCTGCTGCGGAGACAGTTGATAGGACTCACCAGCAGCTGCTCCTCTTGGCGCTGACGCCGCTGGCCGCCTGCCCAGAGGCACGCCCTTCCGACAGGAAGCCGTGACAGCAGTGGACAAAGCAGCAGCACGAGTTCCAGCAGCAGAAGAGCAGGTGAACGCCCCTCCAACGGCACCAGCAGGATATTGACGTGATGGCCGCAGACACGGCAGCGACGACCGGGTCATACTCGACGCGGGTCGCTGTCGTGGAGAGTAAAATCTGAAACCAAGACAGCAGTGGCACAAGAGATTTACCTCTTCACATGTCTGTCCCATAATATACGTGTATATATCTCCAACATTGATATAAACATGTTTTTCTCTCTCTGTCTCTCTCCACACGTATATATGTGGATACTCAAACCGAAGCACGCACCTACCTACACATGCGTGTATATATATACATATACTTATGCGTCGCCGGAAATGAAGTAATTGCTGGGGTTTGCATATGTATTTATAGAGAGGCAGAGAGGGAAGAACAAACACAGGTAGATAGGAGAAGAGAGAAAGAACGCCTGCGGGAGGCTCACGTATACCCCAACACTCCTCGGGACGCGAACGATAATACGCGTAGCGAGTACTACCATGCGTCCCTTGAACTGCCTGCTTACGCCATGTTGGGTTCGTCTTTGTATCATTTTTGATAGAAATAAAGTAGGGAGACTCTTAAGCAATGCGTGGGGCAACGAGGAAACGGAGAGAGACGTACGCTGCCCCTAGCAACTCCGTCTTCACTACGCGTATATATATATATATATGGGAATACCTTGTTGAGGGAAAAATATGCGTGCGTATGTACGTAAACGTGTATACGCAAGCGAACATATACATATTTATATGGGGATACCTTGTTAAGTGAATCTGCCTGCGTATATACATATATATATGGGAATAGCTTGTTAGGGAAGATATGCGTGTGTGTGTGTGTGTCCCCCTTTCTCCTGTGTAGAAAGCAGACGATTAGGTACAGTAGCGTGACCGGATCAGGAGGTGGGCGGCGGTATGTGTCGAGCTGCGTTCTTCCTACGACAGCGTGGAGGAGCGGCGAGCAGCTCCTTTGAAGAAGTTTCGAGCAAACACGTGCGGACAAACGCAGCCAGTTGCTGGTCGTCCGCCAAAGAAGAATGTTGCAGAATCGCCTGCTGCTCCTACATATCCACTGCAGGGGCTTTCTGTCTGCAAGTCAGTCCCTTCCCTGCTCTCTTCTCTCTCTCTTTGTGTGTCCTTCACTTTCTCGTCTCCGTCTCTCTTCTCGCTCGCCGCCTCCGTTTCTCTTCCTCTCCACATGTCTCCCTTTCTTTCCCCCCCCAAAAACAGGCCCCTGCTGTTGAGACGTGTCCGAGCCCACGCATCTGTCATCCTCTCCGCAGGCAGAGGCGAACAGCAACCGCTAGCGACGGACAAATAGCGAAGACGTCTCTGGTCACGGCACGCCGCAAAGAAGAAGAAGAAGGAGGAAAAGGAAAACAGCAGCAGCAGGACTGCCAGGGAAGAGAGCGCGAGAGCCGGACAGGTTTTCACGCGAGCTGCTCCACACATCCGCTGCAGGCAGCTCCCTGCGCACTTCCTTCTCTTCTCAAATGACGGCGAGGACGCACAACACACATACAGACGTCGCCTTCTGCTCTCAATCTTACACATATATATATACATAGACACGTGGAGATTATATATGTACTGTCACCCTCTGGCCAGTGATGTAAACACGTGTGCACGTGTCTACGCATATATATATATATATATCTATTTCCTCATATACACACATATGTATACATATATATACACGTGTATAAATACACTCTTTTAGTCAATAGTGAAAGTTCGTGTAATTCTATACATTTTATCCTTTCACTTATTATCCTCATATGCGCAGGTATACATAGATATGTATTTACATACATATATATATGTATATCTATGTATAGCTGTCTATCTATATCTACCTGTATCTATCTATCTCTCTATTTCTATCTTTCTACCTCTACCTGTCTATATTTATCGATACCTTTCTATCTGTGTCCATGTATGTGTATCCACCTCCCTATACCAGACGCAGACATATATATATATATATACATATAGATATACGTAAATATGTGTGTATATCTATATATGCATGTATATATAGATATATACATATACATATACATATATGTACATATACACATAGATATACGTAAGTATGTGTGTATATATATATGTACATATATATATATATACACAGAGTGGCCTTTCTCTGTTGGAGCGTCGTTCTTTTCGAAAAGGAGAATGAGGAGGAAGCTGCAAGCACAGCCCCCCTGCTGCATTCCTCTTTGGAAGCAAGGGCGTGCCTTTTTCCTATTCAATCAAAAGCGACCGTGCGAAGAAAAAAGCCGATCTTTCTTCCATCCGTCCTTCTACGGTAAAGCATATACATATATATGTGCGCATAGGAGTGACGCATGCCTGCGCGGCTGTGCCCCTACCTAGACAACGGTATGGACAGGTAACAAGGACGTGTCCGTCGGAGAAAGACAGTCAATATCAATCCAGGACAGATAGCAGCGCAGTGTGCGAAGGGACAGATAACGACGCAAATAAATATATACACATGTGTGTAGTCATATAGTAATTACTCTGTGCCGCACTATTACGTTGCCTACTTTGACCGCAGTGCTGATACTTACTGCGCTCTGCCTCTGCGGGTAGCTGCTGGCTGCAGGGAAGCGGCAATAGAGGAAGAAGATGCGCAAGAAGGCGAAGCAGCAGCAGCAGCAGCCGGATAGAGCCCCGAAGCAGCCGGAGCGGCAGCCGGGGACCTGGTGGACCGGTCCGCGACGCTGCTGCAGGAGCGAGGCCTGGCGCGAACAGCAGCAGCGACAGCAAAAATAGAAGCGCCTGGACTTGTGACGGAGTGACGGGGAGGAGCTGCAGCTGTCGCAGCAGCCACAGCAGCAGCTCTGTCCCAGCTGCGGCTGCGCTGGCTCGCTGCCGCTCTCGTTGCCGCTGCTGCCCCAAGCGACCGTCGACCCGGCAGCAACTGCCGCTCCCATGTCTGCAGCCGTGTCTGCTGCTGCCTTTGCTGCTTCGAAAAAGCAGCAACGGAAGAGCCGCCAGGCAGCAGCAAATGGGGAAGAGGCAGAGGTACCAGTGCGCCTCCCCCTCGCCTCACATACTGCACTTCACCAGGCGGCAGCTGCTGCTCGGGCGGTAGCTGGAGCAGGGTTGCAGCAGAGGAAGAAGCAGCCAAAGATTTAGACTGAGAACGACTTCTCAGTAATCCTCTCGCCGTAGGGCTCCTTGCTGCTGCTGTTCTTCCGCGAGTTGCTGTGGTGAACGCTCTGCCACTCCACCGAGACCGAGACGGCGTCTCGCCTACAGAAGCGGCTCGAGTCGAGCTGCAGCTGCGTCCTCTTGCTGTTGGCGCCCGCCTTACGGATGAAGAAGAAGAAGCAGCGGCGCCAGACCTACCCACGCAGCAGCCACACACTACAAAGCAGAGGTGTACGTACACTGCGGGAGTGCAATCGAAACTGAGGTGTATGTACATTGCGCGACTGCTACTAGAAACGGAACTGAACGAGACACACGTATGCACACCGCGTGGATCCTAGTGGAAAAGTAAATTTGCTACAGAGAAGGAGAAGACGAAAAAGAGGCAATAGCGCCACGCCCCTGGCAACGTCTCTCTGCTGTCCCGCTGCACACGTCTATACGTCAGATGCAGACCTATACAAGTCGTAGTAGGATTAGTTCTCTGCGTATAGGTATCTGCAAAACCACGTGTCACCAGCATATACACACACAAGTAGAAACTTCTTTCTTTGCAGTCATACGTGGGAAGGTGCACGGTGCGTGTGTGTCCCTTTAAAGCCGGTGCAACAGCAAATATACTTGTACACTCACACACACTGAATATACGCATGTGATCATATCCATCCATACATATATACGCATATACATATATACGTGCATAAGCGGAGATATATTTGTGTTTTTTGCGCGACAGTACCCACGGGAATAAACATATACATACACACCGACATATATATGCACCCACCCGCATACACACATACATTCATACATACATACGTTCATGCATACATACATACAAACGGAAATACATTCACACATACACAGACATACACAGAGACGTATAAAGAAGAGGCGTATGAAAAAAGGCCCTGTTGAACCTTCACAAGTAACCTTCCCGAGACACACCCACACACATGTACGCGTATGTAATACACAAATACACATATATGTATATGCATGTGTAATACCCATACACATATGTATACGTATGTATGTATATGCCCCTCTTTATGGCTGAGGCCTGTGATGTATGTGCCTGCACGTGTTTGCGCGTGAATCTCTTATACGTATAGAAAAAGATGCCTGTCCCCCGTACCGCATCACCTTACTATTTGCTGGCACCTCACTTCTGCTGAGACACCGAGACAAAAGGGAACACGTATCTGTGCGCGGTCCTGAGCTCCCGCTTCCGTAGGTTGCGCGCATGCGTTTGCAGTGGCCACCGCAGCACGTCGGGATGGCTTGCGGATCTACACATCTCTCTATACACATATGTACGAATACACAGGGCACTTCCTCCCAAATAGCTGCATACAGATACACATATATATATATATATATGTATGTACGTTCACCGATATGGGAATACATATATATATGTATACATATATACACATATTTACATATGAATATATTTACGAACACGTACGTGTATGTGGGTATACATGCACACGCGCGCATATGTACATAAATATATTTACTTTCACCTGCGTGGATATATACGTATATATATACACATATGCACATACGCATTTATGCATACTTTTACCCACGCGTACATCTGCTTGGGTATACTTACACACCCACACACATACACATATGTATACGTACATCCGTATTTATTTACTTGCGCATACACATCTGTGTGATTACGTATACACACGAACACACATATATATACGCCCCCAGGTTTACACATTGACTCACACAGTCTTCTGCATTTATATGCACATATGCACGGATGCACGTTCTATAAGTGGAAATACAAAACTGTGGCGGATTGTGGCATTCTTCGATCGTATCGAGTGGAGAGATTTCAGATGAATTTACCGAGAGGTGTCTAGGCGCAGGGCAACTTCCAACTGTCGTACCTGACGCAGAAGACACCGACAAACACACACTGCCCTCCGCGATGATATGCGCTACACATGCATATAAACACACCTACACATATATGTATCACATATAGGTGCCCAATTATATATATGTATACGTATGTTTCTCTTTCTCTCTCTCTGTCCCTCTGTCTTTCTTCTCTCTCTGTCTTTCGTAAGGAGACTTAGAGACACGCACGCTGATGTGTATCCTCAGCACGCGCGTATCCACACATATAACTATACATACACGTATACACATACATATAGACGTATGCGTAAATGGCCAGGTATGAAGAAATAGATACGTATGTCTACGAAAATAGAGACAGACTCTCCGTATCGATATATACCCATACAGATATATATATATATATATATATATGTATCTCATTATACATATATATGCATGTACAAGTGTATGTACATACACGCAGACGTATGCGTAAATAGCCATGTATGAAGAAATACATATATGTCAGTCTGTGCAGATAGGTGCAAACTCTCCACATCCATATATACACATATAGATACACCTACACACACATATAGATCTCAATATACGTATATATGCATATAGACGTATATGTACGTAAGGACAGACTATCCACATCCATATATATATATATATATGTAACTCAATATAGACAAGTGTGCACATACACGGACAGAACATTTGCTGGTCGAGTGGAGAGGAAGTCGACGATGCAGAGAAAGTGCTGCTCTGCCGGTGCATGCGAGCTTCATGGGCTGTCCTGGCGCGGGCACAAGACAGCCCCCCCTCCGGAGCCCCACGCACCTGCATCTGTGTAAGTCTGTGTGTGTGTGTGTATTTGGGAGTTTTTCAGTAGCTGTCCGCTAACGAATCCCTCGTGGCCGCTTATTTCTGCCCGGACAGGAAGATGGGTTCCCTACTTGCAGATTTGTTGTGCCTGTCTCGTCTCCTGGCTACCTGGGACTGACTTGCTGTCTTTGGATCGTAGCACGGTGAAGTGGTGGACAACACATCCAAAGAGGAACCACCCGGGGATGTCCAGCACGTCTCAAACAAAGACGTAGGAGCTGAGAAATATTCTCTTCATAAACATTCACCAGAGACGGGGCTGGAAAATGTAAGGCAGCGAAGCGTTCTGGTGTACTGCCAGATATACGTCGTATCCGTCACGTACGGACAGGCAGACCGTTTCGCGAACTCCCGAGGACAATCTAGAAATACTCGGACTTTGTGTGTAGAGTCCGTCTGTCTTTATCTGAAGTGCGCCTTCCTGATAGCAGTAAAGTTGAAAAGCTACCACCGTTACGTAAAAACCGAGGCCGGAAGGGTCGCTACCAATAGCAGTTCGCTGCTAAAGAAAACGTCCTTGAACCTACTTCTTGTAAACACGTATATATATATATACGTGTGCAGCTGAATAAAATATACACATATGTGTGTGTATACAAGATGAGAGAGAGGAAAGGAGATAGAGATATGGAGAAGATCGGACGCAGAGGTTTACGCAGCTTTTTTATTTTGAGAAATTGAACAACGTCCATGTAGGACGCTCATTTCCCAATCTACAGCTGTCACCTGGCTACACAGCTGCATGCGAGCGTGTGCTTGCATGTAGATATAAATGTCTCAATATATGCATGAGTGTGTATACTCGTGTAAGTAACGATGGCCCCTCGTTTACACTTGCATGCCCCCCACGCGACAGCGAGGACCACAGGGGAGGCTAAAAGCGCGGTGAAGAACGCAGCTTCTCTGCTGCTGTTAGAGAAACTCGCAGCAGCGAGGCACGGGGTGACTACACACACCAAGCAAAACTCCTTCGGCAGCGGACGTCCCCTCTCTGGTCACGGGGGTAGGGGAGACACACTACCACACGACCCGGTCTCCAGACTCGCTATTCGGTGTCTTAAGACTACTACGTAATGGCGGATTGACAGTCCATCCTACATAAATGCAGCGCGGCCGCAGGAGAAGCAGCAGTTCGCGCCCCCGCAGAGAGACAAAGACACACCCGGTCTCGAAGGGAGAGTTCTGAGTGTCTGCATTGCTGCAGATGCTGCTGCAGCAGCAGCGTCTCGCGCGCGTGCACACAGCGTGCGCTCTGCAGTCGTCTCCGTGTCTCCAACAACTCCGTCTGCGGGCCAAACAGCACCACACAGCACTGCAGGACCGTACGTCTCGTCCGTTTACGGCCGTCTCTCTGTCTGCGCGCAATCCGACGCAGCCCCCGGTCGCAGAGACCCCAAGCCTCTACACTCTGCCATCTGGGACGGGGGACTCCAGCAGCAGCGAAAATGCACGCCGCACTGGCTCGCCTCTCATTTGCTTCGACAGCCAACGAGGAAAAGGAGCGAGAAGGAAAAACGAAGAGGACAAAGACAGAGGAGGACACAGAAGGGAGGGGAGAAGGCGAGAAGATGCGAAAGGAAGAGGAGGACAAGAAAAGAGAGGAGAACGTCGGAAAGCGACAGACAGAGAGAGACAATTGAAGAAGAGAAACCTACACGCGTGGAGAGAGACAGATATACTCGTATGGCTACAGGCGTACACGTGCAGAGCGCGCGACACCGAAAGAGGTGGAAGTGGGGGGGCGACGCAAATCTACGCACATCTGGCAGGCACTTACGAGTCTACAAAACAAAAAGGAAGATATGTGCATCCGAGTCGCAAGGAGAGCGACAGGCTCTGACGGGAGAGGACGGAGAAGAGAGAGAGATGGACAACGACCTTCTTCCACATAGGAAGAAGAAGCAGGCGGGAAAGACCAGCAGGACGTCTGCATAAAGAAAACCAAGTATACATAGATACATAGATACGTGTAAAGACGCAGGTACGTGGGAACAGTACGTACGGATATACGCGTATAAGGGCAGGCGCAAGTCCACAATACAGACGTGTACATATACAGGAGCATCCGCAGCCAGGAAACAGACACAGGGACGCAGAGAGACAGGTGTGCTGGAGAGAACGACGTGAAGGGTATACCGGGCAGCAAAAATCGCACGCTGCAGAGAGAATTGCAGGTGCGTGGGACACTGGTTCTAACTTTTTGCCAAGTTGAGACACTGCAGACTTTTTTAGCGTCTCGTTGTGAGTTACGAGAGCGTCTCTGATGTAACACAAAAAAGCAGGGGCGAAGCCGGCGAGGGTGGCGAGCTATCCGGCCGTCCTGCTGCGCACCAGGCAGTCACTGCCGGAAGCGTGCGACAGATCACGCATGCGGCGCTGGGGCGCATGCAGAGAGCCGTGCAGGCGTGCCTGCAGTCTGTGTGGCTGGTGTGCGCTCGGTGCTGCATGCGCCTGTGGTTTCGCACGCGTGTGGAAAAAGGAAAGGCGTCGCAGCGGCCTGGAGCAGGGGGGGATACAGTGTGGAAGCGCAGAAGTCCCCTGCGACTGCGGCCTGGCATGTGTTCGAAGGTGTTTTTCTTTGTTCGACTAGTCAAACATTGGCGATAAAAAAACAGTCCTGGTGGAGAAGGAAGTGCCCGCGGTGTGCGAAGCAGACCCCCTTCGCTTGTGCAGAAAGGGAAAGGAGCAAAGCAGCTCTCTCTTCAGCCACCCGTTTGGTTCGACCTCGACACATGAGGGCATGTACGGATCTGCAGCTTTTCTCTATGTTTAACGGGTTCTTCTCCTCGCCCACCACCCGCGTACAAACAGACATACACCCTCACCTATGCGCTGCTCACGAAGTGGCGCCTATTCGTCTCGTTTTCTACGGACAGCCCGAGACAACCGATACACACAGAAACACATCTGCTTCTCCCTGTGTCTCTCTTGCGCTCTCTGCTGCTGTCTCCGTCACAAGAGTGCGGGCAGCAGAAGGACTGCGGTGCAGACGCGAGACAGCAAATGTACAGGCACCCGCGCATGCAGCAGCGTAAAGGGCATTCATCCTCCCTCGCGTGTTGCTCCTCTTCACTAAGAACGCTCGGCAGCAAGCATCTATCTCAAGACGGAGAAACCGTCTGCGTCACGCAGTGCGCGCGTCAGTTAACCTCTGCCAAGCGCCCAAGGCCCCCAGACCCCCGCATGCGCCACCGCCGCTGAGCGATGTTTGCTCACGCAGCTGCGAGGCGCAGGCGCGCTTGGATCGTCGGTCCTTCAAAACGCGAGAGTACGGAGTGTGCACGCGCGCCTGTGGCAGCAGCCAGCTAGCCGAGTGTGTGTGCGTCCCCACGCATGCACCAGGCAGCGGATCCGGGGAATAGCCTCGGCGCGGAGCTTCGGGAGAGCGCATGCGCGCAGCGGTGGTAGCCGTGGGACACTCATGCAGTGACAAGAAAGAAGCGTCCGCACATGCAGCAGGGAGATGAAAATTCTGAGGCCGCGCATGCAGTGGCCATGTCCAGAGGAAAACAGCGAGATACGCACGCCCGCGCGCAGCTCACATACACCGCGAGGATTTTTCAGCGGAATGCATGCATCTCGAAAGAAACTCGACTCGCACCAGCACGCGCGTGCAGCGTTTCGCCTCCCCACCCGCTGCCGCGCCTTTGAACAGAAAGGCAAAGACCTACGGATTCCTTCCACTGAGACAGCAGGCGCCTGCATGCCGCCCCCCCTACACACAAATATATATATATATATATATATTTTCCACTTGTCACCACCCTATATATATTTTTCTCGCGTCCTACACCTATGTTGCCACATATGCGCATGTGTATCCTCTGTCTGCTACAAGTCTATATCTTGTTGCGCCTCCTACATGTACGTATCCATGTATATCTCTATATGTATATGTTCCACCTCCTCCGTATTTAGATTTACCCATGTGTGTGCTCTGCGCTTTTGATACATATGCATGTACTCCATTTGCAACATCTATAAACATATATATATATAAATCGCCTTGTGGCCGTACGTATACATATGTATATATATATATATATTTTCCGCCTCCTGTAGGCATATACCTATATATGTGCAAATCCTCCGCTTGTAGTACATATTCGCCTATGTATATTTCACGCCTCCTGCAGACACAAATGTCTGTTCTCCGTTTGCTACATATCTATGTATACATTCTTCTTAATGTCTTCAGCAACGCGCACCTCGGGCAGAGACCTCCGGTCTAAAAGCCGAAGGAAGAGAGGCCCGCCGCCGCAGCAGAGTCCTCAAGGGGAGAGACGTAGTGAAGAACAGCATCTCGTGAGGCAGGCACTGCTGGGTAGGATTGCACTACCTCATAAGTCCATGCAAACATACACACATATACACAACTATACACGTGTATGTATATATATATATATCCTGTCACAGAGAGCAAGAATGCGTGGGGCGCTAGGAGAAGTGGACTTACATGGTGAAGTGTTTCTGTACGTGTGTCTTACGTGTGGCAGCAGCAAGAGATGCAGGACTGCGTCTAGAAAGCCCCGTAGATACGGGGGGGACGCCCAGTCGGGTGTGTAAAGGCAACGAAGAAAACGTGCGTACACGTAACTACGGATATTTGTGTGTCCCAGGTTTCTCTCCAGTATACACATCTACTTCTATAGTTCCACTGGCAAAAGCAGGAAGGCAGCACGTGGGTATGCACGTGCGCATGCAGAAGACAGAGTACAGCGTTACCTGCAGCTGCTGCATGCGAGCAGCAAACAGACGTTCCCTGGGCGTTTCCTTGCACGACTTCCCGCAGGAGCAACACGAGACGAGCCCGGCGGTACCAGCAGCTGCTGCGTCGGCCGTGCGGGGCGTCGAGCGCGTCTCGCTTCTGGACATCTGTAGCCGACGCAGAGCCGTCGTATCGCTGCTGCAACTGCTTCTCCACCCTACTGCTGCTGCTCCTGCTGTGCCTTGGTCTGTCCCTGCTGCGGGTCCTGCGGCTTCAGCGACGCGGTGACGACACCGTGCAACAACTGCGGCCACGGCATGCGAACATCCCTGCAGCAGCAGACCACAAACCCGACAGCAATCCGCCTTGTCCTCGGCCACCTGCTGCTCTGTTTTCCACACGCGGTGCCGCTGCGTACGCAGAGGAGGACAGGTGCTGCACGGGGCACTCACGTGCAAATACGTGAGCGCGGAGGCGAGCCCTCGACAGGCGAGGAAAGGCAGCAGCTACTGGGTGGGTATACCGACGGCGCCGGATGGACGGCTGCCCAGCAGCTAGCTCGCTCGCAGGCGTTCAGCCACTTTTATTTGTTTGCTTCTGCCTACGCATATCTGCAGAGGTCTACGGCATGCAGACGTCCGTCTGTGTCTCTTTGCTTGCGCCCGTACATACGCGCGTTTACGTAGAGAGGCGCACGTATGAAGCGCGACACGCATGCAGAACGGTATCTGCATGGGTGGATGGTCTATCTGCGAGGCGGCGCGAAGAAGTGGCTCGCGGCCAAAGAAATAAAATTATCAGCAGCTGACGACGAGCTTCTTGCATGTAGACAAAAGAAGGAAAGGGCAAAGAGAGAGATACGGATATATGGTGCGGTGCGCCCGCCTGGTGACAGCCAATTCTGCATGCGTCATCCACCGGTGCCTGACCTTCTCCTCGGACAGCGACGAGCATATATATACACACACACGTTGTCCTTTCCTGCAGTCGACGTCTAGGCGACTATTTTAGACAGAGACGTATGTACAGGCACACTGCGGAATATCTACTCTGTAGATATACTGCTTTACCTATACGTATATATATAAATACGTGTCCGCTTATGTGTGTGCAGAGGCGGTTCCACGGCGGCGTGTACGGGAGAAGCGCAGAGTCGCAGACGTCCTGCGACACACTTGTTGACGCGTTTGTGTATCTTACTGCTGCACAGGGTACGTTTTCGCAGAAACACGCGGTGCCTGAGAATGTATGTATTTCCATATATACGTACGTAAGTATTGCGGGTGCACGCTAGGAGTCGAAGCTCTTCGGGCCTCGCGCTTACGTTGGGGAGACCCGGCGGCTGCAGTTGCGCAGACGCGTCCGCGGAGCGTCCGCAGCGATGCTTCTTCTCCACCTTCTCCTTCTCCTCCTGCTCTGGTGCTGCTGTTGGAGGAAGAAAGCACACGGTGCCTGCAGCGCGAGTACCTGCAGCAGCAGCAGCACCCCGTCGGCAGTCACCGGCGCCGAGGTTCCCAGTTGTAGCTGGTGCTGCCGCTGATGAAGGAGTGGACGGAGGAGAAAAAGAAAAACAAGTAGCGGCTTCTGCAGACGCAGCAGCAACAGCCTGGTGAGAGACTGTGGAAGCCACAGAGCACAGCGGCAAGGCAGGTCGACCGACGTCCTTGGCAGCTGCAGCAGCAGCAGAAGAGAGAGACGCAGATCGGGGACGAGTTTCGACTTTACAGAGAGGGAATGGAGCAGCAGTGCCACGTCTACGCAAAGCGTCCGAGCTCTTCTTCTGGGATGAGTATGCTTGAGGACGGGTCCCCTTCCCCTCGCATGCAGTCGCTCGGTCTGAATCGCACGAGTCGTTGTCGAGGCAGTGCTGCGCCTGCTCCTGCAGGCATTCCCGTTGCTGTTGCCGCTGGTGCCGTTGCTGTCGCTGCGCCTGCACCGCGACAAAGATTTTGTGGAGCGCGAGAGGGTAGTGAACTCTGCCGCCCCGCGGACCAGCAGTCTTGCACGTTAAAATGAGGAACTGCTTCTCTGCTGCGGCGGCAGACGCAGAGGAGTCAGCAGCAGGAGATTCCCCTCTGCTGCTGCTGTTGCTGCGGCTCCTTCGCCTCCTGCTGCTGCTACTGCTGCTCTCCTGCCCGTTGCTCGAGTTGCGCGCCCGACGCAGCGCTTCCAGGTCTGACTTGCTGTCGGGGGCACAGATGGGCGCATGAGAATCGCAGTCGCAGGAAACAGCACAGCAACAGTAGCATGGCATGCGGCAACAGCAGCACGTCGTAGCACCGGTCGCAGCCTCGAGCGCGGTCAGCATGTAGCAGTCACAGCAGCAGCACAACGTCACAGCGCTTCTTCTGAAAGCGGCGTCAAGGCACTGCTGCGCGCGTGGCAGCACGAGAAAGCCATGCAGCAACAGCGGCGCGCATGCAGCGATAATATCGGCAAGCAGCAGGATCAGCAAGAGTAACAGCAGCGCGGCAGTAGACGCAAGGAGAAAACACAAGCTGCTGCATTGCAGCAGCGGCAGCAGGACAAGTACCGACTTCAGAAAGACGGGACAGAAGCACGTCACCCAAAGCAGCACTCTCAGCAGCGGCACGGCAACTGCGACACCCTAACCACCCGCGCATGCAGCAGCAGCAGCAGAAGCTCGCAGCAGCGGCCACAAATCTGCAGAGAAGAAGGAGGAGAAGCTTCAGCAGCCTCTCGACACCAGCAGCGGCGGCAGCAGTACGACAACAATTTAGCAGTAGCTACAGCCCATTAAGACTGTGTAGCCGTGGCCCAGGCTGTCCGCGCACTGCTCTCAGCCTGCTGTTGCTCTAGCTGCTGCTGCTGCTGTTGTTGATCTGCGGAGCCCTGTATAAACCGCTTCGTACAACTAGCGCTTGCGCAGGTCCACAGATGTCTAGGCCTGAAGGGCCGCGTTGCCGAAAACGTGTATATACATATACACATATACATATATATAAAGAGAGATATACACATGTATACAGGAGGATTTGTCGATTGATACAGACGAAGTCAAGTCTACGCATGTTGTCAAGGTGTAGGCTTCTGTGTGCGTTGATACGGGGAGGTAATGTGGAAAACCCATGTATCTGTATGTATACATACACTGATGCATATACGTACGTGAAACACTTGTATATGTGTGTGTGTGTATATATGTAGATACGACTTAATATAGATATATATATGTGTATATATATACGCGTATATGTACATGTGTGACACACCCACATACGTGTACGTATATAAATCCTGATATATGTACACATATGTGGAATGTCCATATATGTGTATGTATATAGCTATTGATGTATACATATACATATACGCCTATATATACATATATGTGAAACACCCATATGCGTGTGTGTGTATGTGCATATACTTATATATGTACATGTGTGAAACTCGCATACATGTATACGTATATACACAGAGGTGTACTTACATGTGTGGGACATCCATATATGTATACGTATGTAGACACTAATCTATGTACAGACGTATGGCATACATAGAAGTCCATATACTGTATGTCCATATGTATGAATAAACGTCTGCAGAGACACCCACCCACACACGCACACGCACACATACATCGAGGGTCACTGCCAAAAGACACATGTACATATATATATATATGAGAGGAAACACCAGTTACGTAGAGGGGCCGCCATACATATATATATATATATATATTGAGACGCGCGCTGCTATTTCAGATGTACACACTGTGCGTATGTTTATGTGAAAGAGGGAAGAGCCGTTACGTAGAGATTGTGTCACATATGTAGGCACAGCTAATATAAATAAACATATGTATGTGAGAGGCAGGGCGCTATGTACTATACACATGCATGCACATATATGAACAAGTGTAATACACACGGAGAAGAAGAGCGAGCCGATTTCCACTCCTGGATCGGCACCTGCGACGGAGCGGCAGCAGCCGTCAGCGTGTTGGCGCCGTATCTCTCCGAGTTGCGCAGCGCAGGAGGAGACGAGACACGGCAGATGCTCCACGCCTCGGGTCTGCAAGAGGCAGCGGCCACCACTTTTTCTGCGGTATGCTGTCTGAGCGAAAGCTAGGGACGTGTCTGTTTCACTTTATATTCACAGAAGCAGCAGGAAGGAAGACGTTCTGGAGACGTGGATTTCCTCGAGAAACACAAAGCAGCAACGGCGAGGGAAATGGCGCTCTTGCACGTCGTTCTCCTGGCGACCACCAGGAGGTCGAGGAGAATCTCCCCACACTTTCCTCAAGCTGTGCTGCTGCCTCCTCCCTTTGCTTCTCCTTCTGCTCCTCAGCAGCAGGGCTGTGCTGCACAAGTCTGCCCCAGTGTGTGTCCCCCATCCCCCCCGGGACGACAGCCAGCACCCGGTGCTTCCTCTTTATTCGTCGAAAAATAAATATGTGTGTCGCCTCACCAGGGGATGTATCAAATGCTTCGCTCTCCCAAGCAACAACCTCTGGTAGCTGCAGCTACTCTCCGCAGAGAAGACGGCCCTCTCTCTTAGGCGCTTTCACACCGCAGACACGCACGAATACTCTGCTGCTTCCCACTCACACGCCAGGGGTCTCTCGATCACTCTACAGATGCACCTACATACACATATGTCTTTATATGTGTGTACACACGTATACACGTGTGCACATATACATATATATATATATATATACACATATGTATACGAATGCATATATGTGTGGAGAGTAAGTCCCGAACCCCGGCCTCAGTGAAGGTCGCTCGGCACCTGCGCGGCTCCAGGCACACAAGCTGCCACGATCAGTAGCTGCTCACGGTAGCAGCACTTACCTACGCCCCTGCTGCTGCTGTTGCTGCTGCTGCGATTGC
>KL647288.1:9859268-10037234 GCA_000727475.1 Sarcocystis neurona | reverse complement strand
TGTGCTGCTGTTGCTGTTGCTGCTGCTGCTGTTGCTGCTGCTGCTGTTGCTGCTGCTGTCAGTCTCGCTGTTCCCACTGTTGCTGGGCGATCTAGTGGCTGCTTCCACTACTGTTACTGCTGTTGCTACGACTGCTGCTTCGACGGTTGCTGCTGTAGTGACTACTGTTGCTGCTGCTCCGACGGTTGCTGCTGTAGTCACTACTGTTGCTGCTGTAGCAGCAAACACTTACTCCCAGAGAGTCAGCGTCGCAATGACTTCGTTTGCTTCCCCTCCTGTTTCCGCGGCAGCTGCACCGCCGGGTGGCTCTGCAGCAGCACCAGCTGCCCTTCCCCGTATCAGCTCCGAGGCGGGAGCAGCACCAGCAGTAGCAGCGCCACAGGCACCCGTAGCAGCACGAGCAGCACAGGCACCAGCAGCAGCAGCAGTATCAGCAGGAGGGGGGGCTAGGGGAAGAGACGAAGAAGTAGAAAGACCGATTCTTCTATGAATCGCCTGCAGCAGATAAATCCAGAAGATTCGCAGGGGAAGATATCGCCCGGTGCGGCGAGTCACCTCTTCGATGAAGCCTTTTGGGAAGCAACCTGCATACACTTCCCACCTCTCGCCGCTGCCGCTGTTCTCACTGCTACTGCTGCTGCTGTTGCCACTGCTACTGCTGCTACTGTTGCCAGTGTTACTGCTGCTGCTGTTGCCACTGCTACTGCTGCTGCTGCAGCTGCTGCCACTGCTGCTGCTGTCGCTACCGCAGCTGCTGCTGCTGTGGCGACTGCTGCTGCCGCGACTGTTGCCACTGCTGCTGGCGGTGCTCCCGCCGTCGCTGCAGCGGCTTTCGTTGCTCCTGCTGCGACGCGCCTCGCTGCCGTCGCTGCTGTTATTGTCGCCGCTGCTGCTGCGGGTGGCGCCCCTGCTTCGGTCGACGACGCGACAGGCTGCAACAGCAAGACAGCAGTTTGCTGCTGCTTCATCTTTCTCGCCGTCAGAAGTCGAAGACGCAGCACCCCCTGCCCACTGCGGCGGTGCGCAGGAGAGTTCGCAGCGTACGGTGTACAGACACTGCAGCAACAAAAAAGCATGCAGACAGCAGCTGCACCAACAACTTCACACCAGCCTTTGCCAGTCTCTCTTTTTCTCTCTCGCTGTGTCCTCGGTCGTCTACTGCACACTTCTCGCAGAAGTCGACTTACGCTTGGTTTCTAACAGATATACTGACGGGGGGACGTGCAGACGCGTAGATACAGAGACAGAGAGAGATGCAGAGACAAAGCCCAGAAACGGAGATAGTGGCCTGCTCGAATTCATGGAGAACACCCCGAGACATATACTCAAAAATATGTATATATATACATGTATATGTCTAGGTATGCATGTTCATATGAGCACCCCGAGCCCCTTGAAAGCGCTGTATACGTAGACACGTTTGTAGGCATCCTGGTGTATGTACACTCGAATATCAACGATGAAAACACGTCGGCGCGCGCTGTGCGTGTGGATCGCTCTCTCTCTACGTGTGCCAGTCATTTAAATATTCATCCGCACAGAGACTTCTCATCTTACACATTTTCATTCTATATATAGGGCATGCTCTTTTCATGCAGACTTGCATCGTCGTTATATGTGTACGCTTCTACAACACCATATATACATATGTGTTTATGAATATATACACGGCATTACATAGATATACATACGTGTGTATACATGAACATAGACACAGTACTATGTACACATATATATATATATATATATACACGAATGTATACAGAGTATTACATATATATATATGAATGTATAGACAGTATTGTATATATATATATATAGATAGATAGATATATGGATGATTATATACAGTATTATACATATATATATACATGTATATACATGAATATAGACACAGTACTATATATATATACACACACGACTGTATACAGAGTATTACATATATATATATACACATATATATATATGAATATATACACAGGATTACATACATAAACGGACATATGCACAGTATTATATATATATATTCACACTATTACATATATATACATATATATATGTTTACATAGGTGTAGACAAATTGTATAGTTATATACGGAGTACTGTGTATGTTAGAGACTCAGGTAGATATACGCGTACTTCCGTACGTGGCTGTAGACATGTATATATATAGATATGTGTGGCCTTCCCCATGTGTAAGTATGGTGTATATACACGTGTGTAGATCTGCATGCATCTATGTAGCAGCAGGCAGTCGTGCGAGGTCAGGCACACAGCGCCCGCAGGAGCCACTGAAAAGGAGAGACGCGCAGCCGGAGGCGACGCCAGGAGAGCTGCAGCAGAGAGCAGCAGATGCAGAGCACTGCTGTGGCAGCGACCAGGCTGAGAAGCACGTAGCGACGATCCCCAGAGGACAGAGACACCAGCAGAGCGAGCAGCAGCAGCAGCAGGTCCCCGCAGAAGAAGCACAGCGCGGCAGCAGCAGTAACAGCAACAGCTGAGGGCGCAAGGGTGCGCAGCAACACGAAAAATGCGTCAGCAGCCGCATGCGGCAGCGGCTTCAAAATCAGCCCCAGATGGTTGCAGCGACAGAACTCAGTCAGCGGCAGCAGCAGCAGAGAACAGCCGCAGCAGATAGCAACAGCAGCAGCAGGTAGCAACCGCAGCAGCAGAGACGGGCAGCAGCGGGAAGCAACAGTAGCACGGGAGAAGAGCAAATACCAACAGTAGCAGCAGAGAAGAGCACCAGCAAGCAGGAGCAGCAGCAGCAGCAGCAGAGAAGCGCAGCAGCAGGTGGCAACAGCAGCAGCAGAGAAGAGCAGCAGCTAGTAGCAACACCAGGAGCAGCGAAGAGCAGCAGCAAAGAAGAGCAGCAGCAAAGAAGAGCAGCAGCAAGTAGCAACACCAGCAGCAGCGAAGAGCAGCAGCAGATGAAGAGAGTAGCGCAAGAACGTGGAAACGATAAAAGGCCGACATGCCTGCCGTAGAGCGAGGACTGCAGAGATGCGAAGAGGTCCCTCCTCCTTCACGGCGTTGGGGATTGACTGCGTAGGTGGGAGCTGGTGAATGCTGCTTCTCCCTCGTATTTCTGCCACCACTTCTGCTGCTGCTTGTGCTGCTGCTGTAGCAGCCGCAACGGCAGGAGACGGAAGTAGCCCCCTGCTGCTGGCTGCGCCATCATTGCAACTGTGACCCTCCTGCTGCGGCGCTGCTGGTGCATCTCGGCCTCTGCTCCTGCTGCCGTTTCTGAAGCAGCTGTGGCTCCTGCAGCTGCTGCTGTTCCTGCTGTCGTCAACGGTGGCAGGCGTCCCAGCTGAGAAGGCGGCTGCAGAGCACGTGAGAGACGAGACAAAAGCAGCACCACCACCGGCCTTCTCGGCGTCGCACCCCACACGCAGCATCGAGCAGAAAAGGCCGCAGGAGACACACGGAGACAAGACAATACTGCAGCGCAGTCAACAGCAGCTGTCTCTCTCATATGCTCTCCACTAGACAAATCTATTGCTGGCGAGGGGAGATCAAAGCACAGCACATACAACACAACCACTTGCCTGCTGTCACCAAGTTGCTGCACTTTTGGCTGCTGCTGCTGCTGCTTCTGCTGCTGACAGCCAACGAGTTCCAACTGCGTTCCACGCTGCTGCTGCACGCCCCACAGCTGCTGCTGGCCGCGGCGTGATCTGCAGCTGCTCGTGCTGCGTAGGGGAAGCGGCACGTCCTGTCCCAGCAGGCGATAGCCGCTGCTGCCGCTGCCTCTGCCGATGCCGAGGGGTCTATAGCTGCTCCTGCTGCTCCTGACCAGACCTTAGCTGCTGCTGCTTCTGCCGCTGGTGTGGCGTGGGTCCCTGCGTGTCAGGCTGCAGCAGCGGGAGAAGGAACATTAACTATTTAGCGAAGAACCGCTTGCACGTTGTATACACGTTTCCTCCTCCTCTTTTCGTACAGGCTTTCCTTGCTTCTGCTGTTGCGTCTTCGTCTGCCTGTCCCGCTGCTGCAGCAGCTCCCACGAGCTGACGTGCTTGCTTCGGCAGCTCGGCAGCAAAACGTGTATCACAGGATATGCTGCTGCAGGCCCACAACAGCACTGCTGCCGCTGCTGTTCCTCTCATCCGATGTTCCTCCTGTTGCTGCTCCAACTGTGCTGCTGCTCGTGCTGCGGCGAATGCTCTTGCGTGTGTACGGCTGCCGATCCTGCCGCTGCCGTTTCTTCTTCTTTTCCCTGCGGAACTGGGGCTACTGCTGCGGCAGCAAGCGAACCTACTTGCCCCTGGAGTAGGCAGCAGCATCGCACATTCTGCTGCTTTTGCACACTCTGGCGTCAATTTCGAAAGGCTGCTTCCCCCTGCAGCAGCCTGAGCGTCTGTCTCCGCACAGACGCTGCTGCGCTGCTCCAGCTGCCACACTCCAACAAAAGCGCTGCTGCTGCTACAGCGAGGCGAGGATGCCTGCTGCTATACTGTTGCTGGTGTCTGGCCTGCTGCTGTTGCTGTACCGGCTCCCCCTGCTGCTGAGTCTTGGATCTTGTAACGCCTGCAGCAGGGGACATTGAGCTGTTGTTGCACGCAGAGAAGGCCGGCCCGTTCAGCTGCTGCTGCTGCCCTCTGGGTAGTCCTGCTGCTGCTTTGTGGGTACTCCTGCTGCTGCCCTGTGGATGGTCCTCCTGGTGCAGCTGCGGCTGCGGCGGAAGGCAGCAGCATGCGGCTCCCGCTGCGGCCGCCCGATGCAGTAACGCCTGCAGCGATCTTTACTTTTTTGGAGCACAGAACCGCGGCGTAGGTAGGAAACATCAGAAGAGCAGCTCCTGTATCTAAGGGCCGTCCTCAACGGCACAGGAGTCGCAGGAAGACGCTGCCGTCGCTGCTCGGAAGAGTACGGCCTTGCTTCTCCCCTCTGCTGCTCCGCAGTGCGTCGCCACGGGCTCGTAGTTAATGCTGCTCTGCCGCGGTCTGCAGTTTCTTAGCTTCTTGCTGCTGTTGTTGGTGTAGCGGCTGCTCGTGCCCGCTCGGCTGAGAAGTACCGTTCGTGTCGCGCTATCTGGGCACATCTCTCTCTGTGGTGCTGCAGTCGCTATCTGCCCTGCAGTCGCTGCCGCCAGTGCTGCTGATGGTTCTAGTGGTCCTGCTACGGAGGAATTTTGCTGCTGCTGCTGGTGCTGCTGCCAGTGCTGCTGCTGGTGCTGCTGCCAGTGCTGCTGCTAGTGCTGCTGCTGGTGCTGCTGCTGGTGCTGCTGCTGCTGCTGCTGCCGGTGCTGCTGCTAGTGCTGCTGCTGGTACTGCTGCGGGGTTGCGGTTGGCTATACAGGCGTTGCTGCTGTTGCTGCTGTCGGTGATGGTGCACATCCTGCCCCTGTCCTCAGCGCTATTGCTGCTGCCGTCGCTTCTGCCGCTGCTTGTATTGCTGTCATGAACAGCGCTGCTGTGTCTGACGATATTGCGGTTAACGCGACCGCTGTGCGCGGGTGTGTGCCTGCGGCGTGCTAACGGGACGGGCCCACCTGTGCTGCGGACCCCTCCCAGGCTCACACTCCTTCAAGCGTGAGAACAGGGGGAGACAGGGCAGCGAATAAAGAAGAAAAAAGGAGGTGGCGCTGGGAAAACTGGCCGAAAAGAGATAAATGATAAAAGGAGCCTCAAAAAACGGCAGTCATACACTCACAGCGCGACTGCATGTGTCCTGCAGCACAAGACAACCCGTCGAGGGGGGTGTGCGCAGAGGTGCTGCTCCAATAGCGATAGCAGCAGCAGCAGCAGCGCAGCATCAGCTGTTGCAGCAGCAGCAGCAGCAGCAGCACCAGCAGCTGCACCAGCAGCAATTGCAGCAGCAGCACCACTTGATGCAACAGCAGCGGCAGCTGCAGCAGCAACAGGCGTGGAAGCAGTATTCGTACTAAGCGGCAGAAGGAGCAAGAGCGGCAGTAAGGGCACCCACCACCAGCACCGGTCGCAGGAGCAGCAGCAGTAGCGGTAGGAGCGCAGACACAGCAACAATGGCAGAAGCCGCAGAGCAGCCTGTCAACTCTCCCACTAGCGGGAGTGCCCCTTGTTGGCAACGCCGCACGCTAAAGTTGGCCACGAGAGCGCTGAGAAATCAAGGGACAGACGAAGGTTGGCCTCCTACACTCCACATGCTTCTCGGCTGCTCAGGGGGGCACACGCCGACCAGTCACACTGCCTAAACGTGTGGACATTCGGAATTTGTTACTCATCATCGCTGCTGTTGGCTGCTTCCTGGTGCTCGTACTCCCTGCTGGCAGCTGCTCCTGTGTTCCATTTGCTGCAGCTGCGACTGTTGGCGCTTCTAATGCTGCCGATTGACACCGCTCCCGCAGCAGGTGCTGCTGCTGCGATTGGTTCTCTACAGCTGCCGCCCCGACGGAGACCCCTGCTGCTGCTGCTGCCACTACCATAACTCCTGCTGCTTCCGCTAATGCTGCTGATATTCCCCCCTACGGCCGCTGCTCCTGCTGCTCCTTCTACTGCAACTGCTATTGCTCTGGCGCCTTTGGTGCTGCCGGTTGAAGCCGCTGCCGCTGGTGCTACTGCTGCGACTGGTTCTACAGTTGCTGTCCCAGCGGATGCCGCTGCTGCTGCTGCTGCCGCTGCTAGTTTTTTTGCTACTTCCGCCTATGCTGCTGATGCTTCTGCCACAGCTGCCGCTGCTACGGCTCCCTGCTGCAGCTGCTGTGGTTGCGACGCTGCTTTGCGTGCCTGAGACACACAGGATGGAAGATGCTTCAGACACTGCACTCCGTCTGCTGCTGTTGCTGCTTCTTCGAAAACTGAGTATAAACGTGCAGGAGCAACTCAGATATTATACCGTTAGCGCACTCCACATGCCGGCCATGTAAACTCTTACCGGTACCCTCTGCCGTTTGTTCGGTAAGGCTTCTGTATCGCTCGTGCACACACATGACAACTAGTACATAGTAGCGACAACATATATATATATATATTATAGTAGAAGTACTGCAGAGGAGTTGTCTGGCTTCTGTATCGCTCGTGCACACACATGACAACTAGAACATAGTAGCGATAACATATATATATATATTATAGTAGAAGTACTGCAGAGGAGTTGTCTGGCTTCTCCTGCTTAGATATGGGAACACGTGCATGCTCACCACAGAGCATAATGCCTCGTGCGGGTGAGAAGTCACCTGCTTGAGTGGCTGGCAACTTGCGAAGATTTCACGCGTTCTGTGCTGCTGCCTTTCGACTCTCCCAATAGGAGCTACTGTCCCCTTCTGCTACTCCAGTGCTTCCTTCCGGTGCGTATTCCGCCTGGGTTGCTGCTGCTCCTGCGTGGCAGCATGTACTGATGTGACCGGTCCTCCTGATGCTGGCGCTCCTGCGACTGGTGTTCCTGCGATTCTGCAATTGGGCTGCGTCGTGCTGCGTTGTATGCAATCCTCCTCCCGAAGACAACGGCGCCACTGCCGCTGCTGCCGGGAGTGTAGCCTCCTCCGTTCTTTCTAATGCGTATGTTTATACCAGAGGTGACAAAATAGCTCCTCGTGCTGCTACTGGTGCTACGAAATCGCCTCCTGACTTCACTGACCTGCCTTGACTGCCCCTGCCGGTGCTTTTTTTGCTGCTTCTCTTCCGCCCGCTGCTGACACTACTGGTCTTTCCGCGATCTTGGCGACTTCCTGCTGAAAACTGCTGCTTCACGCAGGCGTGCGGCTGGTGCCGCTGCCCTAGCGGCTCCTCATACTGGTATTTCAGGAGCCATCACTTCCACCCGCCTCCTCCACTTCTCCGTGCGAGCCGTGCCCTCCTACTGGTGCTGCTGCCGCCACTTCTCCGCCCAGTGTGCTGCTTATTCCGCTGCATATGGATCTGGTGCCGCCGTTGCTGCTGTCGCTGGGTCTACCAGCGCTGCTGTTACCAAGTCTACTGCGGCTGTTGATGTGATGCGGGAGTGTCTACACGTGCGCCGGCTTAATGTGCCATCCGACTGTTGGGACTACGTGGCTGTGGCCATTCGTAGTAAGATAGCAGCAATCACGAGGCTGTCACAGTGGGACGGTTCCTGCAGCTACTGCTGTTTCACCAGCATACAGAAAAGACGCAATACACAAATGTGTCTGTTATCTCAGTCGCTTGTACGTGCCACTGGTAAAAGAATACCAGCAGCGAGCAAACAGCTGCTGCTGCTGCCGGGCTGCACGTAGCACAACCTCTGCTCCTCCTGTTCCCCTGCTGCAGGTGAAATCAATTTTCACTGCACAGCGACAATTGATGTGGCCCCTGCACGCGCCGAACGTAGTCACGCCGTTCCTTCTGTGCTTGCTGCTGCCACACTGAACGCTGACGCGACTGCAGCTGCTGCCGCGCCTGCTGTTCCTCCGGCTGTCGCTGCTCTCCCCGTGTGGCTGCTGCGATTGCATTGGTTGCACGCCCTACTGGAACGGACTGGGCTGCTGTGTCTGCTGATGCTGCGGTGTCGTGTCCCCTGCCGTAGCGACAATTCCTGCTGCTTCAATAGCGGCACCCATTGCGGCTACAGTAGTGGTGGCTGCTGATGCTTTGTCGTACGGGGCCATCTGTGCGCCAGATGGACTGCTGCTGCTGCTGCTCCTACAACAGGTAAGACTGCACTGCTCCTACAGCTGCTGCTGTTGCTGCTAGTGGTCCACGAGCAGCCCTTGCATCTCTTCTAGCTGCTGCTACAGTGAGGCGACGTCCGCTCGCTTCATCAAGTGCTGCTGGGGCTGCTGCCGCAGTGGCACGGGTTGTCTGTTTGCGCCAGGCGTGTGGCCTTGTGTGCATCGCGCTGCGCCTGCAGCGCAGTCTAGCCATAGATGCAAGGTCCCCCCCAACAGCAGAAGCCAAGCAGTACAACACGTGCTGCCAACAGCACTTGTGTGCTCCGTTCACATGCTAACAATGTCATACAGCGGAGCCCAAGCACCTGGGTCCCTTCTACGCGTACCCCTTCGTCAACGCTATTCATGTGTTTCTCTCTACCTACGTGTATAATACACCTCAGCAGCGAGCGACGGCTACGGCCACATGCGCTCTTTCCTGTAGATCCACCAAATAAAGCTACTTCGCTTCCTACCTACGTACAAATATACCCAACCGCCTATATGCCTCCATCTACACGCGGTTGCTCTGTATTCACACCTGTGGCTCTGCATATGTGGAAACATGTTGCAGTGTATCTCGGCTGCTGTAGAAGCTTTTCGTATGCGTGTATTCGTCTGCGAAGGGGGACGAACGTTTGTGCAGGGGTCGGCGTGACGAGAGAAAAATATGGGTACCAGGATTTCGGAGAGCCACAAGCTCATGCCGTTCACGTAGACACAAAGGCATCTTCTCAAAAACCCAAGCACCTAATACCACTAGTAATTGCGTGTGTGCAAGATACTGACGGAAAAAGAACGACACGCCGAAGTCCAAGAGGAGCTCTAAGGAGGAAGGTATACAAGCGGAGAGAGCATCTGGTCGTCCTGCACACATCGACTCCAGTCTCGGCTGACGCCTCAAACGGCCGCACATCTTCAATGCGCCTCGTCCTCACGACATACCTGTCACTTTCCCGATACCCGCGTATCAGTTTTAATTAGGTAGGTTATCTGTGTATAGGTGTGCGTACACTTTCGTGCATATGTGGACAGTGTCTGTGTGTGTGTGTGTGTGCGTCCAGATGCATGCGCACAGATTCACTGTGCTCCCTCGCGGTAGATCTGCACCTACCTACGTACAGGCACTGTTCATATATATATATAATATTTTTACGTATATAATATACATCTCTCTCTCTCTCTCTATATATATATATATATGGGTTTACATGTGCTTATACACATACACGTACATATACGTGTATGTGTGTACAGACGTATATAGAATATATCTACGTATATAATATACGTCTCTCTCTCTCTCTCTACATATATGTATATATATGCGTGTGCATGTGTTTATAGACATATATATACCAATTTGTGTATCTGTGTACGGACTGTGTGAATGTACGTGGGTCACATATTTGTACGCCTCTTATGTGTGTACACTTATGTATACATCCACATATGTCTACGTGGATATACACTGCATTTCCATTTTTTCACAAGTGCGTATATGTATATGGAATACACGTGGAGTATACAAAGAGACGCATATGTGTATGGAGCTGGTATGTGCGTATGCTCGTGCATGCACGGGCGCACGCGTGAAAAGAGGGGCGCTTGGTGGACTCGCCTCTCGCGTTCGCTGCGAGTTTCCCCTTGTCGTTGGCCCCCGCTCTTCACTGCTCTCCTTCGCTGCCTCATTAACTTACCAACTTCTCTCCATGCATACACACACTTACACAAACTCCATATATGCGTAGAGACCCGCACACACAGAGAGACAAAAAAGTTCCTTCAGAAAACAACTTCGCGCCCGTTTCGCACCCGACAGTACCTATATATATATATATATATGTATATCCATACAAACATATATACATATGTATATATACATGCATGCGTACGTATATACACATATATAAGTGTAGATGGAGATAGAGAGAGAGGTGTTGTAGAGGTAGCCAAAGACGCAGAGACGTGCCACGAGTACGCGTGGGCGCCGCTTGGCTCGTCAAGAGCTGCAAAGCAGCAGAGGCTGCCGGGGAGACCGCAGATGCTGCAGCAGCTTTGACAGCAGTGCCAGCAGGAGACACGCACGCCGCTCGGCGCCATACACCTAGCAATAAATCCCAGACTGTCTGGCGCTGGGGCTGCTGCTGCTGCTACGAGGGCCGCCGCTGCCAGCCCATGGTTTCTCGTATCTCTTCTGAGGAGAATGCAGGGCTGCAGCTCCTCGGCTGCTGGCCCTAGCCAACCTGAAGCTGTCGGTCTTCGTAGCAGCAGCAGGACCGCAGTGCCACCGTTGCTCGCTTTCATTCTCTCTCATTTGCGCTTTCCTTCGACTCCTTCTCTATCATTTCTTTCTTCCTCCACTCGCATGCAGTCCCATCTCTATCTGCGGCTGGGCGGCTTTCTCTGTGCAGCAACGACGTGTCGCGGTGCTACTGGTCTTGCCGCTGCTGCCGATAATGCTGCTGCAGCTGCTGACGCCTGCCTGCTGCTGGTCCTGAACCGTCGTCTGCTGCGGCTGCTGCGGCATCCTTCCTTGCAGCTGGCCCTGAACCGTCGTCTGCTGCTGCTGCATCGTCGTCTGCTGTTGCTGCACCGTCGTCTGTTGCTGCTGCTACGCCGTCATCTGATGCTGCTGCTGCTGCACCGTGCCTGATGCTGCTGCTGCTGCTGGTGCACCGTCGCCTGCCGCTGCTGCTGCTGCTGGTGCACCGTCGCCTGCCGCTGCTGCTGCTGCACCGTCCCCGCGGCTGCTGCTGCACCATCGCCTGCTGCTGCTGCGCCAACGGCTTCTGCTGCGGTTGCTGTCTCACAAGGCCGTGCTCCTCGCAGACAGCCTGCAACCAAAAGCAGAGTCACTATCGCTATCTCGCATGCTGGTCTTCCTGGTGCTGCTGTCGCTGCTCTGGTGCCTGCGGCTGTGCCCGCTGCTGCGTCTGCTGTTGTGTTTGCTGTTCGTACTGCCTATGTGCTGTTTGTGCCTGTGCTGCTGCCTGTGCTGCTGCTGCCTGTCCTGCTGCTCCCTCTGCTGCTGCTCCCTCTGCTGCTTCTCCCTCTGCTGCTGATGGCTCTGCTGCTGCTGCCTCTGGGGCTGTTAGTCTACCTTCTGCGTCTGCTTTGTTTGCACTACCGTACTCTCTCTAGCTGTCCGACTGCTGCCGCTGCTGACGTAGCGCCCGCTTCCTTCTCTCCCTCTTTTCCGCTGCTCGGTGGTGCCGCTGCTCTCCTCTTCTGGCGTTTCCTGCCGCTTCTGCGCTTCGCCGGTGCTTGCTCCCCTTTCTCCTCATTCTTCTCCAGCTGCTGCTCTCTTTGAGCTCGCAGTAGGTGCGCTGCGGCTTAATTTTCCCTGCCACCTGCTGCCGACGTGGTGCTGCGGCTGCTGCGTCTCCGGTTGTCTGGTAGTAGCCTCTCTCGCCTGCTGCCTTTTCACGTTGCTGCTGCTGCTTCTTCTTCCTCCTGAAAAACTGCTGCAGACGTGCTGCCGCTGCTGCTGCGTGTGTAGGACTGTCAGCTGCTGTCTAAGCTCCTGCGCATTACTCCTGCAGTCCTCAACGGCGCAGCAACTGCAGCAGTCCACCTGCTGCAGCTGCTGCAGCGCGGACAGCAGACCCCTGCCGCATTGAGCATCTCGGCCATTGCGGCGTTGGGAGCAGCAGGCGCGAAAAAGCCCCGCTGTTTCCGCGAGCCCACAAGCGGCTCCCCGTGCAAGGCGCGCAGCAGCAGCGCGGCTTTCCTCTGCTGCAGCACTTCATCTGTCGCTAACGGCAGCAGGGAAAATCGCCGGTCCCAGGCTGTTTCTGACGCAGCTGTTGCCCCAGATGGATGCGCACCACCAGACCCAGAAGGAGAAGAAGAGGATGAAGGAGAAGAAGAGGATGAAGGAGAAGAAGTGGATGAAGGAGAAGAAGAGGATGAAGGAGAAGAAGATGAAGCAGCAGGAGGAAGACGAGAAGAAGCAGCAGCTGCTGAGGTGTGCGGCTGGGATGACGGGGAGGAGAGCCGACGAGAAGAACCGGCAGAAACTGCTGCACCCGCAGGGCGTCGCTGCGACTGCTGCTGCTGCTGCTCTCTGTTTGGTCTCTCTGGCACGCGCTGCAGTGCTGGCTGCACAGGACGCTGCGTCTGCTGCAGCCGCGGCTGCTGCTGCAGGAGCAGCTGCAGCGCGTCAGGCGTGTTGAAGAAGAACGAACAAGAAGAACAGCGCAGTCTTAAATAGAAACGACCCGCTGCTCCTCCCACTCTCCTCGCGTTCATTGTGAAGCTGCCACTCCTACCGCTCCTGCTGCTCTGCTGCTGTTCCCGTGCCGCTCTGCTGCTGCTCCTGTGCTGCTCTGCTGCTGTTCCCGTGCCGCTCTGCTGCTGCTCCTGTGCTGCTCTGCTGCTGTTCGTCTGGCGCTCTGCTGCTGCCACTGGTGCTGCTCGAGTGCTGCTGGTGCTGTTTCGGCTGCTCTGCTGCTGGTCCTGCTGCTCTGCTGCTCCTTCTCTGCTGCTGCAGTGCTGCCGCTGCTCGTGCTGTCCCTGCTGATCTGTTGCTGCTCGTGTGCTGCTGCTGCTGCTACCGTTTTCGGCCCTCCGCTGCTCTCCCTTTCGGCGTCAGCAACCGCTGCCTGCACGTCCGTTCCTCCTTCATAGCCCCGCAGGAGTTTCTTTCGCGTCGCTCCTGCTGCTGCTGCTTTTGCTGCTGTGGCCCCAGCTGCTGCGCGCCCTGCTGCGCTTGCTGCTGAGCTTGCAGCTGTTGCTGCTCTTGCCGTTGCTGCTATGGCTGGAACTGCTGCTATTGCTGCTGGTGCGAAGGCGTCTGTCGAGACCGTCCCCGCTGCTGCCTGCTGTTGCTGCCGCCGTGTCGACGCGAGGCTTCGTGTCGAGGAGAACCTCTGCTGCTGCCAGAGGAAGAAGAGTGCAGTCGCCGCTTCCAAAAGGAAGCCCAGGAAAGATTCTTCAGAGATACCTACCGAAACTGGCTCTCTGTCTAGTATCTATTTCTACCCTTCAGCGGCGCCCCGCGCCACCTATTACACATATATACATATATATATATACATATATATATATTTATATATGGATATGCTCACACACACATATATATACACATATATATATATAAACGTAGGTGCGTTCTTGTAGATGTACACACATATGTATAGTCATATGGGTCGTCCTCCCTCTCAAGCCCTGTGCATACCTCTTTACGGCCTACCATATATATATATGTATATATATATATGTAGGTGTTCCTATCTGCGTACTGACGAGCGGACAGATAACCAAGTCCGCTCTCCAGACACTCCTGTCTCTCTCACCCACGTCCACACAAGGGTACCTTACATATATATATACACACATATGTGGAAAACGTGTATAGGGGTCCCATGCTGCATGCCCACGTCGTCAGACGCATACTATACACACCGCATGCAGACGTGGACATACGACACACGACGAGTTATGGAACGCTTCTGCATGTCACCGGTGCACACACACATACATATTGGGACGAAGGAAACGAAGCCTGAGCCACGCATATGCATACGACTGCCCTAGTATATATCGTACGAAAAGTGTACGTATATATATATGTATATGTACAGAGAGACAGAGAGACAGCGACAGAGAATGACTTGCACGTACGCAGTGTGCGCTCTCTGTGTGCAGTCGCCAGCGGGGGCTGGTCGTGCTGTCTCGCTGCGGCTCCTGCCGCCGCTTCGAAAAGTCCCACCGAGGCTGCTGCTGCTGCTGCACGACGCACGGGCAGCACCCGTGCAGGAGCTGTAACTTCCTGGGTACTGCCGGCCTCCCGACACACCTGACGCGCGTCTCGCGTCAGCAGGTTGCTGCGCCCCAGCAAGCAGAAGAAGAGCTACGTGCTGCTGCCGTGCCGTTGAGAAGTTCCGGTGGCTCCTGTGCTGTTGTCGTGGCTGCTGTTGCTGGTGGTGGGACGCCGCTGCTGCGGCAGGCGTCGTTTGCGCTGCTGCGTTGCTGCTCTGGCTGCATGTCCTGCTGCGGTGTGACTGCGGCTCGTCTCTGCTGCTGGAGGTGCTGTCCTCGTACTTGTCCAGCTCTTGCGTGCTGCCTCTGCACTGTCGCCGCTGTTCAGTCACTCTGCGTGGGCGTTCAACGCTTCCCACCGCCTCTGCTGCTGCAGCTGTTGTTGTCGCTGTTGCCCTCCTCTGCTGCCTTCGCCGCTGCTGCTCTCACCAGCACGCACACACCCCGAGGGGGTTCTGCCGCGCAGCAGCAACAGCAGACAAGGCGAACAGGAAGTGGTGAAGCGCAGTGGACACTTCCGCAGGGGCTCTGTGTGTCTGTGTGTGGAGCGCGGAAGGTTTCTTGCTGTTTCGACTACACAGAGAAGAGGCTACGGACCCTAGAAACATATGTACGCGAGTTCACATGCTCCGTCAGCACCAGCAGCAGGCAGTTGTACTGGGGCTTTGCTGCTCGTGGTGTTTCTGCTGCTGCAGTCTCGCGTGCTCTTGCTGCGGAAAGGACGCCTGCTGCTCTTGCCGTCTGCACATTCCACACACACTGTTGCCCTGCTGCAGACGGCAGGTTCCACCTGCTGCTGGCGGTGGCTCTGTCGCGTGCCGTTGCTGCTGTTGAAACCTTGCTGCCGCGGGCAATTTTCCTGCGACATTGTCGGCCAGCTGCAGCTGGGGACGGCCGCCGCAGCTGCAAGTAAGACACGGCAGCTGCAGAAACTCTACGGCGACACTGACGGTAAGTCTGCCTCCACCGCAGTTTGCTTACAACAAAAATATACTCGCAACGGCAGCAATCCTGCTCCTCCCTCCCGAAAAGCTCTTCATCTCTTGGCTTGCACGCGTGCGGCGTTGTTGTTCACTGCGGGTCGGCTCGACCGTTCGACGGAATGTGCACTCCTCCTGCCCTGCTGCTACGCGCATGCATTCCTCGCTTGCTGCACGTAGCAACTGCTGCAGCTGTTCCTGCTAGTCACACTGCTGCTGCGGCCCCTGCTGGCTGCGGCGCTCGCGTGTCTACTGGTGCGACGAGGACTAGCCGACTTTCCTCGCTTCTCATCTGCTCTGTATGGGATGCGTTCATGCATGCAGTCGTTCTACAGTCTCCTATCTACTATACTGCCTTGCTGCTGCTGCGCTTTAGGCCTTACGTGCCTGCTGTGCGGCTCGTACAGACGGCTGCGGAGGCGCAGGCCGCTACTACGAGGACTAGGAGCACAGACGTCTTCTACAGCTCGCGCAGTGCTGCTGCTGCCGCTGCCTGTGCTGCTCCTGCGTAGATTCGCCGCGGTGCTGCGCGCTGCAGTGTTGCTGCTGTTTCAGAGAGTCGTGTGTTTCTTTTCTTGTTGGCTGTGGGCGCTGTCTACCCCCCAGCTGCTGCGCACCCCACACGCCAGAGCGACGGCCAGTAGCAGAGCCTGCCGGAGTGCCCATAACGCCAGCAGCACGCGCAGGAGCAGCAGCAGCGGTGCAGGCACGGCACTCTGGACAGCAGCTGCTGCACACCACCAGCAGCAAAACGCCTCCTGCAGCAGCATCAGCAGCAAACGAGAAGCCAGTGCCGTTGGCTACAAAGAAGGACCAGCATTATTAGAAGCCGGGGCAGCAGCAGAATCAACAGCAACAACGACACCCGCCGCTCCCACGGAAGCAGCGGCCAGCGCGCACACATACACCATCGGTATCATCGCGCTGCTCGGGTGAATGTGCTGCAGCTTTCCTTTCTTTCGCGCTCTTGCGCTGCCACTGCTGCTGCAATGGCTTCGCGCAACGCGGTCTACCTCTCCCTGCGGCGGCTGTTGCTGCCGTGAACAAGGCGGAGATCTCTCGCCGTCCGCTTTGGTGCTGCTGCCGCTGCAGCGAGCGTTCGATCGAGCTAATTCATCTGCATCCTGCTCCTGTCTCTTCCTTTATACAGTGCTTGTTTTCTTCTGCTGCTCGTGTCCTCGTTGATAGGTTCGGGTATTTCTGCTTCTGCCGCTGCCGCAGCAGGAGAATCTCGTACGCCAGCACTTTTCCCACTCGATGCCTCTCCCAAGGCGCAGACACCACAAACCGTCTGCAGCACAGCCCACGGTCCCGGGATGACGTTAGCAGCAGCGCAAAGCAGCCCCAACAGCGAAGACGCAGCAAGATCAACAGCTGCGCAGGACGGAAGCAGGTGCGGCAGCTGCAGGGGCAGCGGACACGGAGAGGAAAGGGCAGCAGCACCGTGCCACACCCATGATGAAACCACGCGAGAAATGACAGTACTGAGGGAGCCACAGCAGCAGCACCGGCGCAGCACCAGCAAGATAGAAGAAGAAGAGGTACGAAGAGGACGAGTGCCTTCAGCAACAACGAAAGAGACGGCGGCGACCCAGACACGCGGAGGATCTGTCGCCCTCAGCGGAACTTGCGTTGCAGAAGAGGCGTGGCAGTAACAGCAGCAGCAGCAGCTCCAGCAGCAGCTCAAGGAGAGCAGCAGCCGCAACATTCGCCCGGCGGCGTCGGGAGCAGCAGCAGTGGCGGCGTCGAGTGCAACAGCGCGGCACGCAGCAGGTGTCTGCAACAGCAACTGCAGACGCCAGCAGTAGCCGGACAACGCAGCAGCCAGAAGACCCTGCCAACAAGGAACGAGCAGGTATGAAGCAGCTGTATCGCGTTAGGGGGCTGCCTCTGCTGCAGAACCATTGCCTGTTGCAAAGAAGCGCACCAGCAGCCTGCTGCAATAGCAAGGCAGCAGCAGCAAGCCGTATGTGCTGCAGCTGCTGGATCATCAGCGTGCTTCGCGCGCGTGAACCTCTCAGCTGCAGACTGAACCATACAAGAACGTGCAGGAGACACGATGAGAAGAACGCTCACGACGACAACACCAGCCGAGACTCCTGCAACCTTCGTCGAGACGCCAGCAGTTTTAGACGAGACGCCAGCAGTTTTAGAGGAGACCCCCACAGCGCCGTAATACGAGACATCGAGGGGTCATTACCAGAGTGCAGCAGCAGCAGCAGACCCCACAGCGGATACAGCGGCAGCAGGACAGGAGCGGTCAGCAGGTCCGCCGAGGGAGACAGCAGCAGCAGCAGCGAACTGAGGATGTGGTCCAACGATGACCCCGACCTCAGGAGCGGCTGCAGAAATCTTCTTGCATGCAGCCGTCAGCAGCAGGGGACTTCTTTAAGGCTTGCTGACGTCTGCGGCGGCAGCAAGAGGCGCTTCTGCAGCACGTGGATTTACAGCGGCAGCCTTTGTTCTAAGGAGAGCTGCGTGGGGCTGGGCGTCCCCAGCAGCAGCAGGAACAGCTGCACGATCAGCAGCAGCAGCAGCGCTAGAAGTGTCTGCAGCAAGAGCAGCGACAGCCTTGTTCGTAGCTGCGATAGCCTCATCCGCGCGGCGAGCAGCTCCTGCAGCGTTAACAGCAAGAGCCGCACGCGCCCCAGCAGCAGCAGCAGCAGTCACGTGGGCACCACTGGTGGCTTGAGCAGTACGGGGAGCAGACTCGTGGAGCTGCGGCCTTCTGCAGCAGCAGGCGAGGGCAACGCAGGACGAGCACGCGCTGCTTGGCGTTCGCTACATGCCCGGGCAGCAGCACAGAGACACGAGGACGCAACAGCAAGAGCAGCAGCAACAGCAGGACCAACTGGCTCAGCGCCTGCAGGCGCAGACACAGCAGCACCGACCCCACCAGCGCCAACGCCAGAAGCAGCCGGCGGTGCAGCAGCAAGAACTCCAGTAGAAACGGCTCCAGCAGCAGCGTCAGTGCCAGCCGCAGCAGGAACACCAGCAGGCTCGTCACTTGCAGAAGCAGCAGCAGGAGAATGGACAGCAGAGCGGAAGGCGAGTCATCGGCTCCCCGTCTTCAGTAGCATACGCACAAGTCACAGCGCGAGCAGCAATGAGGCGAGCGACAGGAAGCGCAACAGCGACAGAAACAACAGCAGCAGCAGCAGAAACAGCCACACGAGCAGCAGCAGCAGCAGTAGCAGTAGTAGTAGTAGTGTTGTTCTGAGTAGCAGCCACAACAAGAGGCAGGCAGCAGACACCAGCAGCAGCTGCCGCAGTGCATGTATTAGCCGCTTGCACAGCAGCAGGAGCAGCGGCACAGATGCCACGCCGACTTCTCTACGAGCATCGGAAGACTGCCGTGCTGCTGGTGACCCTGCAGAGGGCTGGGCGCCTGCTGCAGGAGCAGCAGCAGCGCGCCAGCAACAGCTGCAGGACAACGGGCAGGCGCTGCAGCAGGGGCAGAGGCTTCGGCTCCAGCTACAGCAGGGTGGGCAGCAGGAGCCGCAGCAGCGACAGCAACCACGTCGGCAGCAGTGGACTCACATCGTGAAGCTGGCGAGGCGAGCAGCAGCAGCAGCCAGCGCTGGAGGAGGAGGAGGGGGAGGAGGACGTCACTTCGTCTTTTCTGCGGCGGAAGGAGAACGTCATACTGCTGCTGTCTCTGCTGCTGGTGGTCCTCCCGGGCTGAAAGATGTAGCATACGCCGGTCCGTCAGCAGCAGCAGCTTTCAAGCGCAGCAGCAGCCGGTGGTCTCTGCGTGGGGCGCAGCAGCTGCGCCAGAAGCAGCAACAGCAGCAACAGGCGCAGCAGCAGAAACCACTGCACGTGTTGCTCTGGGAAAGGGTAGAGAGAGAAGCATTAGACGAGCATGCAGCACTGCCACTAAACTTCCTTTCTTCTGCGGAACTCGCCTTGCTGCTGAGTTGGTGCAGCCGCGGTCGTTTTTACTCCCCGCGACTGTTCGGCAGAGTGAGCGTACTGGCGCTGCAGCAGCTGCTGCTGTGGCCCGCGCGAGACGTCCAGACTCTTGCTGCTGCTGTGGGGCGATGCCTCGAACATTTTTTCAAAGAAGCTGCGCGTGACAGCAGGCGGCAGCGGATGCAGTCGGTCACAAGAGGACTCCACGCCACTTCCCCTGACGCTGCGAGGGCGATGACTTGGACTGCTGCGAGTGCTGCTGCAGCGGCTGCTGGTTCCGCTGCTAGTCCCTCTGCTGCTTCGGAGTCTGCAGCGTACGCTGCTGCAGCCGGTGGTCGTCCTGCTGCTGTGTTCCTCTCGGAGCAACAGGAGACGCTACTGCAGCAGACGCCCACGCGAGTGTGGGGAGACCTGCTCAGCAGGCGCGAGAAGCAGAGACAGCGAAAGCGGGAGCTGCTGCTGCAGGAGGGAGAAGAAAAGTTGCAACCCGCGCAGCAGCAGCGCGAACAGCTCTCGCAGCATCATCTACAGCAGCAGACGCGGACAGAACCGTGTTTTGTCGGAGCTGCAACTGCTGCTGACATTCCTGCTCCTCTGGCTGACGGTTCTGGTACTGAAAGAACTGCAGGAACAGGGGACGTCGCAGCAGCAACCGCAGCAGAAGACGTTTGTTTCACGTTGGCTCCTATTTTGGGAAGGGTGCTACGGAGGTGCTACGTACATTTCCTGCAGCGTCTGCCCGAGTATCAGCCGCGACACGCGGCCTCCATGCTGTCGCTGCTGCTGAAGCACCGCATGCATGTGGCGGCTGCACTTGCCGCTGATGGAGCTGCTGCTACGACGCACCGCTGTCCTGTCTCTCTATTAGGCCCCTCAGCTGCAGAAGCAGCCGCTGCTGCAGCACCCGCAGGTACGCGACGCCCAACAACAGATTCAGCAGACTTTGCTGATGAAAAAGAAGAGGAAGGACTGGCTTTTTTTGGTATTCGTCCAGACAGCTACAACAGTCATGAAGGGACGGGAGTATCGGTGCTCGCTGCCGCGATGGTGCGGCGCATGCACACGCTCTCTCCTGCCACATTGTGTGAAATTGCATTTTTCTTCTACGCTGTAGATTCAAGCGTCTCTGCCGTATCTGCCTCAGGAAGGCCCGCTGCCGCACGTGCTGCGGCAGCAGCAGCAGCATCTCCGGGAGCAGCAGCACCAGGTACTATGGCGGCAGCAGACGCAGCGTGGGGCAAGGCAATGGGAGCAGCACCAGTACACGCAGACGCAGGGGCCGCGACAGCAACATGTTTTGGTGGCCTACTTGAGAGTCTCGTACCTGCTGCTCCTGCGCTTGTCGTCGCCACTGCTGCAGCCCACCAGCTGACGAAGCTGCTACCTTGGCGTGGCGGCATTCCTGGAGAGCAACCTCCTGTCCCAGAGGATCAGCAGCAGGGGGAAGGAGCGCGTCGGCTGCAGAGGCCAGGAGGTCGGCACCTGCCACCGCAGCAGCCGCAGCGGCAACAGCGCAAAAGACAGCAGCAACAGCAACAAAACGACGGGCCGCAGCAGCTGCTCCGAAGCGGTTCTGTAGTCTGTAGTGCTCCCTCCCCTAGTACAAGCGTCGCGGCCGACTGCCTGTCTGGGATGCATGCAGAAGACGGAGAATCGTATGCGAAAGGCGCCCACGTTTTCTGCCGCGTTGCCGCTGCCGCTGCTAGTGCCGCCAAGGCAGCGGCGCAACAGCAGCAGCAGCACGCCACAGGTAGCGAGGGACCCCAGCAACTGCACGCACGAGACGTAGCAGTGCAGCAGCAGGTCCTAACCGATCGAATGAGTGTTGCAGAAGCCTGCCCTGCTGCTGCTGCTCGCTTCTGGCAGGAATTTCTCTCGCACTGCTTCCTGCCACACCTGCTGCTGGCGCTGCAGCAGCACCAACAATTGCTGCAGGAGGTGCTCACTCCAGCGCCGCAGCGACCGTCGCAGAAGCAGCGAAGACGTGGGGCATCTGCCGCCGCTGCTGCAGCTGTGGCACCCGAAGTTGGTCCTGCTGCAGCAGGGCCGGCCTCTGGGGATGCGGCAGTACCGCTACTGTCTCCGCGAGGGACTTCCGCAGCTGAAAGACTCCAACAGAGAGACGAACTGCAGCTTCAGAAAACGACGACGGAAAAGCAGCAGCAGTGGCTACTGCAGCAGCGGGAGATGCAGCAGCAGGGCGCACGGCAGCAGCCGGTGGATATCGATGCGCGAGATATCTGTGGAACGGGAATATTGAAAGAAGCCTCTGGTGATGCGGCGGTCGCACATTCCCTGCCATCGCCTGCTGCTGTATCCTTCGGTGTCCGTCTGACCTTTGAAGCTGCCGCAGCAGCACCCCTTGCTGCACTCCACAAGCTGCCTTTCCCTCCTGTTGCGGTTGGCATGCTTGCCAATGCTCTCAGCTTCTGCTCTGCTGCTGTCGTCTCCAGTGCTTCTGCTGCTGCCTCTGCTGCCGCTCTCGGTTCCTCTGCTAGTGCCGTCGGTTCTGGCTGCGCTAACCCTGGTACTCTGCGTCCTGATGTTGCTGCTACTGCTAATGCTCCAGACTCAGGGGAACCTTTAGTGGGACAAGAGGGGACGTGGCTTCGTGTGCAGCAGCAGGACTGCATGCGAGATGCTGTCGCCCTGCTGCAACTGCACCTTAACCGAGTGTGGCAGGGGCTGCTGCCAGCTCTGCTGACAGCGGCAGCGAGCGGCTCGCTCACGCTGCGTTCGTTTTCCCTTGCTGCAGTTGCTGTCAGACGCAGCACACTACCAGAGAAAGAGAAGGCGAAGGCGCTGCTGCTACTGCTTCCTGCCGCCCGGCAGCAGCTGCAGACGGTGCAGCAACAGCTGCAGCAGCCGCCACGACACGCGCGGTTCACGCAACCCGAAAGTAGCAGCAGCGGAAACACGCTGCCACACAGGCAGCAACAGCAGCAGCTAAGCCTGGAGCGCCGGCTGCACACGGAGAAAGTTACTGCCGCTGCTGCTTCTGCTGCAGTGCTGCCGCTGAAGCTCCTTGCAGACGCCTACAGCCCCCTAGCCGCTCTTCTGCTGCCTTTCCCTGCATTTGCTGCTGCCCCTGCTGCGCTCGTCGCTACTCCGTTCCTCAAGGAGGAAACAACAGGTGCTGTTGCTCACTCTCCTGCTGCTGCGGACTGTCGCGGTGCCTTCCTCATGTGCCACTCCTTTTCTTCGTGGAGGGACTGCTGCTGCCGCTGCACCCTCTGCATTTCTATCCGTTGTCCCTGCTGACGCTCCTCCTGCTCCTGCTGTTGTTCCTTCGTTCTTCCCCATCTCCTGTTTCTGCGTGGAACGCTTCGTCTACTACTTCAACCAGTGCCACCTCCTCTGTGCGCGCTGCTGCTTCGCTTCTCTCCGCTGCTGCCGTGAATGCGTCTCTTGCCCCCTCTGCCCCACCACCCAGGCTGCCTCTGCGCTATTGCTTCTGCTGCTGCGACTTTTCTTGTCACTCCCGCTGGCCATCCGCTTACTTCCGCTGCTGCTGCCGCTATCTCGCCTTCCTCTCCTGCGATTGTTGCCGCCACTCGATGTCCTTCTGCGACTGCTTTCGTTGCGTCTTCACTTTCCTCTTGTGCTGCTTCTGATGGTGCTACTGCTGCAGGTCCACGTCCTTCTGCTGCTTGTTGCAGCTATGCGTCAGTGGGCCCGGCTGCCTCGCGCGTTGCCTGCTCGTTGCAAGACTTTTATCTGCTGCTGGCGGACTGTATACGGCACAGTCTCCACCAAGCTTCCGCTGAGTTGCTGGCGTATACTTTGAAAGCTCTCTCCCACGTGTTTGCTGCTGCTACTTCTACCACATCATCTTCTCTTCACTCTTCGCCTTTCAACAGTAACGCCGTCCTTGCTGCTGCAGACTACGTGGAGGTAGCGACCTGGCTGCGGTCCGCTGCCTGCGGCTGCGCTCTCCCAGTCATAGGAGCGGCACCAGAAGCAGCTGCACCACTCACAGGCGCGTCAGGAAACTCGCGAGGTTTGAAGACAGCAGGGCGTCCTGAGGCGTGTGCAACAGGATCACCACCTGCAACAGTCTGTGGTTCAGAAGAGGAAGCAACACCTGCTGTATGGGGAGGTCGTTCAACGGAGAATTCTGCTGACATCACTGTTGACGCCGTAGCTGCATCGGCAGCGGCACGTGTGCGGAAAAGCTTCTCGCGACTGTTCGAAGAAGCGTGCGTGGGTCGCTTGAAGCCTCTGCTGCTCGAGACGGATCTGGTCAGCACCACCTCTGCTGCGTCTGCTGCGCGCCCCGACGGGGCATCGGCCTTCCCAGGCCCCACTGTTGACTGGGAGAAGTTGCACTGCGAAAGTGCTGCAGCGCCTTCCCTCTCAGCGGAGGTGAAGACCAGCAAAAGGAAAGGAGCAGCAGCGGCCCTGCTGCCTCCGGACGCGCTGGCAGCCCTGCTTTCCGCCTGTTCTCGCTTTGGGAGAGTGCCTGTCGACATCGTTTGTGCCTTAAACTTTCGACTAACGAAGCAACCTGTAGCAACCATCAGGCGGCTGCTGCCGCGCAGGGTGCTGCTGCAACGCCGTCTGCTGCCTTCACCGCTTTCCCCTCTCTCCTTCGCTGGAGTGGAGCCACCCACGCGTGGTGCAACAGCTGCAGCAGCAGGAGGACCAGCAGCTGGACTGCTACGAAGCGCAGCGACAACGAGTGCAGCAGCTGGTGTTGAGGCCCTGGGGCAAAATGTAGCCAAACACAGTGCCATAGTTTCTGCTGCAGAACCTGCAGCGGCAGGTGTGCTGCTGTCTGGTGCTGGCGCAGGCGATGGTGGCCGCCTTGTTTCCGCTACAGAAGCCACAGCACGTCCCAGTGCGTGGGAAAACAGGCTGCTCCACCAACCGCAGCAGCAGCAAATCGCAGGAGACGAGACACCAGCAGCTGCAGCATGTGCTGTTGCTGCGAAGAAGGGGTCAGCGGGCGAAAAAACAACTGCGCACGCAGAGTGTGTTGCAGAGAACAGAGAGACAGAGAGGAGCCACGTTGTAGAGCGGACGCGTCTACAGATCGTCCAGCAGCTAGCCGCGCCTGATATCGATACCTCTCACGTAATCGCGGCTATGACAGCGACGTCAAAACTGCCCTACCGGATGCGCTTCTCCCCACAGTGGGACGCCTTGGAGCTGCTCCTCGTTGATGCCCTGCAGCAGCCCAAAGAGCAATTACACCTGCGTAGGCAGCGGCTGCCGCAGCGAGTCCAGCTGGGGTGCCAGCAACTGCAATCCGCGCAACACCGCCAGCGGCAGCATCCAGCGCATCCGTGCGAGCAGTCCTGCGCATTCGAAGAGGAGGAGGAGCAGCAGCGGACACGCCGTGTGCGTGTGGGGGGAGCGGCGCAGAAGACGCTGTCGATAGTGTTACAGCACCAGCAGAAGCCACAGCAGCAAGTGCGAGGCGATCACCACCGACTACTGAGACCGTCAGGAGAACAACAGCAACTGCTGCAGCAACCCTGGACAGAGCAGGCGGAGGACTGCGGAATTTGGCAGCAACACCGCGTGGACAGTCAGAGCAGCACGCATGTCTTTAGACCACAACAACTGTCGCTGCGCCCACCTACACTAGCGGAAGTAACGCGTGTGTGCGCAGCCTATGCAAATGCCTTGCGGCTGCCCCCGCAGGAGCTGTTAGAGAGTCTACCGCCTCTGCTGCTGCCTGTGCTGGCTCCTATCTTCTCTGTCTGTGCAGGTGCTGGGGGTGGATACGCTCTTACGACAACACCTTTCCACGGACACCACCTAACAGCAGCAAGAGCAGCAAGAGCAGGAGCAGACGCAACAGTGAATGGGAAAGCAGCGGCAGAGGCACTGCCGAGTACAGCGACTGGAGACGAAGGAGCGAGTCTCACAGCAACAGTGACAGACAGCTTTTTCAGCAGCAGCAGGAGCAGCAGCGACAAGAAGAGTGGATGGAGTTCTTGCAGCAGTGGTAGCCTGCCGGCTGCGTGTATGTACACCAGGCGCTTGCTGGAAGCCATCGTGCGTCTCGATGTTCACCGAGGAGGACTGCGGCAGGAGGAGGAAAACAGAAGGACCAGCAGCGCCAGCAACAGAGGCGTCAACAGCGCCTTCAGTAGGCAGATGGCAAACTGGCTTACAGAACCCGCAGAAGCAGCACCGGCTGAGACAGCTGCTGCAGCACCTCAAGGTGCTGCGACTAATCCTCCAGTGGTACACGAGCAATCTTTAACTGCCCGAATCGTCGAGCTGCTGGCCTGGTACTTTACGCGGCTGTTGCGCTGTCCAGTGAGCTTGCCTTGCAAAGGTAGCGATCGCCGCGTCAGCAGCAGGCAGAGCAGGATGTTGAGCAGCAGCAACAACAGCGTTACGGGAGGGTCGTGGGATGCTAGTATGGTTCAGCTTGTCTGGGCTAGAGAGGTTCGAGGGACAGTGGGAGACGCGGCGTACTGCGCAACTGCACTGCTGTACCCCACGCTTGTTGAAGACGCCCTGCAGTGGCTGGTGGCTCTTCGCCATCGTTTGCACTTCGAGGACGAGCCGCGGCAGGAGCTACAGCCGCAGCGCGAGACAGAGCGGGAGCGACAGCAGGAACAAAGCGGGCGGCACGAACAAGTACAGGTAGAATGCAGAGAGGGAGCGGAGTTTCACACTTGGCGTCAACACCAACGACAAGGTGATGCAGCGTATTCGGGAGGACACCAGCAGATGCCTTCGTTGCCGCGGAGGTGCGGCGTTGCTTGTGATACTGGCAACAACACAGAAAACCTCCTTAATGCGCTGGAGACTTCGTTTTTTTTCCCTCTTGAAAGTCGCGAGCAGCTGCAGCTGGCACGCTTTCTTGCATGCGTTGTTCTCGGTCTGTACGATCCTGTGCTTCTCTCTTATCCTCCACAGTCGTGCCTCCCTCGTGCTCCGCCTGCTGCAGCTCCTGCTCAACTCCACTACACTGCTGTTTCTTGTCTTGCTCCCGAGCTGAAGACACGCTCACCGTACGAGGACTGCCCTTGCATCAGCGGTGGAGAAGGTAGCGTTATAGAGGACGGCAGAACCTCCAGTAGCGTTGACGGCAGCAGGAGCAGCAGCAGCACGGCTGGTGGCAGCACCTGCAGCCGTCTGGGCAGTGCTGCGAGCTGCAGCAGAAGCACAGGAGATCAGCGCATGCAGGATCTTGGCGCTGTCGGTCGTACCGTCCCTGGCAGCTGCGCTCGGTGGCAGGTCGTGCAGCAGCTCCTGCAACAACTTTTAGGAAGTGGACCGCGAGGTGAGACGGTAGTACTTGAGTTGCTGCGCGAGTCCTGGCCAGCCGTCGAAGAAAGCATGCGCAGAAGAAAGCAGCAGCGTCGCAGCGACGCGTGCAACAGTTCCAGTGGAAACAGTAGCCAGAGAAGCAGCAGCGCCAGCAGTCATCCCACAGTTGGTAACACTACTCAAAGCAGCAGTCACAGCGGCAGCACGAAGAACAAGCCTGACAAGGGCAGTACGAGCAACGGCAGCCTTAACTGTCACCAAGGCGGCAGCGGCAGCAACTCCAGCTCAGGTGGCAGCAGCATTGACAGCAGCAGCAGCATTGCCAGCAGCATCAGTGATGAGGGAGATACCCATAGGCTGCTCGAGCGTGAAGCAGGTGGTGCAGCACAATATCCAAATGTACTGCGCTTCGCTGTCGCTACACATGAAGAGGCATGCGAAGTGGAGTCCGCAGAGAAAGCTGAAGGGTTCGCGTCTTACGGAAAAGCAGCACGAACAGACGGAGCCCAAGGAGAAGACGCTCCAGCAACAGCAGCAGCTGAAAGGCAAACAGGGGCACTACTAGCAGCACAAGAAAGGCAAGGGGTACTGGGTAGCAGGGTGACGTCGCGAGCCGCAAGAGCATCGGCATCCAGGAGAGGACGGGTAAGTGGAACGGCTTTAGCAGGAAGTGAAGTGGCGCAAGCGTCATCGGCCAAAACAGTGACGGAAGCCCCAGGCGGTGCCGCTGATATTCCTACTGTAGTGCTGCATTGTGGTGAGGGTGTGTCGAAAATGCCGTCTGCTAGTACTGAGAGGCACCCTGCGGGTGAAGCAACAAAGCAAGAGGCAGGTACGTGGACGCATGCAGACACACGGGCGAGCGGATATTTTGAAACAGACGAGCCACTACAGCACGGAGAAGGAAGTGAAAACATGCGTGTGGAAGAAGTAGAAGAAGAAGACCAGTGGAGCTTCGCCGCGCTGGTGCGTCAGGCGCAGCTGAGAGCCGCCTGCAACGGTGGAGATAGCAGGGCAAAAGCGCCAGCAGCAGCACAAGAGGCGAAAAGCATCAAGAAGGCAAAAGAGATGTGGAACTTCCGTACCAGCAGCAGACAGCAACTTAACTTTCCCACCGCAGCAGCCAATGAAGGAGAGGCTGCACTGCCGCACACAAACGGCGGCGGGCAACTGGTTGACATGGAGCAGAATACAAAGACCACTACTTCCAAAGGAAAGACGATTCAGACACTTGCCGGAGCGGCGTGTCCAGTTGCACAGAGAGAAGACGAAGGAGGAACTGCAGCAGCAACACCGTCTCATGCGACAGCAGCCGCGGAAAGAGGAGAGCGCGAGGCGCGCAGTACAGCCACAACAGCACGGACAGCAGGGCTCCCCGGGAGAGGTAACGGAGAAGCAGCAGACGAAGGTGAAATATTAGCAGAAGCAGAAAGGAGGAGAAGAGCAGAGGTCGCAGCTGACATCGCCAGAAGCGCCGAAAGGTGTGGTGCTGCAGCGGCTTGTCGTTCCAACACAGGAGCACGACCCCGAGCAACAGGCTGTCTGCGGTTTCACGATGAAAAAGAGGAAGCAAGAAATCCAACACTGAGTATGCAGCGTGCGGTAGCGGAGGCGACTCAGCGTGTTATTGCTGACGGGCAGTGGGAGTTGCAGCAGGAGGTGCAAGCTATCTTGCACACCATTGACATCCTTGTCAGGCCTACGAGAGGTAGAAGACAGAGACCAATACAAAAGTTTGCATGAGGTCTCTCTCTGGGTGCACTCTCGAAAGTGGGATGCTAACGGTACGCGCACACTGCAAATGCGTCTAACAGTGTTTACGAAGAAGACTTATCTCTGCAGAAACGTTTTCTGCCGCATCGCACTTGTGTGTCTTGGCACGCGCCGTGTGCAAGCAATTGCGCGCGAGCAACCACGTAGTCCTTGCTTAAGTGTATTTCCGGTGATGAGCGGGTTTCACTGCGAGAGGTGGACGCTCAGTCCTGCGGAGGTGCGGCCCCTCCTGCATTTAGCACAGAGTCACAGAGGAGGTACGTGTCGCCTCTGTGGTTGTGGCGGTGCTCCAGCTACTCCGCCGTGAGCAAGTACGCGTGCGAGCGCACTGCTGTCGTCGTACGCAACAAAGGTAGACCCGCTGGCTTTACCGTGCACACTTCTGTGAAGGAAGCGATCTCTCAGGAACTGCCAAGTGGACAATGCGGCTAATGGAAATACATGACGAAAGAAGCCATTCACATGTGTTGCTGTGTGCATTTCAAGATACTAAAGCACGCAGCGACCACGCAGTCTTCCTGCTGCTTGCTCGCGTTTACAGATAATATTGTGCACATTCGATGCCCTCGTGGTTATGTACGATAGGGCTGCGCTACAGAACACGTGGGCCAGGGTGCGGCTAGCGTGGTCTCTGGGGGACCTCGTTTTGCAGTACGTCATTTGCTGAGAGGCGCGCGGTCAAAGCACACGCGGCGCGGCCGGTGTGCATAGGCCGTTTCTTGATAAGCAGAGAACGCACGAAGCATCTGTGAAAGCATCCCATGAGCATCCACGACTAATATATGTCAACTGCGCGTCGGTGCGCAATGCCTGTCCCCAGGCAGTGCCGCTACTTTTAATTCCTGACACAGGTAAACCCTGTGCCTCTACATCCATTCGTTCTGCGTTGGATGAACGCTGATGCACTGTGAGATGCTCAAGCGATACTGCAATTCGCTCGGAGGTCTGATGGTATCCCAGGTAATTACCTTGTTTCTTCCTTGTGGTGTATAGGTAGAGGTCCCTATAGGTATATATGTAAATGCACGAGATGGTGACGATATGGTATGCTCGCATTCGTTCGGCTAGTTTATCCATTAATAGCACCTGAAATCTGGGGTTTTCCACTTGTGTGTGCCCGTCAGGGGTACGTACGCAGGGCCACCGTTCGTAAACCACTTCGATGAAGTGTGAATGCACGATGCTGCTGTAGATTTTTTTAACGGTGATGGCGAGGAGGGGCGCAAGCAGTCTTCCTGTGCGTGTTTACTTGGCAGCTGCGCAGTGCTCCACACAACGCTAGTCTTCAGCGTGTGTATAGTTGCCCCCTCGGATTCAGTGTCCACTACCTGTTACATGTATGACACAGCAACACGCCCACGTGTTTCAGCGATAGACGAAGATGGCAAGTCGCATTTAGTCAATGTAGTTCATGCTGTACGCCTGTGAATGTGTGGCGACGAGAAGGCGAGTCTCCAATTGAGAGGGGAAGCGCAGAGATTAGTGTACCTGCGTGTCTGTGAATATGTGAAGAAGCCAGGTGACTACAATTGACAGAGAAGCGCATAAATTTATCTACCTCGTGTTCGTGTTTCTGAGGAGTCAGGTATTTACACGGTACTCACCTTCTAGTGTTAAGAGAGAGAAGTGTGCATAACGGTTGGTATCCGTACTTGCGCTTATTGTGGACGCCAAAATACGAACTGACGAATTCAGAATCTTCAAAGCACTGCTGCATTCCCCCCCGGTTGAACAGTTGTACCACCCCGCTGAACTCGCCAACGTACGCAGCTAATTGCCCACTTGCTTTTGTGCGCTCCAGGTAAGCGCAGACAGTTTTGACACCTTTCCAACAACGTCGCATGTGAGCGTTAATGAGCCAGATGCGGGACAACGTTTCACCAGGAATACCAGTTTACAGTTTTTGCAAAGAGCGTAAACCTCCGAACGGTCGCACGTGGCAGCTGGCGAAGCGCCATAACATGATCACTACGCAAATCTCAAGCTGCGCAGTCGCCTGCTGCATCAATCGTCCAACTGTAAACCCGCGTTTTACCGCGCACATACGTACACATTATATACAGGCGAAAACGGTCCGTTACGAATGAGAAACACACGCAGTGCAAAGATCAAAAAAAAAAGAACACAATTCCCTCGCCTAACCTTCGACCAGGATGCGGACCCTGAGCACGGACTGTTTCTCATGCGCACCCCAGCATAGGAGCAGAACAACTACTACGGGAATAACTCAACCGAGTACTGCCTCTCTACCTCCGCTGCGCCCTTCTGCACAGGCCCTCCGTCTGCGCTTGCGCAGGCGCTGCAACCCTCCTGCGCTGTGTTGACGCAGTAACAGCCCGCAGGTGTGACACTGTCAGTTTTCCAACCGCAAAGACGCACTGCAAATAGACCCTACCGTAAAAATCACCACGCACGGACTTTCAGGTAACCGACACGACAGACATCTTCACCACAATATACATCCGAGGAACGAACGTGTACAAATATATTCTTAGACGGACCGCAGAAGGCATGGTACGTCCAGTCACTGTGTGATGCAACTGTACATAGCGGGATACCTAGTGTGTATGCTCCGGGCCCACCTCAACGCGACCATCTGGCAAAAAGCTCCTAACTCGCAGGCTAGTCCGCAGAGCACAGCCGCATGACAGCATACACAGAAGTCTCCACCTCCACTGGGCTGTACGTATGTACATATGTGCACGCATCTACATGCCACAAGAACCGCACTCCAGTGCGGCGCGAGACGCGGCAGCAAGGACATCGTTGCCGATCTTGGAATTCCCTGATTTCATTCCATATAGGTCCCCCGAATACTGTGAAGACATCTGTTTATCGTTAAAAACTTGAGCAGTGAAGAGCGAATCAACACTATGAGTTTATGTAGGCTTCATGATTTACTTGAAAGTAGATGTGTAATATGCACAGACACTCCCCAAGGTAGCACCATGTAACGACCTTACAGAGTTCCACTTTCCGCCGTGCGTACCAAAATGATAAATCAGACTACACGTGTGGACGGGCACATATATATGTCTATGTATGCGCACCTATATAGGTACGTGTGAGATGTAAAATTCGGGTAACTACAGATTCACTCATAAGCACGCATAACTGATGTTCAGGTATGTGCGCGTGTTACAGTCAAACTGTATCCCAGGTACGTTTGACGGAAAATGGATGTGATTACCGTCATTCAAGAACGCACACCGAATTTTTTCCAGTCTTCTACGGCTGTAAAGGCATTCGAGTGCAAATTTGCTCGGATCTCTCTTCCGTCTCTTTACCTTCCTTCTTCCTTCTTTTTCGCATTCGTACGTGTATTTTGGGCCCACCCTTCCATTCCATACAGTATCCTCCTTCAGTTTTCCGGCCACTTCACCGTTATTCGAGTCCCCCCTGCCAGCGGCACGTCTATACTAGGTCCGTACATACACGCCAACAAGATACCCGTGTACGCTTCAAAGTTCAGGGGAAGTGTTGTGTTACGAAGACAGGTAAGGAACGTCCTTCCTCGAAGTCTGCTAGCGACGGACTCGCCACCGCACAAACCACGCCCCACTCCTTCCTCCGGCCTCTTCTCTCGCACATCTAGAGAAGCAGAAGCATTCCATTACTTCTCATACGCAACTCTCTTCTCTGGGGACATTATTTGAAATACGCCTACTTCGGAAAAAGAACACCAACGACTGCCAGTCCACTCCGAACAAATCTTCACCTCAGCCTGCAGCAAAGTACGCTGTCCTGCGGTCCCGCTGCAGGCACGTACCACTTGGCCTGAACGTCGCTCCTTGTTTCTGCTCTCTGATGTCTGGTTTTGGGTAGTGCTCGCCCTTTTCTCTAACGTATCAGCGCCTTAATACACACATTAAAGGGCTGACCGGGCGTGCAGCCTCGCTGTCGAATCGAAATTTGTTCACTTTTCACTGCGTCATCTGGACAGTCTGTTCGACTGTTCTACGACTCCAGTGTAACTCCCGGATAAACAACTCCTCAGTCTTTTTCAGCCCTCCACGAGATCTGACGACACTCATACGGAGTACACGGCTACTACCGGATACGTTCGAGTATCTGCCCCTCCGCCTTGCACTTCGCCACAGCTCCGCCGACTTCTTTACGGCTTCGCTTCCACAAAAGTGCTCTCTGCCTGTAGTTTGTCTAATCCTCATTCTTCCTTCCAACGTCCTCTTCCTTTTTTGATCTCTGGTTCGCGTCAGCTGTCGCGCCTCCTTCTCTGCCGTCTTCTCGGTCCTCATGTAAGCTTCTGGTTGCCTTCTGCTCTTTCTACAAACCCGGACACAACAACCACCCGGTGTGCCTTTTGGCATCCTCCCCTCGGCAGCACAGAGTGGATTCGACAAACCACTATCCCCCTTTTCTACGGCAAGACGGTCAGGGCATGTTTTCCGTTGCTGGCTTGTCCGTGCGTCTTGAGCGTAATTTCAAGCCGCATGCTCTCGTTTTTACTAGAACTCCCCATCGGCGCTCTCCTCTGTGTGACGTGCAGCTCTTCGGCTTGTAAGCGGGTTCTCATACATTTCCACTTCCAACGTGGAAAGCTGCACAGCTGTGCTCTCTACGCGGACGATTTCCGTAGCGAGCGGAAAAGCGGCGACTCTCTACATGCATTAATCAGTTCTCTGCTTCGTTTCGCTGTACACACCAAGGAAACAGAAATTCACCTTACAGTGTACATCCTGATACTCTACACACACCTCTGCGCTGCTAAACAGACGCCCGTCTTGTATAGAGCTGACAAACGGTCATGTGCGCCACCACTTGTGGTGCAGAGGATCTGCATTAGAAGTTCAACCCCACCACATTTCGGTCTACTCTCCCCCCCCGCGTGGAGTGTGAAATGGAACCCGTGCCTAGTACGTCTCGCATATGGCACTAGCTAGCCCCGGGCAACATCCTCCCGCTCATCCGTCCTCTTTCAAAGTTTCCAGGCGCTCTCCGCGAATTATTTGAATGTACGTATCCACGTATATGCACAGAAACGCACATACAGGTGAGTTTTCTCCGGTCTCCTCGAGGGGGTCGCCACGAGCCCGTTTTGCACATCCCCTGCGATGGCGTTTGGATTTACGTTGTGGTTTGTCCTTTTCCCCCTGAGGCCGCCGTCTGCTGTTTCTGACGGATTGTAGTACCGATTTACACGGGCACTTTCCGCTGGTCTCTATCGGGGATATCTTCGAAATCGTTTGAGTAATCTTTGCGTCGCATACGATAGGGTTGCGGTGGTGGCGGGTTGGTCGTGCTTTTATTGCTGTTTGTGTTGGGCGGTGGCGGGGGGCCGGCCGAGGGACCCGCAGGTGCAGGAACGGTACCAGCGGCTCTGCCTGCGCCATCGTTTTCCACGGCTAGCTGCGCACATTCGTCTTCATCATCAGCTTCATCGTCATCGCAAAAAAAGTCAGGTGGGACATACGCAAACTGAACTCCTGGCGCGTGTTCTAAATAGCCAAGATTCGAAAGCACGCGTGTTTTGATTTTTTCCAGGTGGTCGGGGGAATTTTGGTTAGGAGCACATGAAGGCGTGAGATGAAGCTGGAAGTCGGGTGCGTAGTAGTCGTAATAATCATTCAAAGGCACCTGTGGACTCATCTCCTGGTGGCGATCGAGCACGACGCCTGTTTCGTACGCCCAACAGCGAGCCACATTGCGTATCGTGTAACCGCCGCCACCAAGAACCATCAACGGAATGTCGAAGGACTTGACGAATTGCACACACGCAGCGTGACCTTTGATAGACAAATTGAATTTCCCGAGGCGATCCCCTGTCAAGCTATCCGCACCACACTGCAGGACAATAGCGCCTGGACGGTAGACCTCGATACATTTCGTGATGATGGGCTTAAAGAGAGCAATGAACGAATCGTCGTCCATGCCGTCATTCAACGGCACGTTCACTGCGTAGTACTTGCCTTGGCTGGCGCCTACGTCTGTGATGTCGCCCGTGCCTGGAAAAAAGTCTCCGAACTTGTGGAAGGAAACAGTCAACACACGATGCGAGACGTAAAACGCCTCTTCTACGCCGTCCCCATGGTGAATATCGATGTCGACGTACATCACGCGCGCATGATACTTCAACAGCTCCAAGATGCCCAGGACGATGTCGTTGATGTAGCAGAATCCAGACGCCTCTGATCGCTTAGCGTGATGCAGGCCTCCCGACCAGTTAATGCATATGTCCGCCTGGTGGTGGTTCAGCTTCTTCGCCGCGTCGATTGAAGCTCCTGAGTGCGGAAAGGTTTGTGCGCGCGAAAACACGAACGGTATTATATACCACAATGTCATCCATATCTACATAAAATATACACGAGACTCATAAACATAGAAAAATATACCGACAGGTAAACACTGCATAAATGCGGGAAGCAAAACGCACGGAAGGAAGCACAGTACGAGAACAGACAACAACGAAAAACGAAATTACGAGAGAGACTTGTAGACGGTTAGAGAAAAAGCGACACACACAGAAGAGGGGCGTGGAGGTGCTGGAGGAGTGCTGCTGCTGACGGTAGTTGTGAACGAAGTACAGAGACACAGTGGTAAGTAAGGCTCCACGGGAAACAGCAGCTGCATAGACAACAGGTTGAACAAAACAAAAGTGACACTGCAGAACTCCTCCAGAACTGCGACAGCAACTGAGGGGCTCTTGTTAGCGGGGAAATTCGACGCGCGATCACCCACATTCAATGCCACGGCTACGACACGATGAGACGTCTCACGGCAGAAGAACGTCCTCTCTGGGAACGACACCCCGGTCCCCACTCAACTCTCTTCCTCGTCGTATTGTTTTGCTAAGCAGCATTCTCCGAGTTGTAACTCACGACAACTCACTGCGGCACTCTGCCTGCGGATGAGCCTAAACAGAGGGCCACCGGTCCGGCAAAGCGTATGTCTTCGCACACGTTGTCTTCGCGGTTATATACTACACGTCCTCTACAAGCTGCCACAGCCATGGGCAAATATGTTGGCCACACACCGAGATCACGTGGTCAGCGTTATGCGAACACACGCTACTTCACAAAAATGTCCTCCATACAGCGGGGTGACGGTCCTGCGTACACACGTAGAGACGCAGGCATGCAACCACACTTGTATCCATGTATATGCATATATGTGTGTATACAGCCGGTGTGTGTTTACACACACACGCAGCTCCTTTAGTCACGCTGTATTACCTGCGCACGCCTGCTGGAAAGTGAAGAGCCCATCAAAGACCGGGCAGTCCGTAGCTTCCCCCACGTTAAAATTCTTCAGCTGCAGTGAAAACTCTTTGTAGTTTTCGGGAGAAACGGAGGACAGGAAGGAGATGTAGTCGCTGGAATGGAAAAGGCAGAGCTCCGGTTCGATCGATTTGTGCGGTCTGTACACCTCCTGCGGCACAACAAAGCGCAGAAAAGAACGCCGTCGTCCAGTAGGAGGGCCGTACACACAACACGACACATAGACCACTGACGACAACACGTGTTCTCTCTTGTCCGCCGCACCCGCATCAAACGACGAAGTGCACGAAAATAAGCCGCCACGCCCTATGGATCCCACGTTTGTAGGAAGAATCCTAGACGTGTACCGATTATCCATATAATCTGACCTAAGACGGGAGCTCAGGGAAACTACCAGCCCCCTTTTCTGTGCAGAAAATATTGCACCAACAGCCGCTTCCAGTGCACACGGAGAAAAACGCACTAACGTCAAGTCTACTTTCCAACACCGCTCTGTAACGTTATCAACGTACACACTCAGTACAACAGGCGGAAGTGCCCGCTCCCTATAGCGTGCAGCATATGCGCGGTCAATCAGCAAAAAGTGGCGACAGGTCACTGTGTGTGTACACACGTGTATTCTAAACACAGAATTACGCTCACATGAGCATGCGCCACTACAGGCAGCTTGTCAAACTTCACGAATGCCGAAGACTAGCGGAAGTGGCTACACAAAAGGAGTCAGAAGACCCTGAAGTGACGAAGTACGGTACCTCTGTTACAATAGTCGAACTTTGTTAGAGTAGTAGAAATGTGTTAGTACACCTATAGAGACTGACAAACGTCTGCCTTTATATGGCGACGACGCTTGTCATATTGGGAGAGGCGAGCAGTAGACGTTGATACACTATAACGAAATGTCGTTTGAATTCCCTGTTGAACACGTGCTTCCAACGTACCATTCCTAGCTGGAAACCGAAACGGAACGTGCAGATACACAGCGCACACACAAGAAATACCTACGCAGTAGTCCTGACCGTCCACGGAACCCCTAGCAGCGTAACTTCAGCGGAAAACACTATCTGCCACGCGACGTGCAGAGTCTACAACGACGTCACGTGCACGTCTGCTACGTCTAAATGCGCACAGACATTTGTGTGTGTGTGTGTGTAGATTCTTCAGCGTTCCATTGTCCCGACGACGATGTCCTCCATCACGCAAGCAACACGACGTGAAATGTCAGAGCTTCTAACGTAGAGCTACAGTGATTCTAAAGACTATAAACGTAATCTCGCGGATGCTTCTCCAATAATTCTCACTCTGCCACTACAAGCTGTGTGCGTCAAACGAGAGGCACGCGACTGGTGACCCGTCGTGCACCGTCAATCTGCGTGTGCCTTTGCAATCAGGGACCGCATACTTTTTTTCTGCAAGAAGACGTATGCAACGCGCTCTCTTCATAAAGACAAACTTCGTAAAGTCACTTTCCTCAGCCTCTACGGAAGGATTTCCGTATGTTCGACATTCAAGAACCGAGGGTAAACACTACATCGAAATGATACGCACTTCCACACTCCAGCAGGCAAACAGACGAGCATTCAACATGGACGGCTCCCTCCAAAAACTTCAGGGCAGGCGGATGCAGAACTCCCTGAAAAACTGCTACGAAACTCCTTTCGGGTGCGTTCTCCCCCAGCAAACCCCTTCTCTTCCTGATACTGCAAAATGTGTTTCCTCCCACGACAGAAACAATTCAGGGCGCGCGGAGCATGACAGAAGAAAGCGTTCGACGTATACCTCTCCGCGCCCCGCCGTATGAAGGACGCTAGCGCATTGGGCACCTAAAATACAGTGTTTACAACCGAAACACGTCTTCCCACGACCTGCGTAACAGAGACCTTTGCCTAAATACGCCTCAACTCACAATTCTGGAACGTTCCCCAACATAGGCGTCGCTCCGCATACCGATGACGACGGATTAAGTCTGCCGGCCCTCCTGCATAGAACGTACCATATGTTTATAGAGATCGTAAGAAAGAACGAGAGCGTGTGCCATGCGAATTCGCTGCGGCTTCATGGGGTGTCCGGGCCCATAGTAGTAGCTCCCGATGTCAGGGTCGTAGAAGTACGCGACCCGTTTACGAAGGCAACTCAGCGCCATGGTCAGAGGGGGGAAGAAAACCTAAAAGAAGCAGATCCTCATACGTGACGGTGAGAAGACAACGCAAAGACGAATTTGAGAACGAAGGGGTGGAGAAGCGTCAACTGGAATGGCCAAGTGGTCCACAGCGGCGCGGAGTTACAGTGGTATTCTCCCCAATAAAAATAACGAATTTACTCGGCCGCGCCCACTGGCTTCGGTACAAGTGGGAAAGCCAATTCTTTCCCATTCCCATGCAAAGGAAACGGCCTCAAAGTCTACCAAGAAAGATATACAACTTTTAGATATTAAAGATGTAGTTGCCTGGTACAGGGGGCGTCGTTGCCTCGTAGATTTTGGCACCTTGTGGAGTAAAAGCAGCTGGTCAAGCCTCTGCCCTTTCCGGCGTGCGGGCCGCCGCACGGTTTCGTAGCCGTTACGGACCGCCGCTTCGCTGCCCGCAGGGGGGGGTTCCTATCCGCAGACGCTGAGATTGGGAGGCTTACGCGTCCCAGTGGGTAGAAAGATAACAACTAGTGTCTGCGAGGAGCAGCTGGCCATCTGAGGCCGTTTACGTTCAAACCCGGAGGCAAACCCCCAGATTCCCAGCGTCCGTTTCGCTCGGCGCGGAGGCGCAGCTGTGGTTCCCTTCCATGCGAAGAGGGTTTATTTGATATTGAGTCGATCATCGGACGCGGTACGCAGATGCCACCGTTCTGTGCACGAATGCGTCTAAATTGATCCGGTGAATATGCAGCAGACCGGTAAAAAGGCACAGTTGGTGGCAGGCGACACTGCACTGTGACGACAGTTGCCAGCCGGGCACAGACGTCGCTCGTGGATGTCACCACATGACGTATCAGTGGAAGCGAGAATAACCACAGCAATTTGATCCAGATATCTCAAGATCAAAAGGCTAATAGATGGACCTGTTGGCGATCCCGACGCGTCGCCTTGATGCAGAAACACGGTAGAATGGAGAATGACCGTTGTATCACGTTTTGACTTGTGAACATGTATGGGAAGCCCCGAGAAAGCTTGTTCCAGCGTCACGCAGTCACTTTTTTTTATATACAGCGCGACGAGGGAGTCTGTTTCGCACCCTGCGTCCTTGCAATGTGGCCTGCAAGCACCTCCTAGCCGGAACCGACACGAAATGAACTACCACTAAACTACCTCGGAGCGCACACCTCCAGAAGCCGCTGGGCCTTTGCGTAAGGCCTACACTCCCCGCACACACTACGGTAATACGGACACAGCCGTCAGCGACACGCAATCGCAGTGGAGTTGGGACACATCTGTGGCAGACGTGCACGCAAGAAGGCAGTGCGATGGAACTGTACTTGTCCCCGTGGTACAGGCATTGAGACACAGCTACACAGGCGTGTACGGATACTGATAGCTTTAAAGCAGTGTGCACTGCAGGCAATGTCGTTTGCCGCAGCCTCTAACTGCAGAGCACCACGACAAACGCCTGTGACTGCATCTGTTTTCATTGAGATACGGGCCTTATTGAGCGGCTGTGTACCTGTTTTGTTGGGGCCTCCCAAGATGCCTGAACCGCAGACGTCAGGGTTCCCTGCAGGTGTCCGTACCTTCAGACGTTGGGAGGACTTGTGAGTGAGTGCACCGCAGTGCGCTCCGTTCTCCTCCCCGGGGCAGCGCGTCCGCGCAGCCTGTACGCATTACATTGAAGTGGTTCTCCCTGGATGTGCTGCTTGCAGAAAATTTCAGAGTTTCTGCATTATTTCCCGGTGCCCCTAACTTCGCAGAATCACCTCGTAGCTGGCACGACACTTCTCGCGTCGTGCGTCCGGGAGACTGAATGAACGCATCAGGAACTTATGTGCTGCTGCGCATGAAGTTTTATGCATACTTCAAGCTTATAAACGTCTCGCTGCGACAGTCTGGAGCTCATAGCGAAAGGAGTAGCACGAAGAAACATATACTACAGTTGCCTCCGTGCCATGATACTGATAATCGGTAGATGACGACCAAGTCGTTGGCAACTAGACGTTGTTTTCGTAACCGTCAGCAGTGTCTCGCTTCAGTGGTCGCGCCTGAGGGGGCATCACAAAGGCAGTTGTGAGCTACACGGTCAGCGCCATTCCACAGGAGTGAACCAGCAGCATATGCGATTTCGCACCGGATCATCTGACGGGTAACCACGAGCCTGGCTGCGCACTTTCTGCCGGCAAGTTGAGCGTGCGGCACAATGTCAGCAGCATATGGATCGAGTTCGTCCCGGGTCACCTGACGGGTAACTATGATCCTGGTTGCGCACTTTCTGTTGGCAAGTTGAATGTGCGGCACAATGTCACCGAGGATGGCGTGTCGAATCGGTGTCGCCCGGGCTCTACTCGCGTAGCCTACTGTGCTTACTCAAGCTACTGTGAGCCTCTCGTTACTAAAATGTGGAGCTGTTTTGAATTGGTGAATTCTCATATATACTGTGCCCATAAGTAGCACGCGTAAAAGTGCACTCTTACTCGGAGCGGTCAGGTTTCCCACTCTACACACTGTAAAAACCTCCTCTGTAACTCAGAAGCATGGTGAGAAGGCACGGTACCGTGCTCTGCTACGACCACGCACTACATAGGACGGAGTTTGACAAGGTTTAAGCACTACACAAACAAAAGAGGGTGGCCTGGGAGTCGTCGCTGTCCTCAGAGACTGGCCAGCACATGCGGAGGCGGTGCGAAATGTCGAAATGCTTCACGCGCCCACGAGTTTGGCGTCGCTGGCGTGCACTGCCGACACGCAAACCACTTCCAGTCCCGGCAGGTCATCATATACGTGTGGGTGTGTCGTTCTCCAGTACCGGCCAGACGTCTTAATTTAGAAATGTTGTGTTGAGGCTTGTGGCATACCTGAGTCGCTTTTTCAATGTGGCGCTGCCTAGATGTACCTGCAGATAACAGGAAGCTCCTTCCTCCTAAGTGAGGCGTACTCCATTAAAGATAACACGGCCCAAGAATCACAGGTTCGTGTCGAGTTGGCAACTCATTCACAGATGTTCCGTGCGTGAATGCCTGACCACAATGAACAAAGGCCAGGTGTTCCTGCGCAGGTCTATTTCCGGCATGCTTCGTGGTCCACTCCTAACAGACTATCCCTACTGGATGGCGGTGGTCAGACTCGTACCTAGGAACTGCTGAATATGAAAAGGTTTGGACCACTATCTGCACGAAAGCAGCATCACACAAATACCTCGCACTCTCATCTGCGGATACTGGCCACAAAAAAAGTGTTCGAGGCGAAAGCTTGAGGTAGCTTCGAACAATTAACGATCCAAATTGCGTGACTAGCGGAGTTGCCGGGTACGGAATCACTCAGCCGACATGCATGCTGAAGTGGCGTCGTGTTCCTTCAGGTGAGCAACGGCTTACGCTGCCACTGCCCGAATCGACACAAGGATGCGTGTGCCAGCACGTTACACTCGGCAACACTTGTAACCCTATATATGTAAACATATATACGCAGTGAAAAGACGTAGCTCTAGTACTTCCGCACGCGTTTTTAGGAGTAGTGACGAGATCTGGGTAGGCTTTACCACAGCAGCGAGCGAGTCTTCTACTGACGCGCCTTTGACTATAGTGAGACGTCTTCTGAAGGTAGTATGTTCAGCAACGCACACTAAGCTGCTTCCCTTCTAGCTTCGCGAATAAAACTTTGTGGCTTACTCCGGCTGCTCCCTGGGTGTTGCACTGAAACACATTCTGCCGTGTGCGTGGCATGTTCTCCAGCCAAATTCGTTTGTAGGACCGTTACATGAGTGGCACCTTTTTTAGTGGTTTGTAACATTCATCCGTATATCCCAGCATCATCCGCCCGTATCGTGTGCTCTCGTTCGTGTGCGAGCAGTTGTTCTCGTTGGACAACTCCGAATGCGGGGGTCACAAGGCGGAGAAGGCAGGCATGGTAGTAGCGCTGTCGCGGCTGTGGGCGTCGAAGTCGACTAATAACGAACCATGAGGTGTGCCTGTATATCTACATACATATGGCAGTCGAAGATACACGTGCGTTCAAAAAAACCTCCCTGCGTGTCTGCAGGCGCCGAGCCCTACCCGGCTTTCACCCATGCTGCGCGGGGAGAGCAACAGACACAGACAGTCCATACCCATTCGTTGGTGCCCTGGCATGCACGGGGTGTTGCAGCGATTAGTACCTAGGTCATGGAGGAGAAACTCAATCTACACAGCCGCCGCCCGCTTGGGCGTTCCCGGAGTGTGGCTGGTAAGGAAATATCCACGCGACAGTTCAGCGCGACTCCTGAGAGTGTGACTAGCTTACGTAGAGCATTAAGAAGTTATCATCGCTGACAGTCCTGCTTTCCACACAACTGCTACTAGTATATCTAGGCTTCTTAATCTAACACTGCAAATTCCACGCCACCTGTCCCATCACACAGTTAGGGAAGTGTTCGGTGTTATCGCGCTACACACACACTGAAAGGATAGTATTATTGCTGATTTGACCACCCATGCAAAGATCCCTTTCTGAAGCTGCGCGATACACGGACAGCGGGTAGGCTATCATACAGCGTACGATGGAAACCACACCGTTAGTCCTCCCGGCGGACCGAAGCATTTACGACGGACACGTTTGTACGAGCTCCTACCATTGTCTTCGAAGATCAGTGACCAAGCCCATTCCCCTAGCACGGATGATAGAAGTAGTGCTAGCACCATATTGCTACTAAGTGCTTTTGTAGGGACACTTGTACTGCGACGACACTATTTGCCCAACGGGAACAGGACGGAAGGCGGACCGGGGTCACCTTCTTGTCGAAGTGGGTGTTTGTGTGTACGGACCTGCCACATGAACAACCGAGGCGCTGCGTTGCGTGGTGTGACCGACTGGCGGGGGTAGCGTCCCGCTGTTACCTGAATCGCGGGGGTCGTCGCGTCGGTGGCTGGGAAGGATCTGCCTGCCTGGCACCGGGTTCAGGGAGTGGGTGGCTCGCCCCTTACAAGGCTACAGTCGCCAGAGGGAGGGGGACGGAGGTCTTCCTGTCTCGGGTGATGATGAGACGCGGAACGCCTGAGGCTGGAAACAGAGCAGGGAAAAGCGTCCGCTGTAGTACAGTGCAGGGACCACGAGTAGCCCCGCCCGGCAACAGCCAAGCTGGTGAGGACTCCCCTCACACGGGCGTCCTCTCTTTTGGCCCCTCGTCTTCTTTTCTTCCATCATACTCTCACCTACTCTACTCACCACTCCCCCCTATACTTTATCAAACCCTATTCACCAACCCCCCCTATAGCTGACCATATCTGCGCACCCACCGGTCACCGTACGTCGCCGCTGCATCGCCGGGCGTACTCCCACTTCGATCAGGACCCACCTCCGGTACTGCAGCGCATTGCAAAGGAAGGCTGACTTTCGTGCTTTTTCAACGGACGCACTGCTGTGGGCTTTGTTCACTGAGCTGTCACCACCGGAGCACCCTCCCCATCGTGGTCACCACTACTCCTCCTCGCCACTGCGCTTTATCGCGCCACTTTCGTTTGTGTGACGCGCACTCGCTGTGCAGCTTCAGGGAACAACTTCATACGCTCCGTGCTTGTGGCTGTCAACACGTTTTTCGGCCAGAAAACGACGACTTCACAGCACCGCATACGGTGGGGCTTCTTAATTCCTTCCCCCGCCTACAGGGAGCATCCACGTTCCTGGCGTTCCCGTACCACGCACAAAGCGCCTCTTTCACTTTAGAGAAGAGGGTGTGACAGGATGCAAGAAGAACGGCCTGTGTGCACGTACCATATTTCAGAAAGGGACGAGGAGGGTTCACTCCTTAACAGTGCTACGAGCGCCCTAGCGGGTACCTGTTGAACGTCCCACGCACTTAACAGCTACCAGTACAAAACTGCCCATTATCCCCGCCGAAAGAGACACAGGGGGGAAGAGAAGAAATTGCGGCACGTGAAAGATACCTTATGTGTCTAATATGAAGCAGACTTCCTGCGCTGGGTATCAGATCGTGTGCCACGGCGGCGTTCACAGTGACTGCTGCTCACTAAGACATGAAGCGGCACGCGTACGTGCGTGTATATATATATATATATATATATGTAAATATACATATAGGTGTGCACGAATGGATTGCGTAAAACTATAGCGGGAGTGCTGCTCACGGAATGCAACCGGGAGGCTACTAAGGACAAAAATTGGGATGGTGGCCAACCATCAAAAAAGCTACAACGCACTGTGGAAGGTGCAAATCTCATCTGTCAAAAATCTCATCTGTCAATAATCACTCCCAGCCGACGCTTGATCACGGCGCCTGAGACTTCTACAGCCATTACTTCGCCCACGACCTGTTACACCGTTGCGGCTTACACCCAAGCTCCGCCCAGCGTGCCCTATTTCCGCACAACACATTGTGTTACTACGTTCCATGGGCTGTGCTTGAGCAGCGCCGGCCTCCAGAGAAGCCGCTTCTCTGCAACTGCAGGAAACTTACGGGATAGAATTCTCTTCAGGGGCTACGTTTCTGCATCCGTTCAGCTACACCGCACTGCTCTTTACTGGCACGGAATACAACTCATATCTTCTGTCATTTTACTTGGGCTCATATTCTCTGCACTAAATATATTGTTTGTTCCTGCACCAACACGCACGGACAAATATGTCGGGCGACACATTGCCGGCGTCCGCCGGAATTCCCCAGCATATTTCTGACAGAAGTGTAGCGCATCTCAGGTCTGCGCTGCGTCAAATCAAGTCTTCGATGTACTCTCGTAAAGAAGAGGAGGCCTACGGAGGCCCACCGGTGTCCCCAGGCATTCTACGCTCTGTACGGAGTTAGCGGTTGTTCGGCTACCGTCCTGCGTGGTAATCACTGTCACTGTCTCGACAGGCGTAAATCGAATTTTACAATCAGCGGTCGATTCAGACGTCGACGGGCCCACACGTGTACACATGTGTAAACCAAAGCCAATAGTGCTACAGATCAGTGGGGCAAATGTACGAACAGTCTGTCTTTGAGTTAACGGAAAGCATCCAGTATTGTTTCTGGTTTGCCTGCTGCTTCGTCGCAGCGCGCATGAGAAGACGTCTTACGTCTTCGTGTGATTTAAATCTGTTCACACAGAGAATTATTATTGATTGATGGCAGTGTTCCTTCTTCCAACCCCTCCTCGACACCATTTTTCTCTCCATTCCTGCACAATCATGATAGGATTGTCCTGTGTTACGACTTTTGCTCAGTTTCAACCCATCGCCAACTGCTCTCATCTATTTACATGAGCAGCAGCTTACTCATACACACGCCATACATATACACGTACCACAACTCGACAGTCGCGCTTACCCCATGCACCGTGTACTCGTCTTTTGCGTTCTTCATAACATAATGTTCCACATAAGTCACCGAAAGTTTGTGACATGCACTTGTTACCACTTTTATCCATGAATACATGCACACTTGTGTGTACAGATGCGGTTTCTTGCGGACGTTCGTGCACGGCCACATACTTCTGAGGAGATGGGTCGACACCAGCATATACTCGGATCATAGGGATGAGAAGCGCAGCACGCTCTTTGTCAGGTGGTGCACCACAGACGACGTAAAACAGCCGTACGCTGAAGCGCGTAGGGTAGGCACGTACGAGAGCTGCCGCGAAAAGGTATATGCATAGGTTCGCATGTGCAGGCACGTAAGAACCCGTTAAAAAAAAAAGTGATGTTCTACAAGCCAGAAGGCCGCTCTTCTGGTACTTTTTTTGATCCCGCCACCAGCGACTGAGGAAGCAAGCAGACTGTGGTTTCCAGAAGCACACTGTAAACGAGGGTGTCTTGTATTTGCCGTTATGCGGGCGGTAACACATCCGCTACGTAGCGCTGCATAGTAAAGAGGTGACGATCAAGTGCGCGTATACGTGGGTATAGACACACACCCCTGTGTTGTGCGCCTACACTGAAGTTCTGTGAGTTCATCGTTTCTATCATTGCTACATGAATAACACGAGGAAAACCTTCATGTACAGTATGTAACCCCGACACTCGGTATCCGCCTATCTATCTATATATATATATGTATACATACATACATACATACATACATACAGATATATACATACGTGTGTACCCTTGTGCACGGGTAGCGTAATGCATGCACAGACGCCGGCAGCACCACGGCTAATCGGAGCACCCTAAAAGGAAATACGCGCAAAAAATACTTGTACTGGTACTCACAAAATTGTGCAGACGTGAAAGACTATGTCTTTTTGGAAACCTTCGCGCCTTTCTCCCTGTGGTTGAGTCGGTCCAGTCTGCGTTATCTTGGTACGTTCTACCTGAGTCGCTTTTCTTCAGCTAGGTACACGTGAAATCCGAGCATGTTCCTCTGGCTTTGCAGCACCGTAGTTTCTCCCGTTTTTCTCCACTGTGACCCTTCCGTAAATTGTTCGGTTACCTGTTCTTCCGTGCCTTCCCATCAACGAGGAGTATTCTTCTTGTTACAGGATTCTTCCCGCTTGCCTTGCAGGGCTGCGGAAAAAACGTACTCTGTCGATGCTTGCCCGGAATAATGCTCCTTTACGGAAGACTCGCGTCGAAGAGATAGGAAGCTTCTGTGTTCTACATGCTACAGAATGACTCCAGTAACAATGTAGTTTCGGGATACTTTATTTCACCGCATGTTCGAGCGCAAGACTATGTAAGTGGTAGGCTCCTCGTATGCTACACATAAATTTAATTCCGTAGGACTGAGTTACTCTACCGAAAGACCTCGTGAATAATTCTCCTTCCCGATTTATTCTACGCGTATGTCTCCTCAAGCGGAATAGCGGTGCTCGAATTTCTGGCTTGGTGGCTCAGCGATTAATAGTAGCCTTCAGGACTGAGTCTTGCGCGCTCAACCGTTTTTGCCTTCGATGACTACATACGTTGCCTCTTTTTTTCCCGTACCCTTACACTAGTGAAATTGAGTGAGTATTTTTGAATCAGTTCACTACTGTATAATCATGACATATACAGGTGCAAGCATGTATGTATATATATATATATGTGAAACTGTGACATACTTCGCTGAAGATGAGTTCAGACGATACCGTGCTAGCGGATATCGCCGCCAGTGCTGCTGTTGCTGGTGAATCACCTGCCTGTGGTGCTGCCTTTACGTGTGAAACAAGCTGTGCTCGTCTGTGCCGCTGCTGGCGCTGGTGTTAGCGCTGCTGCATGTGGCAGTCCAGCTTGCTCCTTTGCTGCTGGTAGTGCTGGCGATGCTTCTGCTGATGTCACTTGTACAGACGCAGATTTCCAAGTCTGCTGTACTTCGACTTTCTCTTGCAAGAAAGCTGCTGCGCCTACGGGCAACGTTGACAATTCTGCTGCTGACATACTCTTCCTGCCGCTGCTGCGGAGGGGGAAGGTCAGTATGGAAATTCGTGCGGCTACTGTCACTGACACGTGACTCTTCGTGTTGTCGAAGCGATGTGGAGCTCTGTGTTAGACGCCTATGTGGACGACGAGGAGGAAGGAAGCATTTTGAAACCCAGTGCTGCCGCAGCTTCCACTGCAGCAGCTACAGCTCGTACAGGTACTACTGCTGGTGCTACAGATGGGGAGGCGGGTAGCGCTGCAGACCGGGCTGCTCCGGCTGCCGGGCATACGGCGTGTGTGTCGCGATTTGCATCTCCGCCGCGGAAGAAACGCATTGATTTGCTACGATTGCAGATGTGCTGCCCTACTATCGTAGGTGCTGCCGTGGATTCCGCAACAGCAGGCAGCAGCGGTAGAGAGCAGCGCCCCTCTGCGCATTCTTTGTTCGCATTTCCGCTGCCTCGCGGTGCTCCAGAGCGAGGAGTGGCGGGGCCTGGCAGATCAAGCCGTGCTGCTCAGACGATGCTTTCAAGCGACCGCAGCAGCAGCGCCTGCACCAGTTGCAGTGCCGGTGCCAACACTTCGCGCAGCACTGGCACCGTCAGCAGCGTAGGGTGGCAAGTGAAAGCTGAGAAGGAGGACGGCACGTGTGTTTCTTCTCCTGGCCGAACGGCCGGATCATCGTGTCGTACAAATGCTCGAGCAGATGCGGACACGGTCTCTGGTAGGACGGACGACTTTCGCACGGAGAAATTCGCAGCGGCAGATCACGCTGGAAACGATACGGCAGCAGGAGGAGCACCTGCAGCAGCAACGGATGGAGCCCAGGGAGCAGGGGAGCAAACTGTTTTTGCAGCGGAATCTGCTGCCGCCGTAGGGCCTGATGGCATTCCGCTGCTTAAGTACGAGAGGGGAGTTTTCCACGTGGCCGAGGAGGCACCTGTGAAGGCGTTTAGAGTGAAACGGGAGCAGATGCAGGCGCAGCAGCATACGGTAGCGACAGGGGGGGTAGCTACACCGACATCTGACAACGGTATCCAGCCAAGAGGGAAAAAGCTGCTAAGCATGCTGCCCAAGCCTCAGCACGAGCAGCCGCAGCAGCTCTTTCCTCCCGTTCTGCACAGACTACAGCAGCGTGCTCCGCGCAGCAGCGGCAGCAACAGCGGGCAGACTGGCTTCACGGCAACTGACGCTGACAGGAGCAGGGTGGCGAACAGCGCGGGCGTTGAAGCCGGCAGCAGCAGCCCCACAGATCGCAGCAGCTGCGTGAGCGGTAGCACCAGCAGCCGCGTAGGTGGCAGCAGCCGTGCTGCTGGTCACGAGGGGGCACAGGCGACCGCAGAGGCGGAGGGAGAAGAACGGGGTCCCCTGTTTTCTCTGTTTTCTGCTTACGATGACGAAACAGAAGAGGCGCCAGCTGATGTTCCTGTGAAGGAGCACGAGAAGAGGGAGAGGAAGGGGACAACGCCAGCAAGGGAGCGCGAATGCCCAGTACCCGTTAAAGCTGAACGCGCTGACACAGAGGCAGGTGACACAGCGGCGGCTGAACCAGCGATGAAAGCAGAAAGGCTTCCCCTTCTGGGCATCTCATTCGACGTTAAGGATCAAGCTGCGCCGTCAGATAACAAGGGGAGCAACCGCGCCAGTTGTCCCTTCGGCGGGGCTCTTGAGCAGCTCATGTCAGAAAGCGGGGTCACCGAAGAAAGTTCGGCAGCTGGCGCTGTTGTTTCTGGCGATGGAGAACCTGTCACGGAGCCCTACGTAGATGTTTGGGGAGAGGGCGACGCAGCAGGAGCAGGATATCCGGCTGCTGGCGCATATTCTGCGTGGAACGCGGCTGCAGTAGAACAGCCTCCGCGCGAAGCTTGCGAGCAACGTAGAGTCGAAGGCATGTCACTCAACGAGGTACGCGTTTCTCCGGTGCCCGGTTTGAAGCATCCTTTGGCAGATACGCGGTGTCCACACGTACGCATATGGATGTGTTTTTGAGTGAATGTTTCTTAGAAATATGTTCATTGTTGTCGTCCCCGTTTATTTTTGTCTCCTTGGTAACAGACATTATTTCTAAACGGCTCCTGATGGTGGTGTCGTTGGTGACGGGTTTCGATGTGCGCACGTTGCAGGGGAGAGTTTTAGTCTTTCATCCAAAGACGTTGGTTGCCCTTCTCCGTCTTTGTTCCGTCTGTTATTTTATAAAGAGTGTGTACACCTCTACTTAGGTGCAGAGAGACCTTGACTTTCCTTGTCTGTCCGTGTGCCTCTCAATCGAAGAGTCTTGTTGGGAGCAGACAGAGACGTTTCGAACCTCCTGCCAGCTCCAGCGGCACGCTCTGAGCTGCAGCGGTTGTGTGTTCTGGAAACGGATGTGGCGAGTGATGCCACTATCCTCGCTGTCTACGCGTGCCATGTGTTTTACATAATATCAAAAGCGGGAATCCCTCCTGCCAGTCCCTGCGTAGCTACGAGTTCGTGTCTGAGACTTGGGACGAGACGTCGTGTCTCGGTTTTTTCTTTCTTCGAAGCGCAACTGCCTGCGCTTCCCTGTTGCACTTTCAGTGTGCGAGTCAATTATCAAAACACATCCTGCGATAATGTCTTCCTGATATTCGTGTTGGAGGAGACGCTTGCGTGTGGAGATGGTAAGTCAGCCGGCTTCACGCCTAGACGCGATATACGTATATACACGTGCGTGTCTCTACATATGTGTACCTTCACACGTGTGTGGAGTACAGCGCTTTGTGCTGTGTTGTTTACGCAGTAGTCTGCGTTAGCTTTGCAGTGGTACACTGACAAAGGCTCTGAATTCAGCGGTCGACAGCTCACCCTGACGACTGACAGCCGTTGACAGGGACAGCGCGGCTGCTGCTGTCCCATAGAGACCGTCACGAAGGGTACAAGTGCACGTACACTGTGTTTTGCATATGGACAGTCTGAGTGGATGCGGTTTTGTATTGCGCGTGTTCTCGTGGGTGCGGAGATGTTCCCACATTTGGTGTGAGGTAATTTCTCTTAGCGGTGCCCACGCTCACAAGTGTTCCTCAAGTAGTGTACGTATACCCCATTTCTCGTGTCTTGCGTGTGCAGACATGTTTTCCTCATCGTGTACGCTGAGTGGGCTGCAGCGTCACACTTCGTACCTTGGAGCAACCCCTGGGGCTCTGCTTTTCTTCCGCGACTTTCGCTGAAGATGAGCTGGTACTGGGAAGCCGAAATTCCTTCCCACACCACACATTACATGTGTGCGTGTATCTCTGTGGGTCTGCACAGATATTCGTGCATGTATCTAAAACTGAACTGCGCTGCTGGAACATTTATGCTTTCTCTTTGGATACTGCTTATGTTCAGCGAAACCCATATTTGCACGGTGGTACGCCGTTTTGAGGCTACTGAAGTACGTGATGAGTTAGGGGAAGCTGCACGTGTTTGCGAACATTGTGTCTCTGTGTATTCGTACGTAGGTGTGTGCCTGTCTGGGTGTCGGCGCATGCGGTTGCACGTAGATCTTTTCCAGATAACCGCTGCTTATTCCCAGACCCTTCGCCTCTGCATCGTTTGCAGGGCGGCGGGCCGCGTCGTTGAAGGAGGGCGTGCAGCCGCAAGCTCCTAAGACGCCAACACCTCCGATTACGGTATACTTCATTGTGCCTGTGATATGCGAAACAGGGTCCGTAGTGCTTCGGCATACCTAAAATGTGTACGCACGTGTATATATTTATGGGCTTGTAAGTGTGGAAAGTAGTTGTTACGGAACCTCTTTCCTTCATGTGCGTGTAAATGTGGAAAGTGGTTGTTACCGAGCGTCTTCCCTTCTGTGTCAAAGAGTCATTCAGGTGTTCAACTTGGTTGAGATTTACCTCGACACCCTGCGTTGGACACGTGTATAGGCCCGCTGCAATGGTGGTAGTGTGTTGCTGCTGCGCGGTGACTGGTGCTGTTGCAGTATCGCGAGCTGCAGAACGCCAGGGTGAAGGTGGTTTCAGGCGAATCGCTGAGAGATCCGGACTGGTAAGCGCATGGTCCGATATACATGGCACGCAGTGGTCGTGCTCATTCACATGTTATCACGTGTGTGCTTGTGCAGCGTACGTATGTGTTGTGTACATGCATATTAGTGTAGACCGGTTCTGCATATATGCGGTGGAACGCGTAAGTGCGTGGCCATATCATCATCTCGAGTATTTCCAGGTTAGGTGACACATATACGTATGTATCTGTGTAACCGCATGTACACGTATAAATGGACGTATGTATACATCTGTACGTACGTGTATACACGTGCGTACACGTATACGCATCTGCACGTAAATATGCGTACATATACGTGCTTGTGTAGACGTTTGCACACGTTTGTGCCGCTCTCCAGTGCTAGACACCTCTACCGCACCTTCAGCCCGGTAACGCTCAGTTTCTTCTTGATAGGGCGACGGACAACAATTTGTCACAGTGTTTGTACACTCAAACTGAACAGCTGCCTGGTAGTAGACTTTGTCGTTGTGCGTGGACTCGACTTCGATATGGCCGAGACTATAGGAACCCCTTCTGAAACAAGAGTGTTGTTTTAGTGCCGTACAGCACCTTAAGCTGACGGCGTGGCCGCTTCACCATAACCGGCAGCAGCAGCAAACAGGAATACCAACAGCGGCTGCACCACTAGCGACAGGCGGGAGGGCGGCGGCAGCAACCAGTAGAGCTGGCGCGCAGGGGTAGCATTACAAGGACGGTGTGCACATGCGTGGGTCTGCGCGTGTGTGGCGAATGTGTGTCAGTACCTATGTGTGTAGGAAGGGTGCACAAGTGTGGGTAAACGGGAGGTATACATAGGTGTGACACAAAGCACGAGGGGGCAGGTCAGTTTTTCTGGAGCAGCCAGTGGGCACGTGTGCATCGGCATACGTATGCACGTGTTGGAAGCCCACCTACGTATAGGTGAAGGAAAATGTACGCGATCACTCACAGAGTGGCAGGCGGGACGCCTCCTACCTACAAGGAAGTGAATCTCTAAGCACAGGCGACGCCTCTGCACGCGAACTGGCAGAAGCTGAAAATGTCCACGACGGTGTGGAGGTGTACCAACAAATGGATGTGAGACGGGCAGCTTGCAGTGCATCACACTTTGGATGTCCCTTGCGACCTGCTGCGCTTGGAACGCACAGGCAGTTGAACTACCAGTTACACGCCACGCCGGCACACGTCAAAAGAACAAAACTGAATATTTCCACGAATGTGTGGAGCGTAAAGGATAAGGGGATCGTGCAGACCGTCGAACCTCGTGCAATGCAGAAGCGGAAACACCAGGTAAGGGAACACGGAATTTGCAAAGGTGCAGCCACCTACGGTGGAATTGCACCTATCGTAGAAGGTGCCGTAGTTACGATGTGTCCACCGCAAAGGCACACATGTGAATGCACACAAATAACGAAGTGGGAGAGGCATACTTGCAGAGATTTACTCTGTTTGGTAGATCAATCAAATGTGCGTGTGACCTTTGACATATCACGTGGACACGACCATTTAGCGGGCGGTTTTGTGCGTGAGCAAATGCCCCTGTGGCATATACACGGTTACGTACTGTAAGAGTTTAGGCGTGGTATAGACACTGTCAGATGTCTGTGTACTTAAGCTGCGCGTTGCCGGTGGACATGGATAGCAGACATAAATAACATCATAACATTTGCTTGCGTAGCTGAAAGCGCGTGTCCATCCCCGCATGGAAATCGCGTGGCTGTATCTCTATAGAATCGCGGGTACGGTTTTCTATATGATACTCTCACGTACGTGCACGATATACACGATTGAATACATAATACGAATATTCGATGTTGACAGTACACGCAATTATGAAAGCATGAAATGCGTGCGTAGATGCTTGTGGTGGCCAACCGGCTTGGTAACACACTTTCCATTTGCTTCTTGCTGCGAGTCCTCATTGAATTTCCTAGTGTTGGCGGGCGGAAACGTGTCCGCCGCTAAGGAGAGGTGTCTGTGGCAGTTTGCCAGTACGTGCCCAGTGCAGTTAGAGAACGCGAACGAAATTAAATGTCTGATTTCTGCCAGCAGCTTTTGGGCGTCCGTATGCCCTTTTTTAACATACTGCTGTGCTGTGGGTGCCTCCATGCTACAGATCAACTGGCTCGCTGCGGAGGCAGCAGAAAAGGAGCTCGAGATGTGGGAGATGATGGCGAAGACCAGGCAGAACAAACATAACACATCTATGAAATACGGTTGGTAGCGCCAGCACGAGGGCGCCTAAGAGATTTTTTTCAGGATTCACAAACCTGCAGACGGGGCGTGTGTGGCCCACGAACAGGTTGCTGAAGTACTTCGGAGCTGTGTGCGTTCCGCGGTACTTTTTCTGCTCACTTCTTAGCAGGTGGTATACGCATGCTGCACATATAATTGCGCACCAGCGTTTATGCTTCTTTAGATGCTTCATATGGTGCCACGATGGTGAGCGAGAATCCTTTGTGGCGAAAAGGTATCAGTACCGTACACAAGTGGGCGATAAACGTGAGACTCGCTGACCAGAAAAGGGCCTTGCTGTGCTCCACATTCTGTTATGAAATGTCGTCTCACATGTTGAGTGCTAATGGCGTCCTGTGGCACGACAGTGGTAGTTGCGAGGAAACTGCCTTGGCGGATAAAACCGCAGAGAATACTATTTCACCGAAATCTAGGGGACAATGCATTATAAAAGGGTAAAGACCAGAGGCCGCAGCAACATGTTCACTGGGTAATACGCGTAGCCGCCCGTCTTGTGGGTGCGACTTATTTAGCGCTACCGACAGAAAACTCTCTGGTGGCGAGTGGGTTTGAACTGCTGCGCGTAGAAGTATCGATAGACAAGAGCCCTACGGTAGACATCTAGAAAGCTGAACGGTATGGGTGTGCACGTCACGCTCCTTGCCCGACAGCTACGCGTGAAATTACGGCTGTTAACACGCTTCAGCTGGGCACGCACAGTTTCGCGATTGTTGACCACAGAGACGATGCTGACTTTTGTTGTGTGCGTTGGATACTCAGCTGCCGCTTCGTGCGCTCGTGTCGCGTGTGGGAGCTCACTGAAATAGCGTCTAAGATGCACAGACCTGAGTCAGTATACGGTGTCTTTCAACTCCGTTTGCGTCATGCTCAAGCCCATCTCCCATGTGACGTGGCTGTAGGGTGGGATTAATTGGTTAATTAGGGAGTCATAGAACTGAGACCTGAAACTGGAAATGTAAGACTTTATCAACGAAAAGGCAAAGTGATTTTTAAAGAAATTCACGAATGCGGGCTGGAGCACGTCTTAGTTTCTCTGGAAAGGTGTCGGTATTCAGCAATACAAGAAAGACAAGGACGCGCACGTTTACACACAGTATACCGTTCGATGAGTGATACTCTCTTTAGGCGGCGCTCACATGTGAAATGTGGCACTGGTCTACCGTTGCACATTTGCGTCAACAACACTGTGGTTAGCTGGACACCGCCAAAATCTACGGATTCTGAAGACCTTTTGCGGCTTCTTGCTGAAGCCTCAGGGCCGTCCCCATAAGATTGTCCATGGAGGGGTTTTGCATGATATTTTCCTGGCAACGCAGACAACGCAGAGTGGTGACGCGTAGGAATATTGGACCCAATGCCTTTATCCATGGTGTGCAAAGAGATGAGGATTACTGGCAATCAACAAATCGTCTACAGCTTGTGTGACTAGTCACATTTACATGCATGGAAGATTGCAAATCAGGTGTATTCTTGTGCAGAAGTCCTTCGTATTTCTACGGGCCTCCCTGTGAAGCACAGCAGCTCGCGCACGAAGCTGCGGGAAATACTGATTCGCCCTCCAGTTCTGCGTACTGAACAACATTTTGCGACGATCAGGGCGATACAACTTTCTGTAGTTTGTGTAGCCACCCGTCCATTGTACCCGTGTGGCGTGTACGCTTACCACGTCTTCTATCAGTTTTCCCGCTACGAATACGGGTGGTAGAGCACGGCCACCAGTCATAGTTTGTAAGTAGCTCTCAACGTCTTCGCGCCACGGGTTGTTTTCGAGATCAACGATGTGCTGAAAAGCAAGTCGTAGCAGCAAAATTCCTGGTAGTGATTCGCTCGTACACTTTCTACAGACGATTCGAAATCGCACACTTAGTTTTGAACGCGGGAGCTGCATGAGGACTTGTGGCGTCAGCCTGTGACTCCCTCCTGATAGTTTCACACTGTCTTTTTGTCGGTCTCTTCGCTGCCCCACCACTTACGAGGTCTTCGGGATTCGCACGTCTGATAGTATCGATGGTGCGGACAGTAGCAGGGCACCCGCTGCAACAGAAAACAGACAGTTGTGGTCTCACTTGCACGTGCCCCAACATCGTATTAATTTCACACACGCATCTCGCGGTCTAGATGGACACGCTTCAGTGGTATTTTCACGCGCTGACTCGCCTTACCAACCTACACCGGCCACACACGGTGTAGCCTATTGAACAAACAGACTGCAACTCCCCCCAAACGGCGACCATTTGCGAGGCAAGCCGGCTGAAACCTATGTGCTCCTGGAGCCGCGCTATCGAGGTCGTCTGATGTGCCATTCCAACTCACGGTTTCTGGAAGACGACGACTTTGTGTTCCTTGATCAGATTGTTAGTCCACTCTGGTATATCTTCCTTCCTTTGTAGAAGTTTCTCATCGGAGCTTTCGGGGTGCTGAAGCGCTCCCTCGTGCTGCGTCCCTGGTGGGTCAGCCATCACCGTCTAGTTGCTGCGACAGTGTTGTCTCACTAACTTCGATACGCTTTCAAAAGAGAGGGAGGTTAGAAACTGAAGTAAATGGCAACTGGCAAATGTACGTGCTAAGGCTTCGCGTACTGGACGGCTAACCACTGTGACGGCAGAACTCTGCCAGACACTAGCGTCACGCAAAGCGTTAGGTTGAAACCTTATCTTTTTTGCCTGCTACGGCAAAAAGAAAGCGACGCGTGACGGGCTACGACGGGACCGCTCATGGTCCGTGCTACAGTGAAATTTTTGATACTGGCGCAATTCCCAGTCGTCCAGGTGGAGGAGCCGTTGTCGCACCGTAGCTGCTGGTGTGTGAACAGCGACATGCAACAGTGCAGGTATTCATCATCGCCTTGCGGGCCGGTGAGGTGAGGACTGGTTCCACTGGACTGGTTTCACTAGTAGCATCGGTGTTAGCTGGAAGTCCGACAAGGACCACTTTGGTGCGGCGTAGGTCTTTCAGGTCGCGGCGACGCCTCCCACACTCGTATCCTGGACGGCCATGTCGTACACCGCTGTGAGGTACACATTTCGTACCTCGCAGTACGATATGCGAGGCAGTGGCGGTGTCACGCTTTCTGGACACGAACTACCGCAGTGAAGACTGGACTGGTGCTGGTGCTCTGGTGGTGGTTGGTAGTCAGACGAGCCAGTGGCTCTCCAGCCGAGGGGAGCTCGTTTCAATGTGTATCATTAGGGCTGGATGTGCGATTCGCACGTAGAGCTCCTTTTTGTGAACCGATGGTGTCAAGGCAATGGCCTCTGTCCGAAATATCACCGCCCTATTGATCTGGTAAGTAACACACCTGAAAGCTCAGCGAGGATTGTTTCATCTCGAGCACACACAATGGACTGGCCGTTATCGCGGGGTTGCTATCTTTCCACTCTGTCTCTTTTTTGGGTCGCACACATCACACGACTTTGTGGTGCATCGGTGCGCGGCTACCCGCGTTGATCTTTTTTGATGCACTGCACACGAGCGCCCTTGACATCCGCAGAGCCAAACAAAGTCTCTCTACGCATTCACACACAACACGACAGGAGTTCTGCCGTAGTCACGACTCAAGGTTGCTCAGGTGCGGCGTGACCCGTGTTTTCGAGAGACGGTGATCTGCAGTGACGCGCGGAGGTGGAATCGTGTAACTTCCCCCCGGAACGCCTAGTAATGCAGGCCGCTTGTCCCGCTTGTCCGCACACATACAACGACAGCACAGTGAGGATACGCAGCCTGATGTGTGCACAGTCGAAGACACTCACACGAGCGCACACGGGCGGACATGACGAATGCAAACGCGCAACGTTCGCCAGGACCAGTGTGGCACGTCCAGCAGACGGCAGCTGGTAGGGTGGTACACGGGTATCCCTAAGCTTTCTAGCACGTCGGAGGTTCGGTTCGGTTAAGCGGATCCTTAAGACTTACAGCCGGGGGACGACAAGTGAAAGCCTGTTCTATATGCAAACACACAAAATTCGCTTCTTATACATTGTCATGGTGTACACGCTTCAGCCATTTCCCCAGAGTCTCTTCCGTGAGTAGAGAGTCACGGAAGCTGCCGAAGCTAGTATCGTCCACGACCACGTTAAAACCACCATAGTGGCTAGTTGGTGACGTGTCAGCCGGCGTGAGCGGCTCGCAGGCAGCTTTTGAGTCGATCTTTCACATTTTTGTTCGACAAAGCTCGCTCCTGAAGCATGGTGCACATTCGTGTCTACTGAAAGTCTGCAAATTTGTCTCTGGTGCTCTACAGCAAGTGGAAGGACACCACTGAATCGCAGGCCGAGAAAGGTGGGCCACTGATAGGTCAGCACGGATGCAGTCGGTCTCTTCTGTTTAAGCTGACTCATAAGTAACATGCACAGTAGGATACTACACCGGTGAAAGTTCAACTGCTGACAACTGTGTGGCTCGCTGAGAGAACAGTGGAAGAGTAGCAATGGCGACGGGAGGTAGTCGGTCTCTTTCGACTTGTAGCACGAGGATTTACCGACACAATACGACGTGTGCGTGTGGTTCTGCGAGGAACTGTTTTTCCACCCATCTACAATTTGTTCGTTATTCCTCACCGGACCACTGAAGGGTTGTCCTGCAATAAAAAGTAGAGATGTAAATGAGCCGAATATTCTCTGGGTCAAGGCTCGTAAAAGCTCTTCCTTTCGAGAACATTGTTCTACGTCTTCCACGAACTGGCAAAACGTAGGAGATAACAGCCCGGCGCACGAGGGCAACAAAACTGAAATTGTTGTCGGATCATCTACACGCATGTGACGATTCTCAAGCTACGCAGTGGGCTTTACAGAACCTGGTTGCTTACTGCTTGGTACTATTGTCTGCCACTGATGAAACCTGAGCTCCCAGTTCACCTCCTCAAGTGCTGCCGCTCCGCCACCGCAGCGGCAAACGGCTGCTCGTTCGTGAGGCGGCGTGACAAGCGTCGTCAATACGTGCTACGCAAAAACTCTCGCTTTGGTGGACCCACCAGGGTGTTTACGCTAAAGTCTTTCAGTATGTTTGGCACCATCTCGCTTTTCTCCTCATTCGTAGCATCACACATGCCCACGCAGAACGTAGACTAGTATACACCTCACACACGTGGTGGTTAAAACAGGGTAATGCGTATGTTTAAACGTGATGCTGTTCCTGGCGTGGTGTCACCACCGGTACTTCCGTACGGTGGACCGGTAGCCGTAAGTCGTGCCCTTGCGTGACAGTGACTCTTACAATCCTCTCGTGTTACCCCGCCGAGTGAGTGTTTTTTGACGGCTACCAGTGCAACCATGGTGTACGGGGGAGTCGCATCGCCACAGTGCCGCTGACGCGTCCTTCAGTAGTCTGGAACGCACCTTCGGACGAAAAGAACCAACTTGTGTCACCGAATCTCGTGCTCGGGCATTTCGTCTTTAGTGGAAGTATCGGAGTACCGCTCTCCCAATGCCTTTGTAAGAAATTCGAAGCCTACTCGTGAGACTAAAAAACATCAAGACGCTTCTGTGCTGGAAGAAACACTGAATTTATATTTATCTGCAGCGACTCCAACTGCAAAGTCTCCTCTCCCGCTGCTTCATATGCATCTCGAATCATCTTGTAGCTGGCTTGTTGGCGAGGTTCTGGTGGAGTAGTCACCTAGCGATGTCTCAGATCAACCAGCCACAGGATGCGGCTTTTTGGCGGGGTAAGTCCATGTGCGCACGGAACACACGACGCCACGTTACGCTATCGGCTCACAGGGGCTTGGAGATTTTTCTTGCCCCGGTGCCCTACAACTTCCAGCACAGGTCGTTCAAGGTCTCGTTGGCAAAACGTTTGACAATTTGTTCCTTTTTAGTGCGCTCTACCTTGCGTAAGGATCCCTCGTTTCCAACGTGACCGACTCTTCTGCCGCGTAAGCAGTTGTGGAGTGTTCGGTCCCACGTACAGACAAGTTATTCACTATGCTCTACAAAATGGCGCTTTTTGGGCCACCTAGATTTCATCTACGCTGCTGCCTCCCGGTGTCACACCAAAGGAAACACTAATCGGTGTACAAACACTACAAACCGTGCGAACCACAGTTGATGGTGTTACCGGTCTCATCCACATCATGTGTACGGAGTCAACCGTTACATATGCGGAGTCTTCTAGCATTGTCGAATAATTCCCACACCTCTTAGAATCCCCGTCATTTGCTCGCCAACGCTGGGCCTCCACACGTATACAACAAACTTGCTCTCCTGAGTACAGCTTTACCTCTCAATACGTGCGTAACAAGTTGTATACAGGAAATCTGCAGTGGATAACTCGACAGAGGTAGAAACAAGTACGAAACTGGTGAAGCGGTTTTTTCTGCTCCTTAGAAATCGTGCTTTTCGCACGACGTACACGTGACATCATAGGACTATTTCGACACGGGCATTAACAGATCCGCGTTCCTGCTCGTTCGCGACTGCTATTCGTCCTGTCTTTCAGAGTTCATCTTTGGAAGGCGTAGTAGTTTTGTGCCATTGACAGTGGGGCGATTAGCTTTGAAGTGCCACTCACTTGCGTCTCGCATGGGTGCTTGAACTAGCTAGCGTTCAGCGTGTGGACGAATGGCTCGGCTTAGTGGTAATGTGCACGTAAAAAAAAACGTATCCGCGAGGGGCCGCTCTTCGCCCCGTGAGGACAAATACACGTTGAATCTTAGTTGGACCAAGATTTAGCACGTGCTTCTTTTTGGTTTGGGTGAGTAGCCTGCAAGACGCACCTGCAGCAGGAGGTCCGCCGCCCTCGAATCCCACCGTAAATTTTCCTCAGAAACAGGTTTCATATGCTATTTTGGGTGCTGACCTTCAAAAGCTCTCGAGCTGCGCGTGCAGCGTGGAGTGCCCCCTCATCGTCGGAGGTCCGAGTTACACGTGTGTCTCTCTACAACAGTATATGTGCTTTCGTACGTAGGCCTTTCACTTCTTGTCGCCTGCGGGGGAACAGCTGATTGTGCCAGGTAGGCTGCACACTGTGTCCTTTTAAAGGGTTTTGCACGAGTGAGATTCCAACGTTCCCACGAGGTGAGAGCCGCGGATGTATAAGTTTTGCACTGTCATGGCATATACGTTCGTAACGTGTACGCTGAGCACGTTGGCCTCCAAGGAAGATGAACGCCACCCCAGTGCGACAAAGACACGGATTACGGCAAATCCTTTATTTAGAGTACCTCGTCTGTTCCCCGGTTTTCCCGGCGAGGTCTGCTGCAAGAGCCATTTTTGAGAAGCTGAAACGCTCTCGCGAACGCTGGTGAGAACTGACAGGCACTGCATGGTCCAAAAAGCTGTCGCCGTGTCTCCTGCATCATGACGTGTGGATGAAAACCAAAACTGTGTTCTGGCGAGAACTGCACCCGAGGGGTGCTTTTGACGCTTCCCTCTCTGAGGGAAGTAACCTTACGATGTTGACATATCGCCAGTAGTTGAAGGCGCCATAGTACACTGTGCAGTTGAAGGCGCCAAAGCATACCGTGCAGTTGATTCGGTGAGAGACATAACGGACTACACTCTCCGTGATACGTTGGGGACACCAACATCCATTACAGAATCGCAATGAGTTGTACACGCTTAGCTTCAAATGCGTTTAGCTTATATCCGCACAGCACTGTTACAGACTTCATCGGTCAGCTTCACCCACTTTAAAAGCGAGAGCCAACACCACCACCAGCTGCAAACAGCTTCCAAAACGAAGAGGCAACATATCTGTTGGAAAAAGTCAAAATGATTCACTTTATACTCGAGTTAACATGCACATCTGCGGTATCACTTGGATAACGCGCTGCCAGCATCGGGTAATTAAGCGCTCAGCCCCTTATTCCACGCTAGAGCGCCCTCCTTATGAGGGGCTATTTAGCGGCTGCAGTCTTCCACGCGTACACACTGAGGCTGAAAATCAAACACTTACCGACACATTCCCAGGGATGTTTCTTGAGAAAACGTTAAAAAAAGACCAACATACTATTCTTTGTATGAGCCTCTTCTTTGCAACTGCTTATTTTGCGTTTTTATAAAGCGGTCCGCAAGCAGATTAATTTCGGTTGAAAGTCAAACCCCTAACAACAGGCACACTCTTGCAGACGTTTTTTGAGCTTGTCTTTCTCGCCTGTGTCTGTAATGGCTCGTTCCTGTAATAACAGAAGATTCATGTCACGATTGTGCAAGTGTGAACGCGACTCACTTCGTCGCCTAATTCTGTTGTTCAATGTGCACAGGCTCCAACGTGTCTATCCGTGTACCACAAGTGAGCATGGGGGGCATGATGAAAATACCTGTTGCAGTAGTAAAACTGGCAGAGATTTCTGTTCTGACGCCCTTACCGCGCCACAGTATGGCTGTCCTCCTATAAAGACGAAAGGTGTGGACGAACAAGATGTCTTCTGTTTCAGGACATTCAATAGTTCGTCTTTCTGGGAGCATTTGTCGACATCCTTCACGCACTACACCGCCAGGTGCGGCCACACAGCACACACATATACGACAACCACTCCAAATTAGGAAACGAGGAAGAAACTATGAAGAACTGAATTCTATGCACGCTCCTCAGCATCATTCTCGCGTGGTGAAAGGGCGCGAGATGCGTTATTACTGAACTGCTTCTCTAGGTTAGTACGACGAGATATCACTCACCAAATCTTTGACGTTTAAGCCCTTTAGTACATTCACGACCTCGTCTCCTTTCTTCTCATCCCTGTGACGGAAGCACAACAAATATCACACGAAAGATTCTCTGCGTATGACGCGCCTCATCCCCCCGCTGGCATCTCGAGTCCCTCCATGTTAGGCAACTTCCATAAAGCTGTGAACAAAACTTACTTTTGTGTGAAAACGACGACCTTGTGTTCCTTCAGAATACACTCGACGTGGCCAGGCACCTCTTCCTTGGAGGTGACACAAGTTGAGCTGCACTCCGGCATCGTGTACACGGTTAGCAATAAATAGCTGGGCAAGATCTTAGGCGGGAAACACGTCGGAAGATACTGTTCATATAGGCGAGACGGCAGCAAAAAAAACTGGTATGAACGCTTTACTTCACACTTCACAGTCGTTGTAACCAGGGCGTCGCACCGCTCGTCTCAGTGACGAGCAGTGGCATTTCTTTTGGCAGTTCTCAAACACGCGCAACGAGGATAACCTGTCCACGGCGGCTTTAAAGCATATACGAGCGGCACGACCCACAGGGAACGGTCACGTCGGATGGGTGGCATACAATGTGTGTTGCTCCAACTCTCACGCAGGGTGGTGGGTGAGATTGAGTACCAAGCCTGAATCACGCCTGTGTCTCTTCACGTACCCAGTGCACCAGACAACGCGCCGTTGCGTACGGGCATCGCTCTGGCAATGGTGTTTCGGTGAGGCTGTCATATTGTCGCTAGCGTACCTTCCAAGCAGCCACTCCGGTAACTCCTGCAGTGGGTGGCACCGTGAGCTCAGGCCCACTGATAGTACGTTCCCATACAAAACGCACGAAAATGTAGTCCGCTGCTAGGCACGCATATCGCACACGGTCGCAGGTGTGAAGCACGCAAGACTGGGGTAGTTGTTCGACCGATGAAGCATGTCGGGGGGAGTTTCAGTTGTTGAGACTGTCCCCGTGTGCCGCATGTTGTATTCATGTGTTCACAAATACGAGTGGGCGTCAGCGCCAGCCGGACGCGTACACCTCGGTGTGTACTGATACGACGGACAGCAAACAAAATTTTGTGGAATTGCCCGTCCAGTCGGTCACTCTTTACTATTGCAAGTCTCCGGCACTTCGTACGACACCAAGCTACTCTTTTGAACGGCGGCAGAGACCATCGCTTGTACCTACAGCGTGTGTCACTTGAAGCGACACCCAGACATAACGTCGGGTTGCACCGGTGAAAACGTGGGGGTTCCTCCGCTACTGTAGGAAGCTGACTGCGCTCCGATTTCTGCTCCTGCCGGCGTGGCGCGGTGGAGAGCTCTGGTCAAACGGACTCCCCAGGCGCTTTGCCAGCGTCTACGGTGCCCGCACTGACATCACTGGAGTTCGCTTTTCGATTGGCCCACCGTCAAAAACTAGAACGGCAGCCAAGCGGTGGCCAGCGGGTGTAATTGGTATAGGAGTGATTTCCACGGACCGAAAATTCCTTGTGAAGCTACCGTAAATCGAGCCGTAAAGGCAGACATCTCTCACACTAAACGGTTCGTTCGACACGCCCAGTTCTTACGACCCGCATGCGGGCAGGAAGCCCGTTCAGCTGACGTAGCTTCTGCGCGCTAAAGTGGCTCTTCAGCATTTTCATCGGCGACTCCACCGAACACCTCGCACTCCTCTGTCGCAGCATTCTTCTCGAAGACAGCCCAGTGATTTCCGACGTCGACAGCTCGTGCACCCGTGGTGACGTATCCTTCAGTGTGACACAGGTTGTCCAGACCAATATCTCGAAGTGCGTTTGCAGACTAGCCGGCACAGTGGCGCGGCCGCTCACCCTTATTTGTAGAGGATCGTGTTTCTAACCTATGTTGCCGAGTAAAGACCCTCTTTAAATATATATTAAACAGATGAAACTACTTTGAGTTTAAGCCATTAGCCAGGCATAAATTGGTGTCTTCATGTCATAACAAAGGGCAACGAGAAACAGTCTTCAAAAGTCCGACTAAACGTCACCGAGGACTGGATAGACCAAGTACGCCGTCTGACGACATTATGCACGCCACCGCGACACTTGGAAGATCCTGTCATTTGACTTATACCTTTCCCCCTTGCCAAAGTACTAGCGGTCAAACTTGAATTCTCCAGGGGACGAGCGTAGTGTGCCAAGCATATCCATGAAACCGACGACGTGACGTCTTCCCATTTAGCAGCAAGCACATGCCTCTTGGAGACGTTTCTTCAGTTTCTCCTTCGCGCACGTGTCCGTAAGAGCTTGTTCCTTTGCACGCAAGGATACCGCCGAGATAGGACACGAGAAAGCATAGATCACCTGACGGTGGTGTCAGGAGACCGTTGTCTCTGTTGCCCGCTTCTTTGTGTATACTTAACCGATACCTGAAATGACTGTGGTGTGGTGGGGCGCTCACCGCGCCGCAGTAGGGTTCTCCAGCGATGAAAAGCATAGGAGTTGTTGAGGTCGCAGTCTTCTTTGCGAGGACCTTCAAAACCTCATCTTTGTAAGAGCACTTCTCGACATCCTGGATACACTGTCCACGCACGAAGAGGTTCAAAACAGCCTAATGTTTGCTGCGCCACCGGCACTACAGCCTTTTGACATTAGTTAGCTTTTCTCGGCTGCTGAGGCACAGTTTCCCTTCACCTTTTTCTTTGTGGTGGCCTCGAACACCGATATTCCCTTTGTAGCGTCTGGTGTCCAGCAGTATGAGGATGCGTATGCGGTCTTTCACTGTAACAATCGCAGCTCCAGAAATTGTGTGAAAACTCAGCAACTTACCAAATCCTTAACGTCGAGGCCTTTTAACACATCAGCCACTTTCTCGCTTTTTTCATCCCTGTAACGACACGAGACGACAAAACGTGTGTGGGACTACGGTCCGTCATATTGGAGCTTTTGCCCAAGTACACAAACAAAGCAGTCCGCAACTTACTTTCGTGTGAAGAGGACGACCTTGTGTTCCTTGATGATGCAGTCCACGTGCTTAGGCACCTCCTCTTTGCTTGCGATGGAGGGCGGGCAGCAGTCCATCATTTTGGAAGAACAGTAAGTCGATATGTAATAAATCTGTAATCCAAAAGAATGTACGGGCGAGTTATTAACAATTATAGTTGTGGAAGTACACGGAGTGAAAGACCTTGAGCCACCGAGTGGGGAGGAAGAGAGGGAGAGACGAGGATCACTCCCATCATTTGAGACACTTCAGGACGCAGAGCACCACAGGCAGGTAGGAGTTGATGTGGCAGTGAATGAATTACCAGTCACCTCTGCACATCAGATGTCTAAAGAGACTGCACAGTGCACGCTGGTTCCTCTTTGCCAGTGCTGTGCGGACAAATCAGGAAACAGTTCTTCATGCCTTCGCAGTCATCTCAAGGACGTCCTGTCTTTCACTCGATCCAAGATACGTAGCTGTGTTCCGCCCGCCCGTGACTTTTGGCTCGTTTACGCTTCATCAGCGTGTAGAAGTACGCTTCTGCGGTGACTGTTCACCACACACCGAGACGAACTGAAGCAACGTATGCAAATCCACGTCCACTGACACCTATTTAACTGTGGCAATGGGAATTTTGTGAGGATTCGGCTACTTGGCAGCCTCACTGGCAGGCCGTGAGACTTCGAACCGCAATCTTTCTTTCCCCCACACCAAGAGTTGGGTGCAGCAAGTGGGTACTCGTGGAGGATTAGGCACGTCACCGAAAAGTGAAGGCAGTATAGAACCATGAGCATTAATTATGTGCCAAATAAAGAACGCACGCTGCTCAGTATAAAGCCCTGCCGGCATTGCAGACCGGTAGCGATATTTCAATGCTTTAAACACCGTCTGGGCGCTGCCACGTAACCGACGACGCCACCAACTTCTGTGCAAGTCTTGCGCGCCACAGTCTCGGCGTCTGAAACAACACGTCATCGTGCACTGAGCCCAAGTGCGGGAACTCACGATGAAAGATACGCACAGTAGACGTACACGTACACGCGTATATTTAGGTGCGTGCGCATCGAATGACAGTGTCCGTTTTGTGGTATCTATCGCACACCAGCAGCCTCGACGCCCGTCGGAGAGAAAATTGAAACAGGCCATGATTCGGCCACCGGGAGGCCATTTTCTAACTTTATGAAGAAAAGGGGCAGCCCAACATGCCGGAAATAAGTAGCGCACGCTACCATCTGGATTGTCCTTCACATAAACGCTAACACGCGCCCAGGTAGGTATTTTTGTAAATCTCGGGCAAAAAATTGGTTACCATACTGGTGACTACATCCATTACACATACATGTGTACGTGCACACATGTACAGCCAACAGGGGCGAATCCGTACACGTGATGACCGTCAGAACAGGTGTAATACGCTCGGTGTCCTAGACACTGTCGACCTCGTTCCTGCCGTGAAAATCGTACGCGAATAGAGCAATATCAGAGCCTACAACATGCGTGCATACACGTACAGCTGCTTTACGCAGCCCCTTTTTCATTGACACGACAAAACATCGAAGCCCGCCGACACAAACACGATTGGCAGCAGCACCCCCAGGGCATCCAATCTACGCGAAGTGAATCAGCTGTAAATGTCTATTTACTACACCAGGGGAATTGAGGATGAAAGCGCAGCGCACTTCTTCCAAGCATGGTACCAATATGGTGCTGCTTTTGCAGCACCGTCGCTTAGAGCGGATTGAGCACGGACCGCGACTAGCGCAGCATCCGTGAGCGCGGAACACCTCAATGTAAGGCAGTGTCCTTTGCAGCGCTGGACACAACCAAGATCACGATAACAGACGTATCGTTAGACATCTATACCTGTACGACAGCGTTCACAGTTGCACACATGAATACGTTATCCCGAAACGCGGGTCGAATGTTCCCCCTTGAAAGAACCAGTATCAAGTTGCTTGTCCAAGCATTACGCCTGGATTACCTGAGCCAGCCCCCTCGCACTTCCTGTCTTCAGGATACCTGTCTTGTGTTCGGTTCCCGAAAAACCCATCTAGATGCTACCTTGAGACGAAAGGGCGCCCACAGGAGACAAGAACACGGCAGTCCGCCGTCCACCGGACGTGGACAGTTTAGAACGAGGCTGCTCACTGGCACAGCAGAACTCGTCAAGAGTACGTCGCGACCACCAATACAGCCACTTAAACCACCATTCTCCAAAATTATTTAGAAATTTACGGAGAGCCATCTTTCGATACTCTCACCCTTCTTACGTGTTCACGAGTGGCCCTACCATGCCTGTAATCCAACCGGAGTGGGTGCAGTACTTGAGTTGCCAGAGTAGTCGTGATAAGGACAGGTTTGGTGGATACTGGTATCATGTTAGAAACTGAGGAACAGTGTAACAGCAACAGGCAACTCTTGCTGGTCGCAAACGAGAATCCTAACGTCACTAGTAACGCGTCATTTCTCTCCTCGCCCGCATGCGATCTGGATTTTTATTCTGACCGGAGTTCCCCATGTGATTTATTTTCTTCTTCTCGGACTGCTGCACGCGCTTTCGAACCACTTTGGGATCGTGTCTGCAACACGCACACATCCAGCTCAAATTCAGTGTCTCAGTTTCATTTGACTCAAACATCGAGCTGCTGTATGCCTTCCAGCACAGTTTCCAGCAATGACAGTGATAGCAGAGGCAACCCCCTGTGTACGTATAGTGTAGCTTGCCCTACGCTAAACAGCGTCCGTCCTCCACTGCGTGACACCCGACTTACGCACGCCAGCTGTATGCCAGCGAAACTGTACTCGGGTTGAACACTAGACGCCTTCTCTTAATGAACTCGGCTCAGGTTCACGGGAGTTCTATGCGAACAGACGTTTACACAATCCGTCACACGTGTTCTCGAATGCATCCTTGCAGCCAGCACGCTTACTTCCGCGATTTCGGGTAGTAGCAGGGAATAGGCGACTTATGGGTCCCCTCAAGATCATCTTGAGAAGAGTTATCGCGGTCACAATTCCACTCGTGTTCTTGAACGCTTACGTCCCCCTCAGGAGCCTCATTCTCTGCGTCCCGTCGTTTACTATTTGTCTCTTTCGTCCTCAACGGTGAGTCCCCGACCGCATCCTGCAGATGCTCACCAATCTCAGACGTGGAGAAGTCAATACCTACTAAACTTTGTGTACTGAAAGACGGAGAACTGACGAAAGCAGTGGTGAATACGCACGAAAAGAACGGCGGAGCGGGCAACAACGGTATACACCCACCTTCGCGTGAGGAACACCTATTCCTACTAATCTGACACCTGACGTGGAAAATAAAACACCTCAGTCACAGATAACTCGCGGATAAAACCAGCCCTCACTTTCCTCGGCGCACGCACCAGAGAAAGATTGGCCCGGAGTACGAATGTAGCTCGAGTGATTTGAAACGAAAAGCCAAACTTCCGGCGATACGCTAAAGCTCCATATCAAGGTGTGGAGGTACACCAGTTTTGCTGCCGCTAAAATCATGCAAACCGCAACGACAGTGTTCAGCGTTGTGCGCGAAGTATCATTTCCACGTGTGACCGTCAAAAGCACAGGCGATCCAATGTAACTTCCCAAATTAACGACAGAGCTCGATACCTGGCCTCTACAGAGGCGCCACAGTGTGACAAAACTATACAAAATCGATCGCCTCGAGTGCACGTAACACACTGCGTGTGCCCCCTGTATAGCACAGCCACTGGTGACGAAAGACCCCTCTGGCACGTGGAGCAACCCTCCCGCTGGCTGTGTACCCGTGTATGCCTCATCGAGAAATTTGTATTCCGTCCAGCCCAAGCGGTACAACCAATCCTCCAAAGCATCACTTTCCATCGCATACCTCCGAATCGTCTTCCGCATCGAAGTCGGTGTCGCTGTCGTTTTCAGAGCAGCTCGCGGTGTCTTCCACGTCTTTGTTCTCTGCTCTCCAGCGTCTTGACTCGGTCAATGCTTCGTCGATCGCACGAAGTTCCTCTGCCTGAAGCACCTCCTCCACGCGCAACGACCTCTTGTAAGATTTCGAATCAGAATCTTCTAACTGTTCTGATGCGGTTTCTGAATTCTCTGAGCCATTCGACAGAGGCGGTTGGCAGACTTCCTGGAAACTGCAAGCCCACGCATACGACAGAGAGCGTCCTTGGTAAAAAGTTCCCTGTCTTGCAGGAGGCTTCTAAACATTAGAGAACAAGGCGGCCGCCACAGTGCACGCCTTTGCAAATGGTGACATACTGTACGACTCTTAATAATAACTTGAGTCGCACACGGCTGACGTTCCCCACTCCTCCGTTTGTCCCTCACGTGTCTGCCTGGCCCTGAGCGCCTGCTGGCCTCTTAAGGAGAATGCTGTAATACAACGTAAGCAGATCAAGGCTGAGTGGATACAGCGTCTGACTTCAAAGTCTGAGACATTGAAGGACGCCGCCGATTGAGTACCACGAACTCATAATCGCAACTTGCCAAGATGCCTACATATATATAGAGGGACACCGTTACAGAAAAGGCGCTCACATTGACAGTGACGGACTCGTACCACCTAAACCACCACCCCGATTCACCACACACTACCAGATCATTTACGTAACTCTCACCGCGGGGCTTCAGTGACTTCAACGTTGAACTTCCTCGCAAACAAATTCCGAATACATTGAACATCCCGCTCGAAATACATCTCCGCGTTTGGGTGCTGGATGGACACTACCTGGGGCAAGTCTGCAAAAACGAAAATGTTGTAGGCCTCGCAAACCATGAGCTGTGGGCTGTGTTACTAGTTTAGAAGAAAATCGAAATTCCTCTGCAGAACAAGTGTGACGAATAGAGCCACCGCCACAGTGGTGTACGTTTTCGGAACTACTGTGCTAACTGTCCGTGCGTCGTTACACTATGCAGAGTCCGCTGTGCATCCGGTCCTCCAACACCTGCACACACGGACTTGCGCTGAGGGTTGATCGAACCACGTAATTGTTTCTCTACATCTGAAAAACTCAAGCCACCTCCACATACCTATAAAGGTAATGTGCTCCTTGTTGTCGATCATCAAGTTGAATTCGTTGAAGTCTCCGTGAATAAGTCCAGCGCGCCCCAACCGAACTATAAGGTGCATTAGCTTTTCAAGTACGCGCATGGGATTGGGTAGTTCTTTGACCTGAGGCGTCCGGAAACAATTATTTGCAGAAGACGACGGCAACGCATCAATGTCGGAACGTGTCTGTCAGTAGCACCGAAAAGACGTCAGCGGCAAGGCCGTATTCTCAAAGACAGACGGACGCTGCACGAACGAGAACTTCAGCTAAAATATTCTGCCTGGGGCAAAAACGAGTAGAGTGGTGCCAAACCACGTCCTACATACAAAGCGAGAGAACGTCCGCTTTGTTAGAAGGGTAAAGCAATCAGGTGAGGAAAGTGCGGATACTGCTGAGACTCGACACAAACTGAGTGTGACGAGGATGATCACGATATTCGACGACTCTTCCCGGCATCACATTGAAAGCAGTGCAGACGTAAGAGTGTTAACAAAAATATGCTAAGAAATACGAAAAACTACATACAAGGATACGAAGAAATAAATGGATTTATTGTGTGTGACGTTCCACAATTACCATGTCATATGCGTTGTTTGTAAAGCAACGCACGCCTCCTAGAAGGCCCTTCCTTACATCGCCCGCCCACTTAGTACTATTACTCCGTCCTGTTGCTTCACAGGCGCGGTGTAAGGTTCGCACCTGCCGCTGGCAATGAACCCGAACAAAAGCTTCGGCCAAACGTATACGTGGCTGTGCCCAACCGCAGGCGCTCCTACCTATGTCGACAGGGGTGCGCCGTACCCCGCACCTGTACACCTGCGTACGCCTGTAGGTCGCAATGTACGTGGACGTATTTCTGCGGTTGCGCAGATGGGAACGCCAGGGCACGTGCACACACACGTATGCGGTACACACCGTGGCGCGCTCACACATATGACCGCCCTTACGCGTGCGCGTACGTGTGTGTGCAGTTCTACGTGTGTGTGTCCCTGTCTACACTAGTACGCACCGTGTGGACAACGTATATACGTGTGTACATCTGCGTACATCTACGGCTACACAGGTACATATATATATATGCACCGGATTAGACACAGTGTGTATAAGCGTATGTGTCAATCTGCACGGGCAAACATGTAGCCCTAGCCTCACCCATGTGTACGCGTACGCTCAGGTTAGCTAGAACACTAGAATAACGTGTGCCACTCGCCCAGCGTTGCTAAGGGCTGCGCCCGCTCTCCCATTCCCCCTCCAGACGACCTCGCCCTTGCAACGTTAAACGAAAAACTGCAATCACGCACAATCGAAAACATCACTTAATATAAGGCAACCTCAGCCACCTCACTCTTGCCAACACAAAGTCAGCTCGAAACGGACCTCGCGAAAAGGAGTGGCGTCGATATATTCCATAAGCACAGCGTGCCGGTTGACATCGATAGGCTCCGGCACCGGAAACTTGTGCGCATGTAGTGCCTTCAAATAAAAGAATTCTTTCAAAGCCGCAAGGCGGGCAAGGTACATCCAGCTTGCGTGCTGTCGGCGCTGCAGATAGTCCCGATTGCGCTTGATCGAACGGAAAGATACTCTTCCTACAAATCAACAGCAACACCATATATGCAATATACGCACACGCACGTATGTACATACGTATGCTGAGGTCGGGGCCGGAAGTCGGAAGCCGGAAGGAGAGCAGGGGAGGTCCGATGTGAACTACATACACGTGTCGACTAAAGAGACAATCTGGCCGCAGATAGCGAATAGAACACGACAGAACGAACACGCTGTAAGAATGCGAAATCTGCAGAGGAGTAACGTTGTATCCACGGTCAATACGCGCTCTACAGAGCCGCAACATGCTTTATTCGGAATCGGCTGGCGAAGACGCAGCCTTCCAACAGCATTCGGGTAATGAGACGAGACCACGCAAAACAGCGGGAGACGCGCATTCCACGTACTAAAAGAGCTGCGCGTGTTCCCATATATGTATATACATATACACATATATATACTTCTATATACTCACGTACACGCCCGCATGCTGAACAGCCATGTCCGCTTGCGAGCGTACCTGTCTCCGTTGATACGCACAGTTGCACGTACCCAATGATACCCGTATGCAGAGACACACATATGTGGCTCGGATGAAATGTGATACGCCGTAGGCACACGCGCCTCTGTATTCACCCTCATAGATACACGCACACACACATATGTATTTAAAATTATCTACACACACATATCTCATAGCGTCACGGCGTAGGTGACGCTACGCCGTAGGTCCGAGATACACCTACCAAGGCGATGAAGTTTCAGAACGACTACTTTGCCATCCGTAGTTCGGCACACGTGTATATCACTTTCTTTGCCCACCCCGATTCTGACGCCGACGCCGCTTAGCAAGCCCCGCTTCACAAACGCGTGCAGCGCCAGATAGTCGTAACCGAGATAGGTGAGCTTGAAGCCCTCGTACTTCTGGTTTACTCGGTAGAGCAGTTTATTTTTCAGCAAAGACGTGATAACATCCTGCACCGAATGTCGCCTCAAAGAGGCGATGGACTGTATTAACGGAACCGGCACGAACTCGTGGTTCTTCTGACCCATTTCAACCGCTGTCAACACACGAAACTCCTCCTTTGTCATGTACCGAAGCACCTCCGCGTTCAGCCTCATCTTGTTCAGTCAGAGGACGAACATCTGGCATCTGAATATGCATATACTGATGTAGGACGGTACGCAAACACGTACACGAGTTACCCCGTTGTACACGCCTACGTGTGCATGCATATGTATGAAGAAATCGATGAGGGAGATAGACGACCTCAAGCAGAGCAGAGCAAGATGTTCTGAGCGTGATTGTTTAACTACTCCCGGTGAAACGACGCGTTCCCCCGCGTATTTGCACACCTAAATGGACGCCGTCGACAGGCAGCGGGTGAAAGAGGTTCACAGAGGAGCGACCCTGGCCGTCTCCATTGATTCATATCATAGAATAGACCGCGCCCCACCAAGATATCCACTGTGTGAATGTGCTGATTGATCGAGAGAGCTGGGGTAGCATATGAGAACATTATACGAGGGGTCCTGTGTGGGGTCCTGTGTCGAAGGTACGCTACCTGCGGAGGAGCTGCACGGACAGACAGTGAGAGCGCATATATATATACATATACACGGGGTACATTTGCCTGCGCAGATTCCCGCATCCTTGGGTGAAGTCTGAGTCTTTTCTGCAAATGCGTTCGTTAAACTAGTCTGTTCCGCCCACGAACTTACGTTTGCCTTTCAGGTGAGTTCGCTACCCTCGAGTCGGTTACCATCAAAAAAGCATTAGACGCTGCGTGTCTACTGGAAAACTGCCGCCTTCTGCAGAAGGCACTTGGTATAATTCATGAGTGATTATTACAGGAACGCAAGACATACGCCGTTCGAGGGTTTGAGAACGCTTCGCCGCTGGAGCTTTGCATGCAGGCAACGGTCACGTCAACTGCCACCTTCTGCTGAAAGCAGTCAGTATAATTCTCGCATGAGTGATGATTACACTGGAAAACAAGACATTCGTCCTTAGCGGGTTTGAGAACGCTTGACCGCGGGAGCCCTGCATGCAGGCAACAGTCGTGTACCGTGCCCTAAAAATGATCAGTGCCGGCCCACTTGTTACAAAGTCGCAAAGAAACACGACTGTAAAATTCTTTCCGCTTTGTAGAAGGAATTGGAAGTTATTAGGAGCCTATAAGCTTCGCAAAAGCACATACAAGATAGAATGCGCTAAGTAAACCAACAGCAGTGCATCCTAGATATCAGCTGGTTTACACGTACGTGTCCGTTGTTAACGCAGTAGTATAGCCGGCGATGGCAATTGGAAGAGAGGATTTAAAGACGAAGTGCAGCAATCGTATCGAGACCTTTCTGTGCGTGGAAACCCCCTTACGGGGACTTGCCATGAAGAACGGTGTAAGGACGCCCAAAAGTGCACTTGTGGAAGGTAGACGCCAGCACGCGACCCGCAGAGCTCGACGCCACGGCCCGGCCGCTTGTAATCTTTGCCACAAACCCTTCACAAAAAACAATTCGCGCGCCTAGGTAACTACAGCGGACGCTGGGAACGTCTGACAAATGAAGTGAAGCACGCGATCCCACATGGGAAGGGCAGATGAGGGAAGGATGGTCTGCTATCAGTGTTGTTGCCACACACCCTTCACGAAAGTGAATGCGCGCTCCTGGGTAACTACGGTCGGAGCTGAGGAATTCTGAAAAGTAAACTGTAACACTCGAACCCACATCAAAGAGGCTGGTGAGGGCAGGATCGTCCACTGTCAGTCTTTGTAATCTTTGCGATACACCCTTCACGAAAAAGAATGCGAGCTCTTAGATAATTACGGTGGGAGCTGAGAACGTGTGATAAATGATTTGTAACACGCCATCCCACATGGGAAGAAGTGATGAGGGCAAAATCGTCTACAACCAGTGTGCGGTTAACCTAGGAAGCCGAATAACCTGATGCTGAAAAAGCTTCTGCATTTGTAAGTAGCATCCAGCTTTGGTTAGGAAACAAGCAGTCAGATGAAGCGTCACGAACATTTATGCGAGCTGTCGAAGGTGTCGGATCTTGCTGAGTGGCGACAAAATTGAATCGACTGGAACTAGGGCACCGCGGGCACACATGGAATTCCTGCTCAAAGAGTGTGTCAGCGCACGGGAGCGGCTGCGTCGTTTTGTTCCGTAGTCTCTAAAAAAGGAGGTGTTCGTAATCAGGTAAACAGGTCGTCGTAACGACCTGAGTGCGCTGCAGCGTAGGAATTTGACACGATGTTGCTCGCGCTATAGGATGTCTTTGTAGAAGTCTTTATCCGTGCGCATTAAGCCGTGGATAGCGAATTTCTGCAGAAGTGCACCTTTGTACGACTAGCTAAAGACAAGCATGGACAGGGACAGAGCAGAGCGCCGTGTTCCACGATCCAGGTAACCGCGAACGTGGACAGGTACAGCAGCTAACGACAAGCATGGACAGTGACAGGGCAGAGCGCCGCGTTCCACGATCCAGGTAACCGCAAACGTGGACAGGTACAGCAGCTAACGACAAGCATGGACAGTGACAGGGCAGAGCGCCGCGTTCCACGATCCAGTTAACCGCGAACGTGGACAGGTACAGCAGCTAACGACAAGCATGGACAGGGACAGGGCAGAGCGCTGCGTTCCACGATCCGCGAACGTGGACAGGTACAGCAGTGCCTTGTACGACGCACATGAATATATACACAGGTCTACCATAAATTTTGAGTGGCTGCCTGCTCGCGCGCGGTACAACCTCTCCGCCCGCCGCAGTGTAAACGTCCGCCCAGCGTCGCGGTACACGGGGAAGCGTACCGGAAAAGTGCGGTCCGCTGGCACTGCGAAATCGCAAACGGGAAGTGATGTCATTCTCCCTCATGCGCTTCTTATTAAAGTGCGTTCTCTCCATCTGTGCCTGAGTGCGTGAGCTCGTTTGCGTCTACCGGCGACTTTCCTTTCGAAATGGAAAGCCTTCGAGATCTTTAACGCGATGTAAAGTTGTCGTCCGTTCCTCCCTTTTTCATGCGTGTGTCCGACGCACCACCTTACAGTCGTAGTATTCGCATACATGCAGGCGACTTGCAGTTTTTTTTGGAAGCGACGACTCGGGAACGGCAACGGCAAAGGCAAGGACGACTGCGGGGCCTGCCTTTCGCTGCGCAAACCCATTTCTTTCTTTGGTGTCGTGTATACTTTTACATTTACGTGCAGAAGTTGCTAACGTCCCGTTAAGTGCTGCTTGATCGTTATAGTAAGGCTTGACCCGTCTGTTTCGTGTATGCCGTCTCCCGCATATCAGACACGCGTAGAATGCTTCACGCTCTCTCTCTGATACTTCATCGTATCACGAAGGGCCTAGTTGTTTCCTGCCCTGTTATCAAGTATTGTATGGTATGACGTAATCGTGAAGATGTCTTTTACTTTCTTCGCTTGCTACTTGGTCATCTCCGTTGTCACTGTTGACACGGTGTATGCACATTGATCTGCTAGATATCTTTGCAAGGAGCGGCTTCGGCCGATTTACGAATACTAATTTGCATGAATCTGCTCCGCTTTGCGACATTGGCGCGAGAAGCACTTTTTGTCCTCGGTAAGGGCGAGGGAACGGCGCTCGCCGATGGCATATACCAGTCAACTGCTGCCGTCCTTCTTATTCTGCTGTCCGTATCATCTCAGAATTATAGGTAGCGTCTCTCTCTGTATAGCAGTGATTGATGCTGTGGATGGAGGTGCCGCCGCCACGTGCCCGATCGCGACAAGCCTGATGCCCACTAGAAGCTCAGTGCAAGTCACGGGAGAGTACAACCACTAAACCCCGTGATTCGCGGTCGCTCTGCGATACACCAACTTGTGCCCTAGTCAGACAGTGTTCACGCACCTTTCGCCCGCGTGCGCAGGACAGAGAGAACTTGCGTTACTACAAAACACTGTTGAAGCTACCTTCTTTACTGCACACGTTATGTCTGTTGCGGGTCTATCAACCCAAAAGGGTTCTAGTTCGCTCCTCGTTTGCTACCAGGCAGGTATCTGTGTTGCTTGTATCCACCATAGTTGATCGACTTTGTTTTCAAAAAACCACGCAGCGTCGACGTACGCGTGGAGTCCGCTACTTGCACACACCGTAGCTAGCTGGGCCTTCCCTAACCGTACCGTCCCTCTATGTAGTCGGTAGCACGATCGCACGTATTCAGCGGCGACCAAAGGTTGTTTCCCGTTCAGAATAAATTCGCCCTCACCATCAAGCTGAGTCGCCATCACCGGTGGCAATCTGTATGTAGTTGAGCATGTACACCTGCAGATGGACCGGGTGATGCCAAGGTGCGTGTGGGGAATGGTGGTCACTTCTGCGCTGCCCAAGATACGAAGAAAAGGTCTCTAAACAGTATTTGCTTAGCATCCTTCTGTGACGTAACATTCACTGTAGTGACCACCTGGACACTTCTTCGCGAGTGCTGGACCCCGAGGTTCGAGGATCGAATTCTTCGTGTGGCTCTTGGTAGAGGTACACGGTACTCAAGTACTGATGGGCGCATGCCCATCTGTGGTGGGGACACGGCAAAGTCAAGCTCCACAGAGGCTTCACGCAGACGGATATCTGTACACGGAAACACACACGAAAAGTGGTGGGGGATACACACCATGTATCGGAAGTTTGAATGGTTACTGGGTGAGCCTCATTAAAGTGGGAGGGATCCCAGTGTGTCTTGTAAGCAAGTTGCTGTGGTGGTTTCGTCCCCGTTACACGCGAAGCGTATGTTCACACGACGACTAGGTGGGTAGTGCGTATTTTAAAAGAATATGTAGCCACCGTAAGTGTGCTACGCCCGAGGACACCACACTTCAGAGCAAGTTGGCCTCGCCGTACACAAAGTGACAGTTGTTGACCGGGAGCGCATTCTGACGTTACCGAATAGCATTCTCGGTCGACGTCTATCCCTGCTTATTGACCGTGAGCGGAAGAATCATACCGGTGCAAAACTCGTGTACTAATTGGAGAAGGCAAGCCACCGTGGGCGTGAACTATTTTGTGTCGAGGGAAGCACAGGCGAAGTGAAGATGCGGAGGGAGAGGTACGTGTCCTCAGCTCTTCACGTTACAAGAGCCCTTTAGAACCGCAGCAGCCCTTCTCGGCCACTGTCACTCAAAAGTACAAACTGTCACTCAGAAATACAGACTGTTACTCAGGAATACAGAGTGTCACCCAGAAATACAGACTCCTGAAAGGGGATCTTCACGCTGATACGTTCCAGTGGGAGGTCGCCAAGTGTCTTCACTGAAGGAAGAGACACGGGCACAGTGTTGTATCCTGAAGGAGTGAGACGGACTCTGTGTTGCGATTGTATGTAGTACATACAACGGCAACACAGAGATGGTAACGGTGTACCGGTCCAATGGCATGTCAACTTTCTGAAGGCTTTTTTTAGCCGCGTTGCCAGCGCATGGAATCACTTCACACGATCGTTTGTGGCAGACCTTGTTAATGCGAGAATGCAAGACACTTATTCTGAAGTGTTCACAATCACGCAAGCGTGACACCAAACACTGGGAAACGTGAAGTACACACGCTTTTGTAGCGAGTGAGTACTTCGTATGTGGTCGTTTCCTGCTGTTGTAGTGAATGCACGTGATTCTTGTAGTCCACGTGGCAGTGACACAAGCCGACCGACGATAGTGAACGTGCAAGGGAATCCGGTTCGAGTGCCGCACTTGTTGCGTTTGCACGTTGATTCCCAGATGCCGGGAAGCTCCGCGGGTAACTGCTCTACCCGGCTGTTGATGCAGTTCCCAGGACAGGACCTGAATTACTGATAACAGAGAGTCTGTTCGGTAGTACTGGCCTGTATGAACTTTGAACAGAAGTAAGATAAGTTAAATGACTGGCCCACAATACTTTTCAAAGACAAATCGTGGAGTGGTACGTGCACTGCAAGTGACAGACGTTAGCGGCGAGGCAGCAGGGGCTGCTGGCACCGCAGCGAGATCTTTCTGCCCTGTGTTCCTCAGCGAATGGTACTGAATCCAATGACTACAGACCAGCTGTAGAGCTTTGGAACAGTTGCCGTTATCTGTCTTCGTTCAACAGAAGTGTGTGTGTTTACCCATACTTAATATCCACAGAGACAAATCAGTACATCTAAAAGGACGAAGGGCAAGGCGGACACCGAATGCACTCAGCATTTTATTTCCTTACATTCTACGTACGTGTGAACCTACCGCTACTGCGGTGTTTGCGCGGTCGTAAAACGCCTCAGCGTCCTTCAGGTTTTTGCACGTATGCTATAGTGTGCGTTTGTGTCCGCGTGTCTTTTCTTCAGCTCTACTCACTGGCAGTTCGCGTGTCTGATATGGAATGTCCCTCTGGATCGAAGCACGTAACTGGACTTGCAGGGACTTCTGTTCACTGACAATGACCATTCGGCGTCACAGATCTGTAGTTTTATGAGTGCGGACCTCCGAAAGCTTCGTCGGGTTAGTGCCGGGATCAGTATGAGGAGCAGCTAAGCATGACACGCGGCGGTCTTTGGCAGGGTATAGCGCACACGGCTCCTTGGAAGCTTGAGGTACTAAAATTCCCCCACAAACGGAATCGAACGTCGGCAGGAAGGATAAACAGTGCACCAGGGGTACCTTCCGCTCGGCAGGTGTCCGCTGCTTCTGCGCACGCTGTTTCTTTGCTTCTTCCCGAGGGAAGCTTTGACCGCGAATAAAGGTGCTGAATTTTATGAACAGTATCTCAGCACAGTAGCCGACACATCTTCTGCTGCCGTTTCCTGGAATCTTCCTCGAAGTGCGGAAGACTCACACACTGACCACCACGGAGAAAGCGTTGTGCCGCGCGACACCCCCGGCAACTTAAGGAGGGGTAGCAGAGACACGGATTCCCGGAGTAACACTGGACATACGAAGCACATGCTGTTGGGTGCAGTCCTTCAGACGGAAGCACCCCGAGTTTGCGGAAAGCAGTTGTGGCGACATGGATGACACTGTATGAGTTTGCAGCATCCAGAGTTGGTCCCTAGTCTTTTATATGCGATTAGGTCGAACCGTGCGCAAACTGCGTTAGTCGATATGTACTGATGTGTGACGTGCGTCAGTACACATCAAGTACGACAGTGGACGCTCTCGGCCATTGTCGCTCCTGTTTACTTTCCGTGACAACAAAAATATGGTAGTTTCGAAATAGCGCCGCCTCACTTCTGCAACGGGGAGCAAAACTAGTACCCCTTTTCCCTAGGATTGACTTCCCAACGCCTACTTACTTTTCCGACAGGCTAACTGCTCTAGTGTGACCTCTTGTCCAAAAGCCGATCTGCGTTACAGACGACGTGACAACTGCTACTCTAGCGGATGCTTTTCTCAAAGTTGCTCCAGCAGTTTAGTACCATCAGTGGCGCGTGTAACCCAATCGCAGTTGTGATTGGGCAGTGTGTGTAAGCCGCGTGCCGTGCCTCGAATATCCGATCTCGCTTATTATCGCAGCATTGAGTTCAGATGTCACAGGCTGCCAGGCTGCTGTGCACTGAACAGTGTTTACACATCTACAGTGTGCCCAAGTCCACTTCCGGTCCGAAGTCATAGATATACAACTGCTTGCATTGTATTGATAAGTGCCTGTATTGTATACGCCCGTGCTTGTACTGTAGATCGTGCGCCACCAGTTCTCCGGGCCTTACGCAGAAACACTTCACAACTTCAGCATGTGGCGACAAGTGGCGCGCAGCGTAAAAGCAATGCTCGTGAACCGGTTACGGGTGTGTCGCGTTGCAGTAGGCCCATAAACGTTCGTTAGCTTATACGGGTTTGCCTTTTCTAAGTTTGTGTGATTTCTGTTCGCTCACGAAGGTTGATATGTCGCTCGCGCCGTCCTGGAAGCCTCGCGTCTTTCTACCATATAGACGCTGAGACACTTTGTTGACTGCGGTGTACTATGCCGTGTCTAGGACGGAACATCATTCATGTGTCTCTGTCGTGCCTTTTCAGGCCGTCTAGCGGGTGTGACATTATGCAAGATGCGAACTAGCCGTCGTCAGCAGCTCGTTAGCCCTGACGAGCTGAAGTTGCCAGACACGATGCGTGTATGTGGTTGACACGCGTCTACGTTGACGAGAGGCCAGCTTACGGTATGCCCCTTGCTGCCCCTCTTCTACAATACCCGCTGCTTTGGTGATCCTGGGCTCGGGCGTCTGCCCCGGTGGTCCCTTCTTGTACCCGTTGAGCTGCTGAGCGATTACATATATCTTTTTGGGTCCGTCGCGTGGTGGTGAGGTCTCCTTCCGTCGTATCTGTTCCTTTAACGTGTGGCATCGATTTACTTGTCGTTACCGGTTGAGAAATTCCCATAAGCGTCTAACTGTTTTATCTGATCGAGAGCCGCTGCACATTCGCCAAAAGTAGGGGAAACGTCCCCCCACACTGGATTCTTACGGGTCCTTCACGCTTCTTCCCAATGGATGGGCTTGCATTCCCTCCTTTCCCCCGTGCGTCAACGCCACTCAAAAGGCAACGCGCACAGTCCGGGGAACGCGCGATTACTCGTTCTCTGCTGGTCTTCCTCCTTGTCCTCTTCATCGTTCTCGCATGGGGCTCCGTCGCGACAGTACCAGCGTCAGAGCAGCTCGCAGAGAACGGGTCTGCCACACTGAAAATGGATGCGACCCGCTCGCAGCCTGCGTTGGAAAAAACTTTGTCGCCACAAGAACATCAATCTTCCACGCCTGCGGCAACGCATCTGAATTCTACTCTGTCCAACACAGCCTTTAGTGTAGCTACGTTACCCGCAATGATGCTCACCAGTACAGTGCCTGGTTACTTTACTACGTTGGCAGTTCCGCACACGGCTTCGAATTATGCAGCGCCTGGAACCATCTCACTCTCACCGAAACTGTATCCTTCCTATGTCTTTCGGCGTAGCAGCCAGGGCGAGCGCGGAGGCAACAGTACCGTGGGAAATGCCCCTGCTGGCCGAGAGGCAGCTGCGTCTCTTCAGCCAATGACGCATTTACCTGCGGCAGCCATTTTATCTCTAAACCCTAATGTACAGATAGTTCCAAGCGACTCCCAACGTTCGAGTGCTGTTCTGCCATCACAACTGAGTCTCGGAAACCCTGGGGAGGGCGCATTTAATCCTTCGGATATCCGGTACTCTTCGACTCCAGTGCTAGGAACTATGCACACAGGCGTCCTGCCCCCGAATGTAAGCCCCGCACTTTGTTGGAGACAAGACAAGTACGGGCGATACCCATCGAAGCCATGGTACTGCAGCTTGATCTGCCGGTTGATGGCTAGAAAGGTGGCCGAGAAGGAAGCGGCCAAACATAATACTTGGGCGAATGCCCCTCGTCGGACGAGCCCCAAATCTGCCCCAAGTTCTGGCGAGTGGTTCGATTCTAAGGAGTTTGATCGTCTTACAAAAGCGGTGCTACACGCCTCCACACGCAGCCCAGTGGTTGTGTTTACCAAAGGGTACGAGGCCAACACATGAGATATGGAAGATGGCCAGGGCTGCGAAACCACGTCACTCCGCTTTTAGCAGTTTTGCAAGCCATCTCGTACCCGTACTCAATTCGGTGAGAGATAGGTTCCGTGGGAGTCCTCAGTGAAGGACTCGTTGCTACTGTGGACGTGAACCGTACCGATAAGTGAATATATTTCTCTGAAAGACCTGCCTATCTCAATCCGCGTGTGGACATCCACGCACGAGGGGGATGCACATACATACGTATATGGCCCCGTAATCACCTGGGTGAGTGAACGCTCATAATATCATATCTGAATTGCCATTATGTCTGACGCTGACACACCGGTGTCGTGACAGACCAGTTTACTGAGCGTATCCCACGGGCCTCTCCTGTTCCACAACTTTCTGTCCTTTTTTGCCACATGTTCGCAGCCACTGCAGGTACTGCAAAGACGCAATTAAACTTCTTCAAGATGTCGGAGTAAAGCAAATTGTAAGTCCGTCCTTCAGTTGAATGATTTTATAGAGGAACTGTGACGGGTGCACAAATCTCATTTAAAAGGTTCGAGTTGGGTTTTGAACTCCTCGCACGTTTGAAGCCACTTCTGTCCTGCGTCATTAGGACCTCTCAGAAAGGTGGCGGATGGACCCGGGGCGCACGACCGCTTTCACGTGACTTGGTTCCCAGTGCACTGCACGCCATCCCAGTGCATGCCTTTCACAAGCGCCGCAGAGCATTTTCAGCTCTCATGACCGTTACACGCACTCAATACGAAATTTCGTCGGAGATGCAAATTTACGTATACCGCTGTCGTGTGTTCTTCTGCAGTACGTGGTGGACCTTGGCAGAGCGCGAGATATGCTGAAGCTTCAGCTCGTGCTCGAGAAACTGACAGGAGCGAGGACTGTGCCGCGCATTTACATCGGAGGCGTCTGCGTGGGGGGGCTTTCTGATATGGTGAGATGAAGCAACAAAAGTAGGGGCGAGGGCATAACTTCCCTTTTATGCTGCGGGTATACAGTGTAGCACGTGTAAAAGTCTGACGCAAAAACCAGGCGATTTGTGATGTGCGTGTGCTTGGTGTGCGTTTGGTTTCATGTGTTTACGTATGTGTGCATACGTATGTGCACGGCTGCAGACCAAAGAGCATGAGAATGGAGCCTTGAAACAGCGCTTGGAAAAAGCTTCGGCTCTGTAGACGGGATATAGAGGGACGTCATCCATGCTGAGGCTATAGCTTCTTCGAGCGTGTGGCTGACACCATTTGGCTACTGCGCTGCACCTTTATAGAAATGGAAGTGCTGGACATTTACTGAGCCCGTCAAGGACCACAAAGTGGCTACGTCATTTCCGCAGAGAGCCTGTTTCTTGGACAAAAGTGTAAGCGCTCTTCCAAGGGACGACGTTGTAGAAAGCATGGCTTCATGCCTATTGGATTCCGGTTTACGCTTTCTACTTGAGGGGAAAGGGCCAGCGCACCGTTCGACAGACTACGCTTTTAGTTTTCCGTGAGGGGGGGAAGTGTTGAAAGAGAGTTGTTGCCCCGCGTTACCGTAGCGAGAATACCAAGGCACGACATCCCACTGAATGTGTGCCAGAGGCGAGAAATAAAATAGCCCAATTTCTTAAGGGGTATGGCAGTCCGTATCCGGCCGTATACCCGCCGTGCAGTGTGACAGTGCCGATCCAGTCCCAGTGCTCCGCGTCACACCGACGCATATTTGTGTTCATTCAGAGTCAATTATGAAGAGTAATGGCGTCTGCGGCTTACGTGTTTCTCCACCGATGTTACATTAATCGCGTCTGCGGCTCACGTGCTTCTCCACCTGTGTTACACATCATGTCTATTGGGAGTGCTTGGCATTCTCGTAGTCGGTGACGCTTTCGACTGTGCAAGTAGTCTTCATAAGCCATCCATAGTATACAGTCTTCCACTTCGTGCACACAGACAAATGACTGACAATGATGAGATGCCATCACGAGAAGCAGAGTGAAAAACACAACAAAAAGACGAAATGCAAGCAACCTCTTATCTGTCAGTCCATCGAATAGCCGTGGCGTTAGGGAAGGAGGTTCGCCCCAATGCACCAGAATCACCAAGGGCCCTGCTGCCGCAGTCGCACTGGCATCGGCGGTGGTCCACAAAGCTGTTCTTGCGACTCGAACCGAGAAGCTCTCGCACCTGGAGTTATGAAAGCATCACTTGCCGACTCGCATACAGTAGATCCGCTCGTACCAAAAGTCCTCATGTGCCAGCAGCACCCTGAATCGGTCCACATCCAGTAAAAAGCACATGAACAAAATGCCCTAAACGCTTATCCTACGACCAGAAGTAGCACCATAGTTGAACTTGAAGGGCTTTCGGCTCCTTGCGCAGCCACTGATTTGTAACAGAGGGTGCCACGCTGTCGTTAGGGCCAAGCTACAGACAGCGTCCTTCCGTTGAAACCTGACAAGCGGGTACTTGTCGTAAGCGTGCCTTCCTGAGTAGTTCCGAGTCTAACATCGCGAAATGATAGCATCGGAACGTCACAGCAGCCCAGGTCGGTCGGAGAAAAGCGAGTTCACAGAAGCAGTTGCTTCGCCGATCGAAACTTAGAGCAAAGCTAAACAGAAACCTGCCCAGTTTTGTGTGGCTCAATTTGCACCTCTCATGCGAGGACGATGGAGGGAGGAGCATGAAATGTGAGTCTAAGGCAGAAAGGTCTTAGAGTTCAGAGCAAGTCAGTAAGCATTCTCAATCACACAGAGCAGTGGCATTAGCATGAGTAGGCACACGACGCCTTCCGCCACGACAACTGCGCACCTCGTCTAGCTTGCACATATTAGCGTGGACAGGTTCTGTGAAATAGCGTGTCTCCTTTATCGTAAATATTTAGTTAACTTGTATGCCATCCATCTGTTCAACTTTGAGGAAGCCCCATACAAAGAAAGTAGATTGCCTACTCAGCAGCTGCGGCGAAGCACTACCAGTTCTCCGCATTTTCCTTAGCGCGATCTTATCCTGCGATAAAAAAGACCTCGCGGCTATTGCTCGTGAGGCACATCCGGGGCAACAAGTTCATCAACATAACAGGAGCGGTTTCTCGAAAAACGTACTACGTCATGCGCAAGCCTTATAGAAGTTGTCTTTCACCAGCCCAACGCTTTCTGCAACCTGGACCCAGCCCCTACTGACAGCGCTCGAAGGTGAACCCTTTGCCTACGCCTTACCTGTGCAACCACCCCAACCAAAAATGTGACATTCGTCTTTTTTTATTCGGCAGCTAGTAATCTGGTGTTGCTACCACTGAATTCAACGGGATTCACTACTGCCTGCTTGTATCCCAGCAGCTTCTCTTGTAAGTGCAGTTGTTCATACAGAAGCAAATGTGTCTCTTTTAGACTTTGTATGAAGACCACGTGAACAACACATTCCCATGTCATACTCCATTACCGCGTCAGGGATCCCCTATCCCCCTCACTGCAGGACTAACGCTCGCAATCCTCTTCTACTTCACACCTGCGTTGGACGCTGCTGATAGTTGACAGCGTCACCAACACATACTTTGGCCGTCACGTGTTTCCGTTGGTTCCGGAGGAGCACCTGGCTGTAGGGCACAATTACCTATTGTTTTCCGTCGTCCCCCACTGACCAAGCAGAACGCCTTTCCTTCCGCAAAGCTCGGCACCCGCACGCATCAACTGTACGCCCATATGCTGCAGCTTCAGCGGTAGAAGAAAAGTAGCCAATAAAAATCCGTCTGGGTACAGCATCTCACATGCTCGCTGCAGCGTCCGCGCGATGCCCTGTAGTGAGGGCCGGAACCAGCGCCCAAACTGGCCATGCTCTTGCCGCCGGCACTGTTGCACTTCTGGGGGGAAATGCATGTAAATGAAGTGGAAACTGCAAGCATCAGTCGCCAAACCTTTTTTCGTACATTAAGAAATTAGATCAGAATTGCAGAAAGTGTGGGAATCTCAAGTGTGGCAGCAGAACAGTTTGGCGAAATCGGTGTCCACTTTTTTAAGGGCTACAAGCAGTACAACGCTACAAGGATTCGCTTGCGTGAATGGTGGGAAGTCGTTTGCAGGAGAATGCTGCGGTGGACCAAAGGCACACACGGGGGGAAGGTAAAGATTATGAGAGAGGAGGAACAAGTGCGAGTGTGCGTCCCTGATGAACGGTAACAACTGCGCACTTGAAACAGAAACACCACCCTACTCTGAATGACGCCTTCGTGGAGAAGGCGTTTCACCCGCACGCACGTCTTTTTAGTAGCGCGATTTTCTGATCGATTACGAGCGCCTTTGAAGAACATAAGGCCAGTAACTGTGGCCGCCTGCCTACAAGCGCGCGGTCCTGCAAGAAAATGCCACTGGAACGTCCAGGTTGGGGGGGCTGGCGAATTTCGTATACGGTGCATAACGGCAGAGACACGTGGCGTGTCTACTAAGAGTAGTCCTCGCTACAACCATTTGACATAGAGATGTATTCCACTTTTTATATCTCCTCCTAAGAACGGAACAACTTGCCGTCAAGAACGAAAGATATGCAGCGGAAGTGCACATCGTTTAACACTGACGAAGAAGAGGTAGGCAATCGCGCACTGTAGTTTGTACACGCCGATAAGGCATGTGACTTACGCCTCAAAGAGCTGCCGCGGAGAAGGACGGCACGCTAGCATCGCGCGTCTCATCGGTTTGTGTAACGCCCCCTCCGCTTCCGCGGTATTTTGTCGCGTCTGCTTGCGTCCCAAGTAAAACGTTCTTCAATCGTGCGTGCGCTTACATCCCCGTCTGTTTGTGTTCCACCTCGTGTCCCCCCATACTGCGTGTACATGCATGTGCGTGTACATACGTATACTGGTGCACCTGTAGACACGCCTAAAGTCAAACAACACATTACAGGTAGCCCCGATATTTTACAAACCTGTGAAGCAGCCGCCAGCGCTGGCTGGCTGTGGCATCTTCAGCCACCAACCGACGAACCTGCAACGTCGCGTGGGGAGCTGAGGTTTGCAGGGTTTGCACGCGCGTGCGTCCTACTGTCACTTTCCTGCTCACACGAGTGTCTGCTTTGTCTGCCTGAAGTTGCCTCCGCGCTCACACTTCGTTCACAGCCGCGATCATTGAGTTCTCTGCTTAGGGCAGTCAACGTGCGCTATTTCGTCTTGCGCTGCAGCTAACTCACTGGTTATCTTCCGTGGATTCTCTATGCGAGCTTTTAAGACGCTGACTGCGGAATGCTTTGGACTCTTCCCACAAGCCAGAGAATACCAATACCCACACGCATAGGCCGGTGCACGGAGCAGTGCGCTTGTCCCTTTGAGAAGCCTCTTGAGCCGTTTTTGCTGCTTATCCGTAGTCGAGTCCCTACACCCTCTGCACGTGCTGGCGACCCCCCCACTGCTCTTGTGCTGCTGCTACAACGCTTACCGGAGGTGGTTCTGCTGCATGGACTTGAGCTCGTCTTCGATAGACATGGTGTGGAGCACCGTGCAGCGCCCCTGGACCTGATTCTCCAGTGCGACTTTCTCGACAAGTTGTGCGAGACTTGCGGCTTCCTCCAGCATCAGCACACTTCTGCAGACCCATTCCTCGGTAGTAGCTACGTCCGCAGCAGCACACTCCCACACACGTACATACATTGCAATTGTTGATCCGACTGCGGCAATTCGTTTTGACCATCAAATCCCACGCAGTGCACCAGCTTCTCGATCTTTGACACACCACACGTTGTACGCAGCTGGGGAATTTCCCTGAGTGCGGCAACAGCAGCTTCAGTGGTAAGCAACTGACGTGGCAGGGACGCTTCCACCTGGACACAAGTATACGTACATAGGCAGACAGCAGTGAGTAATAATTAGTGTCCTCAGTCCAAGTAAGACGCGGCAGCACAGGTCTTGCGGAAGGCCCCGCCCATAAGCCAGAAGGACCTCACCCCTTCGCGGTTAACTCGCAGGTGGTGCGGGGGCTCCGCTCTCCCGCGAGACCTACTTTTTCGCGGACTTGCAGCCCACCAGTAGCTGTCTGCTGCCGCTGCTGCCCCCTGCTGCTGTGTTGCCGCAGCACGCACTCGATAGCAGGCGCAGGCTACTCCGACGCCACGAGGACCTCCCCGCACCGTCAACACGGTCAGAGGTTCCCTCTGTGCTGGCGCTCGCTCCTCATGCGAGCTGTCGTTGCGGCCGCTGCCGCTACAGCCGCTACTCCTCCTGCTCGCCAGCAACAGGCGCAAGCAGAGACTCCGAAGGGACGCCGCAGAGGGCGGGTACGCTGCAGGACGAGAACAGATGCTCTTGCACCGCACCCATGAGGCAGGTAGCCAGACGGGTCGTCTGCACGACTTCCTCACGCAGGCAGGCTAAGCGCAGAGTTGTGCAGACGTTGCCGCTCAGCAATAAATTGTACGCGCACACAATCTCGCAGTCGCTCCAGATGGCTAGGTTCGCAGGTCCGTCATAGCAGCACACACACGATTGTCTACTTGAATTCAAGTCTTTTTTTTGTCGTGCGTGTGCAAGACTCTTCACACACACGCCAGTTGCCCGTGTCTCGGCTAGGTCTTCTACGGATGTGTCTCATAGAAAACGTGCGAAAAATATGCTTCGGTAGGGTTCTCAGCTGACGCGTTCGTAGTGGCCTTTGTATTCCTCTTCAGCGTGACACTTCGTATCTGGATAGCAGCACAGAAGAAAATGTGTGCCGCGCCCTTCGTCCACAGCAGCCCATCGCCCCAAGGACGTTTCCGCTGCACTGCGACAGAGCAAAAAGCGCACGTCGGGACGTGTTCGCATCCACATACGTGTGGGGTCGAAGCAACCCTCGTCAGTGCTGCCGCTGTCACGGGGGGCAGGTTTCGCTGCAAACTCTACCAACACGTGTATCCACCTCTCTGCGAGTATCGTTGTTTGCAAGCCTGTGTATGTGTGGGGACGGCTGGGCAGATTTGGTCTATTTACGCATGCGTTCCTCCTGCCACACGTGCGCGTGGTGCTTCCAGAGCCACTCCAAAAGGGCCGGGGGACGTCGCAGCAGGGATTTCACAAGTAGAGAGAATTCGGCACCGCGACCTCGTGACTGGCCACGGCGTAGGAAACAAAAAGTGAAGCTACGCTCCGGAGCTTACCGGGCACACAAACCGAAGAAGAGCCCACCTGCGAAGGGAGGAAGCAGCAGATTGGTCGCTAGGAGGCACCTGCTGTGGCCGTTTCCCGCTGCTGCCGTCTCTTCAGCGGGGAACCAAATCACTGGGTCAGAACCTCCCACGAGCTCCGCACTGTATTCCCCTCCTCCCTGAAACAGAGAGGCACAGGACGCCAGAGAGATGCGCGTCACAGTGGCAGACGTACACTGTCTGCGCAGGATCCGGAAGGACGCCAGCGTTCAGCGTGCTGACGTGTAACAAGCGAAGCTTCCTTTTGTTGTACACATAACGCAACCAGACAACACCTGGTGACAAAAAATACAGAGAGAGCACAGAGAGAGAAATTGGCCACCAGCACCTACGAGCTCGTTCCGTTGGGAACTGAAACAGCGCCGGCAGTGCGGACATCTGCTTGCCTTCTTGCTGTCTCGCATCCGAACGAGCAGGCCGCCTTGCTAAGCCAGAAGATGGTGTGGACAGGTGTAGTGCTTCGCAAGAAAGCTTCCTCTTAAAAACGGGCGTAAATATCTGAACCCTCTGCGTTTTTAGCCACACAGACACTTCTTACTACGTAGCGGTTTACAGGACGCAGTGGCATTTCAGCCCGCACGCGTCACTCGCCCATCAACTTGAACAAAGGCGCAGACGCATTCGCGAGACGCACATGGGCGGGCGACGACTCGCAGACTGGCGCAGGCGGTTTGCCAAGACCCGTCCTCCCTTCAACACGCAGAGGCACCGCAGGTTTGGCAGGACGAAAAAGAGAACGCAGGGAAGTGTGTTTTTGATTGCCAAAAAATGGTACGTGAACAAAGCGACGTGCAAGAAAAGCGGCTGCATTGCTGCCGGCGCGTTTGTTTCTGTGCTGTCACACTCTCTTTAGCAGGACTCGCTTCCCCGCCGCGGCGATCTTCTTAAAAAGGACAACGCGTTTCGAACGCTGCTGCTGCTGCGGCGGCCCTGCCTTTTTCTCCTGCTCCGCTTTCTGTCTTCGTTCTTCATTTCTTCTTTCACTTCTTCCTTATATCACGGTAGGGCACGGAGACACATTCTCTCTAGATGCCGTGGGGTGGCACAAGTACCGGAGTTGTTGCGGGAGGAGGTAACGAGCGCTCTCGACTGCGCACGGGGTCAGTAGAAGTTTAACAGTGAAACAGCGCGAGGCACGGGCAGCAGCAGTAACAGCGGCAAGAAATGTGGGCATGACTCAGCCCCACGAAAGAGGAGTAGGACGAGGAACAGGAGGACAAGCAGCGGCACAGCTCCTGTAACAAAGAGATGGACACAGCTAGCACTCTCTCACCTACGGAGGAAGACCCTGTCTCTTCCAAAGGCAACTGCACTGTACTCACATACGCAATAACTAAACGCGTGCACAGCAGTATTGATAAGTGTATGTCATTGAAGTACAGAGAACATATATATATATATATTTGTGTATGGAGAAAGTGAGATGTATAGACACAATAAGTATATGCTGTATGCATATACAGCAGCACACACGTGCGTGTGTCTCTGAAAAGAATACATATATATATATATGTATATGCTGAGTAAGACACACAGACGTATACAGAGTAGAAATACACATATCATACATATATATATATATGTAAATATATATACATATATATAAATACATATATATGTAAATATATATACATATATATAAATACATATACATGTAAATATATATATATGTATATATATGTATGTATACATATGTATGTATATACATGTATGTATATATATGTATGTATGCATACATGCATATATATATATATACATGTATGTATATATATATATACACGTATATGTATGTATATATATACGTGTAGGGAAAGCGAGATATAAACGGGGAAGAGCCAGGCACCTGCAGTAGAAAAAAACTGGTCCCTAGTGACGTTTGCGTGGGATGCCTCTGCTGCAGCGCGCTATCGAACACTGCTGAAAGTAGTGAGGCACGCGAGCCTATCTCCAGACTGGCGAAATGCAAGTTCAAACACAGGCAGGAAGAGAAAGAAGCAAATGCCTCTAAGCCCACACATTCTCAGAAAAAGGATAACAGTGTAAAGACACGCACGCAGACATACATAGACGTTAACACAGACACACACACACACAGATATATGGACATAGGTACGTACTGGACACACATGAAGACAGACACACACACCTGTACATGTAGTTTAGGACAGCCGTACGTACTACACATACACAGACATATATACACATCTGTACATATATGCTTGGACAGACGTACGTATGCAGCAGAAGCAGACTGCATGCCTACACACACAAACACGCACACATAGGGATGTGCGTAGGTGTGGAAGACGACCACGGGGCGCACACCTTGCCGCAGAACCCACACCACACCGTAGAGCGAGACGACTGTCAGCGTTGTACCATCGCTGTCGAGAAGACTGAAGCAGAGCACCATATCTGCAAGACTTCCTTTGCAGCGAGCAGCAGCAGCAGGTGAGAGGCGCGGCCGCAGCAGCAACACGGCGTATCCGTCACGGAGAGCGCAACAGCAGCAGTTAGAGCAAAGCAGCAGCAGCGAGATGGCAACAGCAGCAGGGAGAGCAAAGTAGCAGCAGCGATAGGGCAACAGCAGCAGTTAGAGCAAAGCAGCAGCAGCGAGAGGGCAGCAGCAGCAGCGAGAGCAGGAAGAGTGTAAAAGGAGCAGGGAGAGGGCAACGGCAGCGAGCAGAACCGCGAATGCGGGCTTCGACGCTTCGTATGCTGCCTCTCTGAACGTCGCGGTTTTGTGGCCGCACATGTAACGCGTAGATTTCTGCAGGCACGTGCCGACGTCCGTGCGCGTGCACCAATACGTATACACACTAGCAAAGAGGTTGACAGAAATATATGTGTCTTTTGCAGAAGCTGACGATCTACACATACCTCGTATACAGCATTTGCGTCACTTCGGGCCGGATCACGTGCACACGCATATATATATATATGTATATATAATATATGATGTTGGTGGATAGGCACGTACGGCTCCTCAAGTATATCCATACGCACATACGTCTACACACGCACACACACGAACAGGTACTTTTTTTTGTGTGGGAGCCCTCAGCAAAGGACGGCGGCCACAGACCAGCAGCAGACTCGCCTTTGGGTGTGTCTGTGTCTACTGCTTTGAGAAACGATTTTCTCCGCACCAGAGAAACCGACGATCAGGACACTTATCTTCACAGTCGCGCGCTAGCTTGAACGAACACCACAAACATATTTTTTGGCAGTCTTGTTTCTCGATAGACGTGTGCACATCCATTTATATGTGTATATAACTATATAGACATATATGTATCAGGGAGATCTCTCTCTGTGCCGGCATAAATACACACCTATACGTATATATCTCAAGGAAAAGAAAAGATGGACGGTGTGAAGAGAGTATACTTGTTTGTAGATGCCTGTGACTAGAAACAGACACAATATATGTAAATTCATGCGTCGACGCTAACAACCCCGTGCGTGTGTGTAAACACAGTATCTCACAGAAACGAAGAGAGAGAGAGACAGTGTGAAGAGCGAGTACCCCTGTTGATACACACACAAGACACCTGTGACTAGAAAGACACACCTACTGTATACATATATACGTGCGTCTACACAATAAGTGAAACTCTACGGATACACACACAGGAAGACACATCTACTGTATACACACATACGTGCGTCTACACAATAAGTGAAACTCTACGGACACACACACACATACCTACAAACTCACACAAATCAATATCAAAACGCCAGCACAGATTCATACATTCACACGTGGGTGCATAGGTAGAAATATAGACACCCACACACACATATATCTCTTCACACATCTATTCTCTCCTCTGTCTCTTTCTCTTCCTCCCTTCCTATATGTAGAAAGATGTCCGTGCACATATTAACACATATACACATATATGTCTTCGGCTACGCATCTCAAAAGTGGAGCGCTACGAGCGGACATATACGCATATCTGCGTTTCGGTGTTTCCTGCAGCTCCACCGTCTTCAACGAACTTGGCGAGAAGCTGCGCAGCAAGTGCGCCTTGCGTCTCCGCCTGCATCTAGCGAGAAGTCGCCGTTACGGCTGCAGTGGAGGAGGACGTCGGTGACGTACACGAGAGAGAGTCTGCTGAATCTGCGCTTCTTCGGGTTCTTCAGTCACCGAGGGGCGTCCAACTTCGTTCTCCCTCGCATCGCAACAGCTATCTACCAGGCGCTATCTACGTATGCAGTTCGATGTGTATATGTGGATATTCAATATAGCGGGGTAGGGACGGATTTGTCTGAGCACGTGTACGTATACATTCACGTTGATAGGAAAATCTACATGCCTACGAATTCGAACATACACAGTGTAGCTGTCGGTACAGCCTTTACCTACCCCATATATATATATGTATACATATGTGTATGTGTACTGGGGTATATACGCACATACGTACATGTATGTATGTGTGTATTTATATGCATATATACGGATGTGTGTATGTGTGTATGTACGTGTATATATATGTAGACAGGTATATATACCCCTACATCTGCATGTGTGTATGCAAAAATATATGCGCATACATGTACTAATATATGGCTCCACGTACGTATGTGTGCACACGCATATATAAACCTCTACACCACTACACACCTGTGGGAAGTAGTGATCACATATAGGTGTGTACGCAGGTCTACACAAACAGTTGTGCGTAGATATATATATATACATACGTACATAAGACTGTGATGTATATATGCAGCCATATACAAGAACACGCGTGCACACGTAAGAAAACAGTGAAGAAAAGACAGAGAGAAACTCAGGCAGAAGGATCGTCCCTTCCACGTATAAAAACTTTTCGTTAAGATTCGACGCGTCCACCAAAAGGTCAGGGAAGGAGCAAGGTGAGGAGGAAGTTGTTCGCCAAATGTAGAGACACACAGAGTCGGTGTAGACTGTAGAAGATCAGCTGAGAGCCGGCGGCCTACGAGCGCCGGAGAAATGGCAGCGAACACGAAGACATCCGCCGCAGAGAACACCGCAGAGTCACGTGCGCGACAGGCAGCCAGCAGGCAGGCGCAGGGACAAGACTTGGAGCCTTGCAAAGACAGAGACATATATGCGGAGAGCAGCCAGAAGAAGGAGACGCCGCAGGAAGTCAGACGCTTGCGATACTTACCAGTGCCTGCTTTTCTTTGTTCGACTGTAGCGTCTGGACGCAAAGCAGCGGAGGAAGGACGCCGCCGAGTTCCTGCTGCAGCGCTGACATCACCAGCGGCTGCAGTTGCCGTGCAGGGACGGAGTGCAGCCGCAGCACTGCCGCATCCACCTGCGCGTGCGCGCATGCGCAGGAGACAGAGAAGTGGGGGAGAAAATGTTTTCTCGAGCACCTCGCTCTGCTGCAGCCGGTCGCAAAGGGTCACGCGGATGGAAGTCAATTTTCTTGTTTTCAAGACGTGGTAAAAGTGACTATATACTCTTGCATATGTATATGTGTGTGTGTGTGTGTCTGTATGTGTGTGTCTGTGTCTGTGACGACCACCCGCTGTAGATATGCGTGTGTCTCTATTCCTGTATATACACCCACACGGATACACACAGACACAGACACATATGTACACATGTAGATGCACACCTATATATACCATATAACATAAATATAGATAACACACGAGTACACACAAACATACTCACATATACATATATATATGTATATGTCCCTGTGTATACGTAGACCCATGTATGCATACGTAATACGTGTGCACATCTGTATATATGTACACTTCACAGAGATGTTGCTCTTGGTGAAAGATATGTAGAAGCGCATCTGTATATACGCCCCACGTGTAAACAGGGCCGCACGCGGTGGCAGTGAGGCCGGTAGGTATGTGTGTTGCCTCTCTCGCCTCCTGCCAGGCGACTGCCGAAGTCTTTTTTTTTATACACACGCGGCCGGCACACACACACACTGGGGCGGGAGGACCAAGAAAACAGCACCTGCTTCTGTGAGCCTGTGTGGGCGGGAACACGCCGATGAACAGGTTGGTCTTCTGCAGGAAAAATACCCCATGCAGCGACACATACATATATATATATGTGTATCGTGGGTGGCGAGACACAAACGCATAAAGGTATACATATATATATATATCGGGAGGCGTTTCTCTCTCCTTCTCTGTCTATCACTCTCTTCTTCGATACGCATACATATATATATATTTATATATATATATATATGTCCGTACCCTATATAGATGCAGAAAGTGTAGGGAGAGAGACAGACGAAGAACGAGACACTCACGTCGATAGGCTGGCGCACGTATGCAGTGCCTGCTCGCTGTCTTCACACTCTAAACGCATGCACCTGTTTTAACATATGCCATCCTATCCATGAAAAGACATCTTTGCATCGCTATATATCCGTAGGCATATACACGTTTATATAGAGATACTACTCAGACGCACGTATACCTGCATGTACACTCATACACACGTATACATTATATATAGAGAGACTTAGGTGTGTTCAGATAGAGTTGTATATATATATATATACACAGGCGTGTATACCGATTGTACATATCTATGTGTATCTGTACTTGTACATGTATATTTGTATACAGAAGGTCTTGTATCTATATACATACACATATATTCACTGCACGAGTATATGTGTCTGCACTCGTACATACAGGTTGTATACAAATACACGTGGACAAAGACACGTATATATTGACTGCAGATATGTATGTGTATACTTGTATATAAAGATTCACGCTCTGGCACATAGGAGTAGGAATACTTCTGCGTATATGCGTTTACGCCGTACAAAAGAGATCCGGGTAAAAAAGAGAAGTTACCGGCACCAGGGTCGTAGCATTCTGCTGTTGGTAGCACCGTTCGAAGAGGTCGAGTTCAACGCCAGGGAGTCCGTCGGCTTCTGCTGCAAAAATCCGCGATACCAGAGGAGCCGGGCTGCGGCTGCTGCCGCTTCTCTTCTCCTCTTCGTTATCCCCTTCTTCTCTCTCCTCTGCTGCAGAAGCAGCAGGAGAAACCGGCGCACTACCAGAGCTGCCGCCCCCTGCTGCAGCAGTCTCGTATGGGGTCCCTCGGTAGCCTCTTGCTACTTTCATAGCCTTCAACGCAGCTCTGCTATACCGACTTCCCCTTATGCTGCTGCCACTGGCACTGCTGCTGCCACTGGCACTGCTGCTGCTACCGGCGCTGCTGCTCCTGCTGCTGGTGCTGCTCGTGCTGCTGACCTTAGACGGAATTCCATCTCCCTGGCGTTGGTGCTGCTGCTGCAGCTGCACAGGACACGCAGGCGCTGCAGCTGCAGCCTTCGCAGCAGCCTCTGCTGCTGCCACTGCCCGCAGCTGCTCGCGATTTGCCTTTAGGACTCGCGTGATTTGTTGTTGTAGCTCTGCGTACACCGTCTCTGGGTCTGCATAGGGCCACTGGCGTCGCTCTCTTCTCTCCCCGTTGCTGCTGATGTTCCTCAGCAGGCTGCTGCTGCTGCTGTTGCCGCTGTTATCCGACGTGCCGTTGCTGTTGTTGCTGCTGTTACTCAACAAGCTGCTGCTCTTGCTGCTGCTGTGGTGAACAGGACTGCTGCTGCTGCTGCCACTAGCTTCCGCGTCCTGCTGTCGCTGCTGTTCCTCCTTCGTCTTCTTCTCGTTCTTCTGCTGGGAACTGCGCGTCCTGTCCTCCCCTTCCTCCTCCTCCTTCTTCTGCTGCTCCTGCGGCAGCAAGAAGGGGAAAAGCTGCTGCTGCCTACTGCGGAGGCGCGAGTGGAACAGCATGCGAACGGTGATGGACGATCGGCGGTTGAGAAGTCCCACTCCTACATCCTCCCCTGCGAGCGAGAAGGACAGGCCGCAACATCCCTGCAGGACGTCGTCTATATTTTTTCAATATTCGAAAATATCCATTCACGCATCTCCCTCTGTCTCCCTGGACGTGTACATATATATATATATATGCACCTTCATATACGTAGATCTGCAGGCCAGTAAATATATGTGTACCAGTGTTCGCTAAACAAGAAAAGAGGGTAGACATTCTCCAGCAGAAATCAATCTGTCTGTCACACATATATATGTATAGGCGTGTATATATATAGAGAGAGACAGATGTGTGTGTAGACGCCTATCCACATATACGCATATATAACTACGTGTTTATATTTCCTCGTGAGTTCACGTATAAACAAGCAAAGTCCTTTCTTATTTTTGTATATACGTACCTGAGCTTGTGTCTTTCTGTCTCTGTCTTTTCTTCTGTATAAATAAATGTATATGCACATACATATATGTGTGTGTCTACGCATGTGTGTACACGTCTTTCTCCGTATACGTGTATAAACGTATATATATATGTATACGCGGACGTCTGTACATCTCAGGATTACGTACTGACGCATGCATATCTCTCTTTCTTTCTCTGTATGAACACATACGTATACACGCGTATGTACGTGTACCTGTATCTGGATCTGTACGCATGTATATATATATATGTATATATCGGCACATATGGGAAAGCCGCAATCGCTTCAACAGCCACGTCATTTCCCCTCTCGCTCGCTGGGTGCCAGCAGCAGCAGCAGCTTCTTTTCTTTTCCCTCCTCTTCCGCAGCAGCAGCAGCTTCTTTTCTTTTCCCTCCTCTTCCGTCTCTCTGCTCTCTTTTTTTCGCCGCGACAACTTTTTTGCAGGAGTGCCAGAGTCGCGGCCACTTCCTCGACCACCTCCTGCACGCCCAAACAAATTCTCCTTCTGCAGTAATTGACCAAGTGTTCTACACGCTGGCACATCCACATATATATATGAAGTGTGCGTATGGAGACGCTGCCACTTCGACGTACATAGATACGTACATACGTACATAGTTATACCTATCTCTCTCTCTATGTATCTCCCCACATACATATATAAGATATAGATGTATGCACCTCTGCGTATCTTAATGTTGGCGGGAATGTCAGAGAAAAGAACTCGCCCCCCCACAGACAGGGATGGAGGAACACTGTGTGTTGGCGCGACAAAAATTCAAAAGCCCCCGCACTCAACAACAGAAAGACTGTCGCTGCAGCACAACCACAGCAACCCAGTCATATATATATATGTACACACACGTACATATATATATGTGTAGGTGGTGAGAATTTTGCCTGTTCATGGTGAACTGAGACGTGTGTTTATCCGTTCGTAGATACGCACACATATATAACCGGTGAAGAATATGGGAAGTCTCTTAACTCAGTCGTGTATATCTATATATATGTATATGTCTATGTACTAGTGAGGCATACGTGATGTTGAGACGTCTCTCAACCCAGTCGTATATATGTATATATATTATGTGTATAGAGCCAATGAGAAATATCGGGTGCTGGGACCTCTGTTAACCCAGTCCTACATATATATATATGTATATATATGTATATATATAGTGAGGAATGTGGATGTGTGCGGTGTATTGAGGCGTTCCTTGTACTTGGACATGTATGCATGAGTGCTTAAGAGACCAACAAATACCTGCCTGTAAGTGTGCGGTTGTATATGTGTTTCCTTGGCACCATGTGTATACTCGTTTGTGTATGTATTTATATTTCCATGCAGGTATGTATTAATGGATGTACGTATGTCTTCTATATATGTATGTGCATGCGTCTACGTATGCATGTGTCTACGTATGTATGTGTGTGGGTTTCTCTGTATGTTTGCATACATGTGCGTGTACGTCTCTATGTATGTATGTGTGCGTGTTGCTACGTATCTACGTAAGGATGTATGTACGCGTGTGCGTTTCTACGTATGTGTATCTCTGTGTTGTATGCATGCATTCATGTATCTATGTCTGTTTCTAGGTATATGTGTATGTGGATATGTATGGATATGTATGTATGTACGTGTGTATGGACGTATGTATGTGAATGTATGCGTATGTATGTGTACGTATATGTATATGTATGTGTATGTGTATGTGTATGTGTGTGTGTACGTATGTACGTATGTATGGACGTATGTATGTACGTATGTATGTATGTATATGTATCTCTATGCATGTGTGTGTGTGTGTATATATACGTACGCATATATGTGGGTTTCTCTCTCTCTCTTTATATATATATATATACACATGAATAGGCTTCGCTATACATGTGAGGGTGTATCTGTGCGCATAGTAGCACGTGCGTTTGTATATGTACGTATGTGTATGTAGATGTATATGTGCGTACACGCAAGTACGTATGTAGAGAACGTAAGCAGCCGCAGCGGGAGAGACTGCAACTGCAGCAGTCTCTGCTGCAACAGCAGCAGCAGCGGTAGTAGCAGCAGCAGCGTCAGGGCCGCGACACACCGTTGACTTCTGTGACTACGACGGGACTTCCAACAGCAACATTGCTCAAGTTGCTAATATTTGCAACTTCCCCGTGATATACCCACGGGTGGCCCTGCAGCAGTTTCTCTCGCCGCTGTACGCTTCCGCTGCATTTGTCTGCTTCCTTCAGCGTCACTGCAATCCACTGGCTTTTTTCCTTCGCCTTTCCCTCCTTCTCCGTCTCATGTCTCCCGGTTTCCTTTCTCGCCGTCTCCTCCTTTCCCGTTTCCTGGTCCTTCCGCTCGTCAGCTTTTTCCGCTTGGGACGCAGGATCGCCCGCCCGCTGCTGATGCTGGTCCACGTGCCTTTCGTCCTTTTGTAGCCCTCGCTCCTGGCCCTGCTGTTGCTGCTGGGGTCGCTGGTGGTGCTGCCGCTGCTCTGTCACCTGCTGCTGTCCTCTCTGCTGCTGTTGTTGCTGCTGGAATTGCTGGTGGTCCTGTCGCTGCTCTGCTCCCTGCTGCTGTCCTGTCTGCTGCTGCTGTCCTGTCTGCTGCCGCTGTCCTGTCTGCTGCTGCTGTCCTGTCTGTTGCGGCTGCCCTGGTTCCTGATGCAGCCGTAGCTGCTGCTGCAGTGGCACCTGTGGAGTGTGGCGTACTGCAGTGGCAGCAGCACCAGGTGACGGGGAGGCAGCAGGAGTAGCAGCAAAGGCTCGTGCAGCAGCAGACGCGCCAGCCGGCGCAGCACGAGAAATCACAGCCGCAGTACGGAGCACACCGGCAGCAACGGCAACATGCCGTCTGGCGGAGCCTGCTTGAGCTGCAGCCTCGGCTGTGGCGGGAGGAAAAACCCGACGCGAGCAGCAGCTAACTGTCATACGACGACGCGAGTACCGGGCGTGGAAGGCTGCAGCAGGGAGAGGACAGCAGCAGTAGGAGGAGGACGAATAGGAGACGGAGGAGACACTCGAGGAAGCAGCACCTGCAGAGGAAGCGATTCTCCGCATACACGCGGCAGCAGGAGCAACTGGGTGTGGGGTCCAGGCTGTAGGCGCACGCACGCCAGACGCTGCTGTGACGCCCGAATCAGCAGCACGGGATGCAGTAGCAACAACGAGAGAGGCTGACGCTGCAGCAGCAGCACCGCGCGTTGCAGTAGCAGCACCGCGCGTTGCAGGAGCAGAACTGCGCGTTGTAGCAGCCGAACTGCGCCTTGCAGCAGCAATGAAGGCGGCTGCAGCAGCGGCACGGGATGTGGGGACAGCAGTAGCACGGGGTGGGGCAGCAGGGCTGCCGCTCGCTGCCGCGAAAACACGTGGAGAAGCAGACTTGCAGAGCACATCCTCAGACGGGGAAGAGACGGGTGAGAAAGACGAAGAAGCGAAAAAAGATCGGAGACGCGGAAGCGAGGCAGAGCAGGGCAAAGAAGAAGATGAAGAAGAAACAAAGAAAGTTCTGAGAAGCGGAGGAGCAGTGCCAGCAGACATCGCAGAGGTCGACGGAAGGCTGCTGTTGAAGAGCTGCTGCGGAGGCAGAGCAGCAGCGGCAGAGACCGCTGCAGCAGCGGAATCAGGAGAGGGATAGGCAGCTGTCGCAGGTGGACTCGACGGACGAGGACCAGGACACCCAACAGCTGGGCGGCGCCGGGCTGCAGAGATTGCAGCAGCGCAAACAGCAGCAGCAGGAAGTAGTGCAGCAGCACCAGGAAGTAGTGCAGCAGCACCAGGAAGTAGTGCAGCAGCACCAGGAAGTAGTGCAGCAGCTCCAGCAGAAGAACACGGGCTCGCGGAAGGAGACGGACAGACCCCACAGGCAGCAGAACCGTCCTGTTCCACAGCAGCAGCAGCAGCAGGTGCGGATGAGAGGCCTCCACGGGCAGCAGAGGAGTCCTCCGCGACTGCAACAGCAGCAGCGCGCCGCTCCAGACTGGCACTTGCCAACTTGCTGCTGTGGGGTGTGTTTCCAGGTGCTGCTAGGCGAGCGGAAGCTGCTGCACCACAGGCCAGCAGGGCTGTCCTTCCTCCCATGGCAGCAGCGGGGTGCTGGAGTCGCAGGTGTGGGACAAATAGTCACGGATACTGCTGTGAAGGCGCCGCAGTTGCCGCTGCAGCTGCTGCAGTGCTGGGAGACTGCTGCGGCCTCGCACTGACAGGGCACCGCGTTAGTGTCGCACTACTCCCACGCCGACCCTGCTGCTGTTACACACTGTCGTACTGCTGACGCTCCTACGCGGCTCGTGTTCGCCCGTTCACCTGCTGCTGCGGCTGCCGCTCTCACTGCTCCGCTGCTAGCGCTGTCAGGGCGCTGACGCTGCTGCTGGTGCTGTTGCCAGTGCGCTGCTGCTGCTGGTGTCACTGCCCTGCCGCTGCTGGTGTCACTGCCCTGCCGCTGCTGCTGGTATTCCTGCCAGTGCGCTGCTGCTGCTGCTGCCGGCAGAGCGAGGGAGACACAGGACGGGGTCTTCCTGGGCGGTCAGAATGCTCAGCTACGCTCCCCTTCCAAAGCAGCTGCTATGGAGAAAAAGTCGCTGGGGCTGCTGCTGCGGCAATCACTGCTGTTGTCCGTGTGACCCCCACGGGGCGCTCCATCTGCTGCTGGTGCCGCTGCAGCTGTCCAGCTGCTGCTGTTGCTGTTGTCGCTGCTGCTCTTAGCAGCTCTCTCCAGCTGCTGCGGTCGATGCTGCCGCGCTTGGCAGCAGCTCTCCCTCTGCCGTCTCGTGCTGCGATGCTTGGGAGCCTGCTGCTGCTCTCTTCTGAGTGTTGTGTTGCTGCCGGACCTGCTTGTTGCGCCTGTGGGTGTGTGTGTGTGTGTGTGGGGTCTCTGCTGCTGTAGGGACTAGCTGTGGCTACGAGATAGGACGCATGCAGAACACACCGAGGCTGCGGCCATGTCCTGCTGCGGCCTTCGTGGCTGGCGCTGTTGTTACGCCTGCTGGACGTTAAGTGGTCGTACTGGAGCTGTCGCTGCTGCAGTTGCCGTGCTGCAGTTGCCGCTGCTGCATTTGTCGCTGCTGCAGTTGCCGCTGGTGCAGCTGCCGCTGCTGCAGTTGTCGCCGGTACAGGTGCCGGTGGTGCAGTTGCCGGCGCTGCAGTTGCCGGTGCTGCAGCTGCCGGTGCTGCAGTTGCCGGTGCTGCAGCTGCCGCTGCTGCGGTTGTTGCTCCTGCTGCCGTCGTCGAGGCCCGTAGACACCGACGGAGACCAAGTTGTTACAAATGAACTTGCAGTGGACACGCGCCCTTCATTTTCTTTCCCAATCCGTCCTCCTCTTTCGAATCTGCGGAGAAGCGCCACAATCTGTCTGCATGCACAGCAGCCACATGCTCTGGTGAGCTCTCTCCTTCTTCCTGCCTGTTGGTGTTCGTCCAGCTGCGCCCGCTCCCCGCCCGCTGCAGCGCGGGTGCTGCTGCTCCTCCTACTGTGTGGCGCTGCTACTACGGCTGCTGCTGCCGGCACGCGAGACCGCAGCTGCTGCTGCTGTCGTCGCCGCATAATACCGATGGAAGATAAAGCAGGAGCAGCAGGCCGCAGGAGTCACTACTTGCTACGGCATGGGCTGCGCACACACACACAGACACATAGCGGAGTCGAACTGCATCTTTAGCCTCTCTCGTGCCGTTTCTGTCTCCTTTCCCTTTTCTTTAGTTCTCACTCGAGTCTGCAGTTTGTTTTGTCATCTTCCTCGCGAACTGCACGCCGTGGACCTACGGTTCCGCCTGCCGTGCAGCAGCAGATGCACTCTCCGCCAGCACTGTCTCCGGCAGAAGAACGGCAGCAGCCCTGTGCAAGGGGCTGCTTTTCTGCCCTTGCTGCTGCCCACTCTTAACCGCAGCTGTTTCCTGTCCTTCTTCGCAAAACAGCCGCAGCAACGAACTGTCTCTATCCTGTGGCGCGGGCCAACAGCATGCGGTAGTCAAGGAGTGTCCGCGCGCGCGGGCGGGCGCTGCACTCTCCATCTGCGGAGAAGCTGCCACCCCGCGCGGGCGCCGCGCGGGATTTTCTCTGTTCTCTTTCGTGTCTGCTGCAGCTGCTGCCCGCATGTGTGTTTTTTACCTGCTGCGCAACGTTTTCCTACCTAAAACAAGTGACCAGGACTTCCTCTGCTGCTGCCGTGCGGCTTCTGACGGATGCTCTGCCGCTGCTGCTGCTCCTGCTGCTGCCTCTCCTCTCTGTGTCGCCTACTCTCACAGCAGCCTTGTGTGCTACTGCTGCCGGTGCTGCACGAACATTCCGTCCTCCACCTCTCCTGGGGCAGCATTGGTGCTCCTTGTCTGGGCTGCTGCGGCTGCTACCGTGCTGCTGCTGCTTGGCTGCTCTTCGGCTCCAGCACCGGTAGCAGAATTGCTTTACGATTGCCTTAGTGCGTACCCCCAGCGCTGTGCTGCGCGTCCTCCTCGTGGAAGCGGCTGCAGTGGTGAACCTCTGCTTCCTGCAAATGTTCTTCTGCCGAAGCTGCTGCTGTTGTAGGTTCACCGCTCCTCTGCTCAGCCGTGCTGCTCCCTCCTTCCTCCGCAGATACTGCGGCGCGGCTGCGCACACGGCGTAGCAGCAGCAGCTGCGGCAGCCAGGAAAACAGCCAACATGCGGCAGCAGCATCAATAGCGACCGCAGCGACAGACACACGCGGCGCTACAGCAGCTGCTGCGGCACGTGCAGCAACAACAGCAGGAGCGGTGATCACCCAACATGCGGCAGCAGCTGCTATTGCAGCAGCAGCAGCAGCCTCACCCTCTGGGGAGGACGCGTGCCTGTAGGACTACCTACTGCAGTCACCACACAAGGCAACAAGCAGCTGCAGACAATGGCAGCAGCACACACGAGCAGCTATAGCAGCAACCAGCAGCCAATGCCAGAGGCAGCAACACCAGTAGCAGAGCAGACGGCAGCAGCAGCCTCTGCGCCAGCAGCAAGGGCACCTGCGTCTTATTCCGCGCAGCCGCAAGACAAGCAGCAGTTGCTCTGACAAACGCTGCTGCAGCAGCGCAGCAGCAGGGAAAATCGCAGGGAATGCAGCAGACGTGTGTTTGTTCAGCAGCAACGGGGAGGGAAGTGCGACCGAGCGGAGCGCATGCGGAAGTGTGGGGTTTCTGCTGCACACCAGCGGCAGCGAGCCTGCCTCTACGCGTTTTTTTCCTGCCAGAGGAGCGGCTGTGCCGCGGCGTCTCTCTCTCTCATGCGGCCTGCCGCTGCTCTTCCTCCTGACGCCCAGCTGCTGTGACCACCGCTGCCCCTCCTCACACACGACTGCTGCTGCTGCCACTCTTGCTGCCGCCGCTCTTGCTGCTGCCGCTCTTGCTGCTGCCGCTCTTGCTGCTGCTACTCTTGCTGCTGCCGCCTCCGCACCTCTTGCTTCTGGTGGAAGTATTGCTGCTGCTGTTGCTGCTCGTGTTGCTGCTCTCGCTGACGCGGGTGCTCCCGCTCTTCTCCGACTGTTATCGCAGCCGGTTCTGCTGCGTCCGGGTCTCCCGCCGCTGCTCCTGCTTCTCTTGCCGCTGCTGTTGCTTCTCTTGCTGGCGCTGTTGCGTCTCACGGTGGTGCTGTCGCCCTTCTCGCTGTTGTCGCTGCTTCTCTTGCCGTTGCCGTTGCTTTTCCTGAAGGTGCTGCTGCCTCTCTTGCTGCTGTCCCCTCTCTCTTTCTGCTGGCGCTTCTTCTCTCAGGCTTCTCTCGCTGCTGCTGCTGCTTGCCTTTCTGCTGTCTCCTGTCTCCGTTGCGGCTTCTTTTCTGTCGCTTCGCCTGCCGCAGCTGCTGCTGTTGGCTGTTGTGGGGGAGGGACCTCAGGCGTGGCCACGATGGAAACCGCATGTGGCTTGCATACTGCAGCAGCAGTGTCGTGCGCCCCGGTTTCCAGCAGCAGCAACAAGAGCAGCAGCAGAAGCAGCTGCAGCAACAGCGCCCGCCGTGGGTACACCGGCAGTGGCAGCTCGCACAGAAGCAGCAACGCTTCCTTCGGCTGCCTGAGCCTCTCCAGCAGCAGCCACGCGTCCTACTGCAGCTGCAACGCCGACGACTCGCGCAGCAGCGGCTTTGCAGAAAGCAGGCCTTCACAGAGGAGAAGGGACAGCAGCAGCAACAGTGTCGGCGACCCGAGGACGACGCAGGAGGCCTCTGGCAAGAACAACAGCAGCGAAAACAGAAGAAGCAGCAGCAGTAGGTGCAGAAGCAGCAACAGCAGAAGCAACCGCGACAAAAGAAGCAGCAGCAGGAGCGAAACTCGACGCAGTAGCAGCAACAGGAGAAGCAACACCAGCAGTAAGAGTAAAAGAAGCAGCAGCAACAGTAGAAACAGCAGCGTCAGCAGTAAGGAGGCGGGGGATCCTCAAGGCGGCAGCAGGTCGTTTGCGCTCGACGGTCGCAGCGGCTGCGTGAAGGCTGAGGAGGAGAAGAAGCCGGAAGGGACGTGCATCTTCATAGCGCTGCGTGAAGCAGCAGAAAAAAAGAAGTCAGAAGTTGCAGCTGCAGTCCTTGCAGGGGCATTCTTTGCGCTGGGGACCGTCGCGCTTGCTGCTACTTCTGACTATCTCGATAGGGGTCCTGTTGCTGCCCTGTTCCTCGTTGTTGCAGCAGAATGTCTGCTTGCCTGTTCTGCCACCGCTCTTGCTGTTGCCCTCTCGAGAACCGTAACTCTCCGCAGATACCACCGCGTCATTGCCGCTTCCGCTGCTGCTGCGCGTCACGCAGAAGAGGCAGCAAAGCGACAGGGGCACCAACCAACAGCCGCACACGCAGCAGCAGCAGCAGGACCCGCGGCAGCAGCAGAACCGACAGCAGCAGCAGAACCCGCCGCAGCAGCAGCACAAGCAGCAGCAGCAGAACCCGCGGCAGCAGCAGCACTAGCAGCAACAGCAGGAGAACCGGCAGCAGCAACGGAACCGGCGGCAGCAGCAGAAGCAGCAGGACGGGGTGTGCGGGGGGGAACAGCAGGGCACGCTGCAACGACCCCCGCAGGGGCGGCGAAAGCTTAAGCAGCAGCAGCAGGAGGAGGAATAGGAGCGGCAGCGGAGGAAGAAGCAACAGCAGCAGGAGGTGGTGCAGCAGCGGCCGGAAGAACAACATCAGGTGGCCCACGCGAAGAGCGAGAGGGAGAGCTTCCGGCATCAGCAGACGCCTGACAGATTGGCACGTCTGCCGCAGCCCCAGCAGCCCCAGCGGCAGCAGCGATGCAGCCGCAGTGCCACCGGCGCATGCGGCAGCAGCAGCAGCAGGAAGAAGAGGAGCCGGTCAAAGGGAACCAGCGTGTGGTCGTGGAAGGCCAGCAGCAGCGGGTCGGGCAGCAGCAGGAAATCCTGAAGCTGCGGCAGCACATCGTGCAGCTCCAGCAGGTTGTACACCAGGAGGAGGTCAAGCAGCAGCAGCACCACCTGCACCCGCCGGTGCTGGGGCACCGGCAGGAGTAGCAGATCCAGCCACTGGTAGAGGATATGCACCACAAGCAGCCACCGGCAGACAGCTAGTGGCGGCAGCAGCGGCAGCAGCACCAACTGTTGAAGCAGGAACAACAGCAACAACAACAGGGGCAGCAGCAGCAGCAACGTCACGTGATGTAGTTGCAGCAGCAGCGTCAAGAGAGGTTGCAGCAACAGCAACAACAGGCCGAGGACTAGAAGAAGGAGGGGCAGCAACCGCAGGAGGGGACGCAGCAGCAGCAGCAGCAAATGGTGGAACCGCAAGAGAAAGGATGGATACGGCTGCACCAGGAAGCAATAGTTCTGTTCCAGAAGCAGGACGCGGCGCAGCAGCACCAGCAGCACGTGAGGCAGCAAGAGCAGCAGCCAAAAGTGAGACAGAGGTTTTTGCGGCAGCAGCCGCAGCAGAGGAGCAGAAACAGACTGCTACACAGGGAGCAGTGGGGATTAGTACGCTACCGGAGGGAGAGGCTGCTGCGGCGGAAGTGGCAGCAGCAGGGACAGCAAGAGCAGCAGCAGCAAGAGCGACAGCAGCAGCTTGGGATGATGCGCTGCCTCAGGTGCTGAGTGCCGTCTGCACAGGTCGTCTGCTGCTTCTGCTGCTGCTGCTGCTTCTTCAGTTGCTGCTGGGGTTGGCTTGCGTCCTGCTGCAGCTGCCGCTCTCGCTGCTGCTGCTGCAGCTATTACTCGCTGTGACGCCCCTGCTGCGGTTCCGCCACTCCACAGAGGCTGCTGCTGCTGCTGCTACGCGGAGCCACGCCATCACGGCGACCGTGGTGCAGCGGCTGCAGAGGGCAGGTGGAGCAACGGCAGCAGCAGAATTGCCGTACCCTGAGGGGAAGTGCTGCTCGTGCAGCACGGGGGCAGCGACTAATTACTACGCCGCTGGCGAAACGAAGCAACAGGTCGCTGCAGTGCTTGCTTGGGTGCGACAGTCTCAGCAGCAGCAGGAGCAGCAACAAGGGCAACGGCGGCGGCCTGAGGAACAGCAACAAGGGCAGCAGCAGGGAGAGCACCCACGCCAGCAGCCGCAACAGAGGCAATACCGACGGCAGCAGCAGCGTCGACAGTACGTGGAACAGCAGCGGCAGCCGCAGACGCAGGAGCAGCAGCAGCGGGAGGATGGGAAGGCGGCGCAGCGGCCGCACGAACTGAGGGACCCACCGCGTCAGCAGCACGCGAAACAAAGACAGCAGCCTCAAGAGAGAGTCCGACAGCAACTACAGCAGCAGTGGCAGCAACACCCAGAGCAGCAGCAGGTGCTGGGGCAGCCGGTGCCACAGCAGAAAGTTAACGTCTTGAGAGAGCAGCTGCAGCAGCACCGACGACAGCCTGCCGCCCAGAAGAAGAGCAAGGAGAAGGAGGAAACGCGACAGCGACGAACCGGACAGCGGCAGCAAATCGCGCAGCAAGAGCAGACCGGGTGGCAGCAGCCAAGCAGGCGGCAGCAGCAGCAAACCAGGCGGCGGCAGCAGCACCACGCCGTAGTCCGGTCTTTTAAAGGACAGCGGTTGGCAGAAGAGCAGCAGCGATTCACATGCAGGCAAAGAGAGGACCAGAGAAGACAGCAAGGCGTGGAGCAACAGCAGCAACAACGCAGGCGGACGATCCGCAGATGTAGAGAGGCGGGCGTCCTGTCACGAATGCTGCTGCAGCTGTCGTTACCGCTGTTGCTGCTGTCATTACTCTGTAGCGGAGCCGCGCTTCAACAACGGCGGAGCGTTGTGACTGCCGCAGGCCGATGCAACAGTAGCAACGGTGGCCTCGACTCACCGGCTCCAGCCCCTAGGCGGGCTGCGGCCCGGTGCAGGGCAGCAACGACTCGTCAGTCACAGGTGGCGCAGCGCGGCGGAGGCTGGTGGTGGGGCGGCAGCAGCGGCGGGAGCAGCAGCGGCGGGAGCAACAGCGGCGGGAGCAGCAGCGGCGGGGGCAGCAGCGGCGGGAGCAGCAGCGGCGGGAGCAACAGCGACCGGACCATCAGCGTTCTTGACAGCAGCCCTGGCAGCAGGAGGAACCACTGCAATGTGAAGCGAAGCAGCAGCAGCAGCGTCCACAGCAGCCACAGCAGCAAAACAGGAAGCAGCAGCAAGAGCCGGAGTGGCGGCAGCAGGGTCGTCGGCAGCGGCAGCAACAGTGCGAGCAGCAAGAGGAACGAGAAGGGTTGTTCCTCCAACAGCTGGTCTACTGGGTTTATGAAAAGCGATTCGACAGGTGGAGAGAATAAGACGCTCTTCAGAAGCACTGCAGCAGCATGGAGAGGCGTCCCATGTGACAGCACAGGTGCGCTGCTGCAGCGGCGAGACACCCGGCGTCTCTGTGTTTCCTTCTCCTGTCTTCCTCCCACTGACAGCGGCCGCAGCAGACCTCCTCTCGCTGCCAAGACGCTGCTGCTTCCGCCCCACCACTCTCGGCGTAGGCGGGCGCCAGCGTGTGCTGCTGCTGCTGCTCTGCCGAGACTGCAGGAGCAGGTGCAGCCGCAGGGGGTGTGTTGCTGCTCTTCCACCTCCGTATGCCGTCACGGCGGCGCTGCCTCGGCTGCTGTTGGGGCCGCCTTCACGCTTCTGCCTCTCTCGCTCTCCTGTCTTTCTCCTGTTGCTGCCTTCTTCCGAAATGCTGCCGCAGTTCGCCCGGCCTTCTCACCTCCTCTGCTGCCTGCGAGAAGGAGGGGACGCGCTGTTTTTGTTGCTGCTGTAGCAGCAGGACGGGACAGCATGTCTAGAGGACGTCCTGCTGCGGTTCCTACGGCAGCGAGCAGCTTCCCAACGGACTCGGCTGCTGCGCCTTCTGCGGCTGCGCCGCCTGGCGCTGCTGCTCCTGCTGCCGGGACACGTGTCGCAGCTGCCGGCCGCGCAGCACCCGTTTTAGCTCCCACTGTAGCTACTCGTTCAAACGCCGCTGCTATACCCCGTCCCTCAGCTGCTGCCGTTGCTTCTCGGCTTCCACGCTTCACTTCGACTTCGACCGCCCCCCCTCTAGCCTCTGCTGCTGCTGCTGCTGGCGATGCTGCTACTGCCGCTGCTGCTGGTGGCGAGGCCACTACTGTTGCGGCTGCTGCCGAGGCTACTACTGCTTCTGCTGCTGACGAGGCTACTGCCGCTGCTGCTGCTGGCGAGGCTCGTACTGCTTCTCCTGCTGGCGAGGCTACTACCGCTGCTGCTGCTGGCGAGGCTACTACTACTGCTGCAGGTCACACAAGTTCTGCGGTGTCTCAAGGGGGGAGACGAAGTTTAGCAGCAAGTTTCGTCAGGGCTGCTGCTGCTGCTGACCGCTGCGAACTGTCTGCTGCACCTGGGGCTGCTGCTGCTGCTACTGGTTCACCATTTTCTGCTGCTTTAACATTTCTTGCCTTTGGATGCGCCTGGTCTGCCTTTTCGCGTGCCCCTCTTGCTTCCTATTCTTCTTCTTTATCCTCTGCTTTCTTTCCTACTTGCTCTCTTGCTTCTGTCGGTTCGTTTTCTTCGCGTTGTGCTGCTGCGGCTTCCGCTGTTGCCTCCCATAATATATCCCGGGGTGGCAGTTCACCTGCGAGCGCGCTGCTGCTGCTGCCGTCTACGTCGTCTTCTTTTTCTCGTTTGCTGGCGGGAGGGTCGTACGGCGAGCGAAGCCCGGATAAACCGAAGCAGAGCGACCGCATTGATGGGAAGCCGCCGGCAGTGCTGCTGTCTCCTTCTCTCTTCCCTGCTGCGCTGCTGGCGCTTCAGCCCTTCGGTCTCTCGGTAGTGAATCCTGCTTATATCGGGCAACACGTCCGTCTCCCCGTGCTGCCGTCCTGCGATTTCTACTGGTTTGCTGCTGAACACGCCCCTGCCCGTCACGTAGCGCTGCAACCTCTCCACACGGACATCATGCGGCGCGTCAGAAGCAGCCCCACAGCGGCCTCCACCGGAGATGAAGACGGAGGAGACGGCCGCGGTGCAGCAGGCACAGCAGCGCGGGGCGAACCAGGCGCAGCGGTAAGTGCAGAGGAAGAAGAAAGAGAAAGAAGAGCGACAGGCGAAGGAGCGACAACAGGACGAGGGGGAGCAGGGATTTACATCGACAGCAGCAGCAAGCCGTACTTCAAGAGGCTGCAGCAGCTGCATGAGCAGTACTTCCTGCAGCTGCAGCAGCAGCTTCCGTCGCAGCTTCTTCGGCAGCTCGAACTCCTGCAGCAGCAGCAGGACGAGCTGCAGCAGCAGCAAGGGCACCCTGGAGAGGAGGAGGACAACGCGCAGACAGAAGGCAGTGGAGAGACAGGAAGAACTGAAGAGACAGGGAGGACCGGAGAGACAGCAAAGCACCGGGAACTGACGCGGCATGAGGGAGCAGCAGCAGGAGCAACAGCAGCAGGAAGAGGGACGCTGGCGGACCAGCAGCGACGTGCAGGGGCACTGCGACGCCTGGTGCTCGGCGGGAGAGGCAGCAGCGCAGAGCGAGCAGCTGCTGTTGCCTATGGTGAGCTGCTCGCCTACGCTCTTGCCCTGCAGCAGCCAGAGCAACAACAGCAGCAGCCAGCGCAGCAACAACGGCAGCCACTCGGGGGGAAGGTGGAGACGGCGCAGCAGCAGCGCGACCCTCGCAAGCAGCAACGAGAGAAGAGGAGGGTAGAAGAGGAAAAAGAAGAAAACAGAGCCGCTTTGAGGCCAGGGGTAATGGCAAAGGACTGGAGCGGAGCAGAGAGCAGCACGACCTGTCTAGACGCCGCAGCAGCAGCAGGAGAGACAAGAGGGGTAAGAGCCGGAGACGAGACGGGGAAGGATCCCTCAGAAGGAATTGCGTTTGAAGATATAGCGCGGGCCGCAGAGAAACGGAAGCAATACTACAAGGGAAAAAAACCGTGGAAAGAGGATATCCACGGCGCCAAGAGCCTCTTCGATCGTCCTGGGTTTCCTGCAGACGCCGTCCCTCTTGTTCAGCGTCACAACGAACAGATGCTGCAGCAACAAAAGTTTGACGAGATTATTAATACCGAAGAACTTCTCTGTGTAAGTGTTTCTGCATCATTTCCCAGACTCTCATACGCAGAATATACACGTATGCGTATATATATATGTGTACACTCACATATATGTTACTCCACATATATATACGTTTATGCATCCATATATACACATATATGTATATATATACATATATATGTGTACGCATATGTATGCGGTAATGTAGACATGTACGAAGATAACAAGCATACTATAAGGACACACGTGTCACCTATATTAGTCCAAATATATATATATATGTAGATACATATATACATATATATATATATCTCTACAAATATATATATATATATATATATATGTGTATGTAGGTATGTATAGAGATGTACGAAGATAACACACATATCATAAAGATATATATATGGACATATATGTGGGCGTGAAAAGGTGCTGAGTAGACGTCTCTGCCTCCTGTAGGTGCTTCCGGTTTTGCATTCCTTTCCATGTTCCCCGTTTCCCTTTCGTTTATATACATTTCCCTCTTGCATGCGTGACCTCTAAGTCTCTTGTGTGTTTCTTCTCTCTGTCTCTCTGTCTCTTGGAGGGTCCCTTTCTCCTCATTTACCGTCTCTTCTCATGTTTGCTGTTCCTCGTCTTCTTCTGTTTTCCTCGAGCTTCCTGCCTGTCTCACAATCCCCCAGTCTCTTCGGTGTTTCTCTGTTCCCCTACTTGCTGTCCTTGCCTTGCTTTGTATACATTTCCTAGCCCGCCCGTCCCGCCTTCTACGCTTCTTTTTGTTCATCCCGTTCTCTATTTTCCGCGTCAGTTCGTATTTCTAGTCTGCTTGCTGCTTCGGTGAGAGCCGCCCCCTTCGCGTGTCTCTTCCTCCTGCCAGCGCCTCCTGTCTGTCCTGTTTCACCTTTCTTATCTTCTCCGCCTGCTTCACTCGGCTGCGTCCTCTCCTACTACGCCCGTTGCAGGACGCCTTCTGGGTTAACGACGAAGGCCGGATCGTAAAGCTCAAGGTGAGTAGTCAACCGCAGCGGAGGAATAGACGAAGGAGAAGCAGCCGCAGCACGCGTATAGCGGCAGTTCAAAAAGCAGGAGAAGACGGGCACGTGCGGCAGCACGGCAGAAGAAGGAGAAGAATGAGGAGACAGAAAGACAGCCACGGGCAGAGGAAGAGGCGAGCTCGAGATATCAGGAAGCTCAACAGCAGCAGCAGCGAAGTTGCCGCTGCAGCCGAACGGAGCCGCAGTGACGAAGGGAAGGGCCGCAGACGCATGAGGAGACCGCCTTTTACACCAAGGCCACACGTGTACCTCTGTGGTTGTCACGCATACATATGTGCATACGGTTACACATATATATACATATATATATATATTTCGATTCACATATCAAGGAAGATGTACATATGTGTGTATGCATACGTGTATGTTGCGTCTGCTGCTGCTGCATGTGCTGCAGTTGCCTGTGCTGCATCTGCTGCGTGTCTTGCTGCTGCTGCGTGTGGCGTGCACGCGCAGGCAGCGGCGCACTTCGGGGAAATTGAGCGAGGGCCGAATCGGCCGCCGGCGACGGCAGAGCGACAGCGCCTGCTGCAGCAGCTTTTCCCGCAGCAGCCGGACGACGAGGACTCTTGGCGTTTCGTCGTCACTACCCACGTAAGCGGTCCCTCCTGCTGTCTCGACTTTTCTCTTTGCACGGCTCCTGCTGCTGCTCCTGCTGCGCGGCTGGTCTTCGATCTAGTGCAGCCTCTGCTGCTGCCTCGTCTTCTCTTCTGGCACGGCTGTGACTGCTGGGCTTCGGTCTGTTGCAGCCGCTGCTGCTGCGCCGTCCCGTCACTCTGCGCGGCTGCTGCTCCGGTTCCTGCTGCTGCTTTTCACTCTTCTGCAGCCACTGGTGTTGCGGAGCCGAGCGACGGCCCCGCCTACTCCGCGCATATTCTTCTTTCACCCTCATGCACATATGTTGCACGTGTGTCTATGTGTCTGCATCTCTGCATGTCTGTGTCTGTGCGCCTGTTGCATGCATACGTACGGCTGCTCAAAAATTTGAGTCTACCCGTCCCCGCCGCACGCCGCCCTCTTCGTCGCATGCCAATAGACTGCTGCGCACGTTGCAGGTGTGTGCAGTCCTGCCGCGTGCAGTCCTGCCGCGTGCAGTCGTCTTCTCCTTATGGAAATATGTGTGAACGGGTATTCCTTTATATACATCTACATATTCGCAGCGACCCCGTGGAAGCGTGTGGGTATGAAGAAGATGTGTAAGGCCGCAAACACGTCTGTGAAAACAACGCATGACGACAGGACAAACCTGTACTTATGCAGACACATATTTCTGTTACTAGAACGCATCCACCTACACGCGTACATAAATGTATACACATTCGTGTACATATATGCGTATATCTCTATTTGTGTTGTCTCTGTATATGCTCGTGTACCTCTGAACGCGCAGTGTTCACGTCCTTGTCTCTCTCTACCTAGACGTGGCCCCCTCGACACTAGTAGCGGCCGAGTATATGTGCAGGCGTGTGTGCGGCAGCGGCACCCATGGCTGTATGCACACACATATATGTGTGCTACGGAGAGACCTTCTTGCATGTCTGGACATCTTCTGCCTGCGTGAGGAGTGTCGGCTCGTACACGGCAGCCGCGCTTCCTCGTGCAGTCGGCTCCGGCAACAGACGTGTGCAGACTTCCTCGTCAACGGACACGTGTGTACGTGGGTGTGTACACTCAGTTGTCACGCGATTGTAGAGATAGGTCTTCATTTACTCTACCTTATTCGTGTACTTCTCCTAGGAGAACACTCATAAATTCCGCGTCCTTCTTTGTAGTGTTCATATATATATATATATATATATATGCACGTACGTGTACAAGTATATATACGTATATTGCTCTACGTTTATCTGTATACATGTGTATACGTGTACACTCTCTCTGTATACATGTGTATACATATACACTCTCATGTACACGTGTATCTGTGTATCTATATCCTTATACTCTCTCTCTACATATATATATATGTATATGGGTATAGTTACATATATATATATATATATGTATCGCTCTCTCTCTATATATATCTCTCTCTCTATATATATGTATTTGGGTATAGTTACATATGCTTCTATATGTCTCTCTACATATGTGTATGGGCATAGTTACACGTACATCTATATCTCTCTATATATATGTGTATGGGTACAGTTACATATACATCTATATATCTATACCGCTCCAAAAATTACACTCCCACTTAAATTTACATCTGTGTGGCTTTCTCTCTTCCTCTCTCTCTACATACGTATGTGAGTATAGTTACACACGCATACATGTATATATATACCCGCGTCTGTATACAAACACGACGCATATCTACACAGATACGAAGCGCAGGGCACGTGCGGGGTGGCTACACGTGTAGCACACAGAGTTGTCTGCAATACCAAATGTGAGGCGCACGTGAACGCATATATGCGTGTATACATATGTATGTGTATACACACCAGCTGAGAGAGGGGGGGCGTTACAGGAGAGGCGTCGTCGCGGTTTCGCAGGCGTCTGGAGCCGCTGCAGTGGCACGCGTGTGGTGCGGCATGCGCTGTTTTGCAGCTGGGCTACATCAAGGAGAACAACTTGAAAGTGAGTATCTCCTCCCCTTCTTTGATTGACCGGCCCAGAAGAGGGCCTCCCCACTTCTTCGCTCGAAGCGCTGCTCCCGTCCGCGAGTCTGCCGGACACCGCTGGATCTCTCGGCGAGTGCTGCTCTCCGTCTATCTGTCTGTGCCACCCGTGTGCATCTTAGAGAAACCCTGCGTACGTGCATCTCTCTCTCTATGTATATATGTATGCGTGGATAAACAGGACTGTGTCTCTCTTCGCAGGGCTGTGTGTACGTGTCCGAAGGGCTTTGTCTATATTCGGTGTCTGTATCCACAGGGGGGCGTGTGTATCCCCGAGATTGTGCGTGTATAGCAGCAGGACGGTGCAGTGTGTACGTATTACCTCCTTGTGGCTCTCTACGTACACAACTGGGTAGGTAACCGACCGGCCTGCGGACGGCACTGCTGAAGTCAGTTGCCCTGGCCTGAGTCTTCCGCGGTCTTCTCCCGCAGTCGAGGGTTCTCACTGCTACGTGTGTGTACCTTTGAACATCCCCTTCACCCACCCGGCATGCAACTCGTGTGCTCATCTTCGATGTTTTCCGTTGTCGTCTTTCTGTTTCTATTCTTCCTCGTCTTCCGCCAGTGAGGTTTGCACGTTCCTCCGAGGTTCCTCCGCCTACTCTTCATGCGCGTGCACACGGACCCACTCCCGTCCCCTGTCCTTGTCATCTAGTGTGTCTGTCTCTGTGTGTGTCTGCATGAAGTATTCGTAGAGAGTAGTGCACCGTTATATAGAGCTTTAAACATATACAGTAGTACGTACATATGTATACATACATATATATATATATATGCATTTATACCTGTATGTATAGCCGTAAATTATGCTTTAGTCACTTCAGGAGCGTGTACTGCGACTCTACACAGACAGGTCGTAGGGAGTCATACATTTCTCGGTACAGCTTAAGTAATATCCGTGAGTACGTATCTCTATATACATATATATATATATGCATTTATATGTATATATGTGGCCCTGACTTAGCTTTTACTCACTTCACGGGCATGTAGTGCGACTCTATATAAGCTATTCGTAAGGAGTCATACATCTTTTTGTACAGCTTTAATAATATGCGTGAGTACGTACATATATATATATATACATGTAGATGCACTTATGTGTATACGTAGCTGTGAACAATGCGTTACTCTCTTTGTAGGCGATCTGTGGGAGCTGTGGGCTGACAACTGGATATGTGTGATCTTCTTCAAGCAGGAAAGTCTGTGTATCTGCATATTTGCATGCGTGGAGATTCTATTTCTCTCCTAAGGAAGGATATGAGCAAGCATGTTCTGTATACCTCGTGGTTTACCACTTTATCTGCATACGTTGACGTTGACGAACCTGGATTCAGTGGGGTGCGTCGCATAAAAGAGAGAGTTTTCTGCTTGCGAGGGTCTACTACATTCCTTTACGGAAGAAGATTTGTACCTGTTGTTTTCTGTGTGCCTGGGAGTGACTCACATGTCCTTCCGCACATGCGTGTTTCCCTACAACAGTCGTTGTCTACAGTACGTATACACACCTACAAGTGTATCCTTTGTATACGTATATATATATATATATAGATGTACATATGTGTTTGTTAAGACGTCTGTGTATTGTATATTTTTTGCGTGTATATGTACATGTATGTATATGTGTGCTTGTTAAGACGTCTGTGCATCGTGTATTTTTTGCATGCGTATATACACGTATGTATATGTGTGTGTGTTAGGATGTCTGTGTATCGTGTATTCTGTGTATGCGTATGTGTATGTATGTGTATGTATATATATGCATATTAAGATGTCTGTGTGTGGTTCCTGTACTCCCGGTTTCTTCTTCTTTTTCTTTGGCGTAGGTGGGGGATATCCCAGAGATTTTTGCTGCAGAACACATGAAGCAAATCTGGAATAACCACTTTGCGTTGCCGAAGCGAGGCCGCGAGCCTCTCGTCCTTGACGACGGTTCTATCGTCCCGTAGAACCGCCAGGTCGAGCTGCTGCTCAGCCGCCTACAGAAGCCTTCCTCACGAAGTACCCATACCCACCCACACACACACATTTGTGTCTGTGTGTCTCTGTGCTCTCTGCCTCTCTCTCTATCGCTGTATCTACCTCTCTGTTCCTACTATATACATGCATATGTGTGTGTGTATGTGTACGTATGTCTGTGTACACACGTGCGCTTCCCAGTGCCACAATTCGGCAGCAACAGCAGCAGCAGCAGTAGCTTCTGACGTCCGACAAACAGCAGCCGCACAGGCGCGCGCAGGCAGTTGGATGCCTGCAGCCGCAGGAAGAATCCGCGGCTGCTTTGCTGCTCTGGAGAACTACCAGCGCAACAGAGAACATCCGCAGGAGTTTCTGCTGCAGAGGGTTGAGATCAGTACCAGCGGCTGCAGGCTTTCGGGACCCCCCCCTCCCTGCGCAGCTTCACGTGTGAAGCGTGCTACAGTAGACTGTTTACCTGCAGCAGCAGGCGTGGCACCTGCAGGGCGTGTCTGCAGCAACTGCTGCACCAGTGCGACCGGGACGTACTGGTCATCTCGCGACACGAGCTGACGACCGTCATGCGCCTTATGCCTCGAGCAGCAGCTGTTGCTGCCCTCTGTCTCTTCCTGAACCATGGCTGTGTAGCCTCTCAAAGAGCAGCTCTTGGAGCGACAGGTATTCTTACGGCAGCTGGGGCTGCTTGTTTTGTGTGTATGTGTGCTTCTCAACGGCAACAGTTGCTGCAGCCGTGTCGTGCCGAAGAGAACCTGCTGCTGCAGCTTCTGTCGCCGCTGGCACAGCACACCTACAGCACCCCGTTGCACTGCCAGTCTGTGAGGTGTGGACCACTGAGCGGACACGCTCCCCCCCAAATATCCCTTTTTCCATCAGGATCCTTTACAGCCTGTCCTGCATATATATGTACGTAGTAATATATACGTACATATATATATATATATGTATATGTACGCACGGTAGGTTTTTACGTCTGGGAGTGCACAAGGTTATTCCAGCGCAACGACAGGCAGGCATTCGCAGGCAGACTATAGTGGAGGCTATGTAGTTTGCTGGAGGCTCCCTTGGTCTGCAGCAGGAAACGTATGACTGTTACGAAGAACACAATACGGACCTGTGCAAGCGTCTATGCGTCTACTGGAACTGCTAAGAGAAAACTCCTTCATGTAGAATTAACTGCGTTTCTAGACGTCTGAGGGCACTACAGGGAGAGAAAGGTTCACAGTTTGCTTTTCAGGTCTCGTTTTGTGTATTTGTACGTTAATGTGCCAATGGCATAAGTGTATACAACTACGTACGTACATAAAAGCAGCACACCCATTCGTCCACGCTTGCGTACATCCTTTTGTAAGACGCAACAGTATAGACGTATAGACAGAGGGAAAGCGAACCGCACGGATACGCATCTTTGCGTCTCTTTTTGTTGTACGTGTGTGTGTGTGTGTGTGCATGTGTATGTGTATATATATGTGTGTGTGTGCATGTGTATGTGTATATGTGTGTGTGTGTGTGTGTGTGCACACGTCGGTTTTGCTCAGGTGGCATGCACGGCGGAAGTGCGTTGAAGCGTGGTGTGCGTTGAAGCGAACGGCAGAATAGGAATAGGTGCGCGAGTACCGACCTAGAGCCTGGAGAAGAAAAGGGAGGGCTCAGCTGGGCTGGGGACACGAAAAAACTTCCTACGTGAGTAGTCATTTTGACAGGGTACCGACGCCCTCCGCGTTGACGGGTAGACGCTTTGCCGTTGTCGTCTCGAACACACACGTAAGAAGTTATCTGTTTTGGATAGAAGAGTCCTTCACATATATGTATATATATATGTGCGTGCGTGTGCACGCGTGTGTACACGGGTAACCTTTTGTGCGGGTACCACAGACACACTCATATGTGTAGAACTTTGCCTCCTTACGCAGGGGGGCGGCCAGATGAGTGCGGCGCACTTGGAGTCGACTGCGAGACATGTAGGCCGTTGTTTGGGTGCTGCACGGCTTTCCTGAGAAAGAAGATGGCTGCGCCTTGTGCGTTGCGTGAGCTTTTGTGAGGTGTCAGGTGTTCACAAGGGTATACGTGGGGGCAGAAGATAATTAGGTCTGTGCACGCCTGCATATGGAAATACAGGTGGACCTCGCCATACCTGAGATTCTACGCGCCTGTGGCAATTCATTTATACGCATACGTCGAGGCCACCTTTCCCTACTCACTTCTTTGAATAACTACTGCTTGCCAAAGATCTGCTGTGTTACGATCTTGTGCTTATGTTTTTCAAAAAAAAAGTTAAACCGCTGGCGGGTTCTAACGCACCTGAGCCCTCCGTCTCTTTACAAGAGGCTAGCTATTCTTCATGTGTTTGTATCGCCATATTCCTGTTGTCCATTCTTTGAAAATACCGCACTATTCGAGTAGTTGTGTGTAAACTGTTGCGCGTGTGTGTACTCATTCCCACGCGCGTATGCATGAGCTGAATAATCCATTCCACGTCTGGTGCGGGGTACTGCCGGGAGGAAACGTATTGTTCAACAGCTACAGGACCACACTCCGGCGGTGCGTACATAGAACGCAGACAGGAATCAAATGGTAGCGTCTTTTCTCCGCATAGCAGATTTGTAGGAGTGTGTAATGGTGCAGAGGAAGCGCTTGCTTGTCCAGGGAGTGTAGATTGACCCCACATTGTCAGCAGCGTGTACCACAAGTGTTGTGATGTCGAGCACATTCCATTTCACCTACTTGCCACCAGTACAAATCATCGTTTCACAAGAAGGTTCACCATATATAAACGCCTCCCTGCCGGCGTGCTTGCACCCACGCGCGTTTGCACGCTAGTGTAGAGCCGAATATGCTGGCTGTGATGGCTTCAAGTACACACCGACTAATCGTCCACTAGCGACCAATTCCGCGCGACTTCTTCTTTTTTCACACACATTCACGTAAATGGAGGACGCAACGACGAGGAACAGCGTGTGCGTGCGTCTGCTGAATTTCTTGATCACCGTATTTGACTGCGCGCCGCCACCCTTTCTGCATTTGTTTGTGCAGGTAATGCGCTCCCCAACGGCTACCCAGATTAAGTCATAAGCTTTCAGTTACAAATTACCCACACACGCTCGTTCATGTCTCAAGTTAAAGCGTTCGTAATTGATTCTGTGGGTATGTACGAGAGGGCTCTCAGGCATTTCAAGTTGAGGATTTCCTGTAGTAACCCTCGTTGTTCCCCTGTCTGGTCCCGACGGAAGCGTTTCCACGACGTGCAGCAGACTCCCCCCGCACCGCATCATCGACTGGTAGCTACAGGACCACAGAAAAGGCGTGATTGAGTTTTTCGTGTCGCCGTTGGCGTGCGCGTGAGCGCCAGGACTCATTTTTTCTGAGCCGCTCTCTCAGTGTAACATGTAATCATCTTTGTACATAAATTATTACCGGACATAGCGCCGCTGCATATACGCGCTTACGCGCTTGCGTGTTTAGCAGCAGCGTCGAGAGGAGCTTCCGAATGAAGTCTTGCAGACTGTAGGAGGTAGAGAAGTCTCGGCAGCGGTTTGGGGAAGCGGAGCGAAAGCATCTCGGACCTGCTAGTGCGAATTCGTTAAAACGTGCACCATCCCGAGACTGCGTGTATCTGTCTGTCAGCTCTCACATCCGTGTATATGGAGAGGAAGATAAAGAGATGTGCGTGTGCGTGTGTACTGGTGTGTATCACACATGTCAGTTTTACCCTCCATGTGGAGATGTGGACGTTTCGAGTGGGCCCTACTACATCGTTTCACGATAAGTGTTATGGACACCTACAGATGATGCGGTTGCGGATGACGTGTCTACACAACCGCTTACTAACGCTCCCGACCATTGTGAGCGTGGCTGCGGCGCTACATCTGAGTGTTTAATGTGGACGCCTTGCACTCCCTCTTACAAGCACCAGGCGACATCGCTACAGTCGCGGTAGGCGTTGCAGGTGAGGCCTAGTAGCACACTCCTTCTGCAGCCAGCAGCTGGAGCGGGAAGCGCAGCAGCACGAGTGACCGGCGTTCCGTACAGTAGCTGGAGCCGGGCTTTTCTGACGCAGCGAGTGTGTGTGAGGGGCAACGACTCGCAACCACAGCACACTCCAGCAGCGCGGCAAGTGTGCGGACAGCAGCAGCAGTACTCACTGAAGGCTACCAACGGCTCGGGAGGACTGCAGAAGCAGCTCGTGCTACCATCGTAGCAGCAGCAACAGGACTACTGTATTCACCATCACCAGCACCAGGAACGCCACTGCGTCACCGCTAGCAGCAGCCGCAGCAGCAGCGGGACACTCCCCAGAGCGCCGTTCATCTGAACCCCCCTGCTTGCGGGCACTTCTGATTGTCGCGTTTGTCTGCATATCTTGACGTTGAGAGACCCTGCCGTGCCCACACTCACGAAAACGGGTATCTGGCACGAGCTTGTGGTCAAGAAAAAGGCGTTAGCGGGGAAGTAGACACCAAACAAATTGAGTGAAGGCAATGTGCCTGCACGTCTACAGATTGCACCTACCGAAGTAAAAATTCCAAGCACGTACGTCTGGGTGTCTGTAGTCAGAGAAGTCTCTGTTACCAATATACGCGCAGCGACAATGTAGCGCATATATACGTATGTGAAACAGGTATGCCTCTACATACATGTGTGTGCCGAGGTCTCTACAGAGGTTCGCGTGCACGACATACATACATGCACGTATTTCTCCATCTTTCGATGTACATATATATAGATATATATGTATATTTGTGAATGTCTATACACGCGTGTGCGTGTATAAGTACGCACACGTATTACTGCATATGCGGCTAGATCATTTCTGTGTACAGCTGTACACGCGGACGGCTGGATTCTGCTGCTGCTTTGCATCACTAGAGAGTGATGTCGCTGGTGCGGCAGCAGGATGCGAGAGGGGAGAAGCCGAGAAATCGTCGGTTTTGTCTAGAGTCGAGCTACTCAAATGTATTACTTTTGTTGCAAAAATGTGTACACGGGAACCTACACCCCTTTATGTTTGCCTCAGCTCCAGCTCTTCGCTTGCCTTGTACTATTACGCTGGTGAAGCAGCAGTCGACGGAAGTGAACTAGAGGGGAAGGCAAAGAAGGCGTCGTGCACCGTTCGAACAGCCACTTCTGCTTGCGCGTCAGCAACGCAGAACGTGAAGTTCACTTTCGAGGAACCGCAAGTCAGCAGCTGCATACTCACCCCTGAGATATACGCAGCAGGAACACCCCAACGTATCCGCAACATATAGGTATAATGTATGCACGCGTACATACAAAGGTTTCTATCTGTTCTCCTATGTGTGCGTGTGTGTGTGTGTGTGTGTGTGCGTTCTGTGTTGCTGTCTAAATCATACGTGTAGACAGATCCATACATTTATAAATACACATACGCACATACGTATACGTATATATATATATATATATTCGTTTGTAGATGCGGTAAGTGCCTGTCTATCTCTTCTTTATTTATATGCACAGCCCTCCGTGAATGAAGAGAAGGCCGCCAGTGGGGCCAAGAGTGAAGAGCGTTCTGGGGGATCGCGTCTTACGTTACGAGACCTGCTGGTATTACTTACACACAGGTGTCTTCTAGACACGTACGTGTAGGTATAAATAAGCAGTTGACGATGTGTAACTGTAGCTCTAAACGTAGACACTAAAGTTCATAAATACAGAGAGGAGCTCCGCTTTAGTCAGGTGATAAATATATATATATATATATCCATATGCCTATACATGGATATCTGCATGTACATATATATATATATATATGTACATAGATTATATACAAATGCGCAGACGCAGACCTGTATCGAAAGTCTGTTGTCCGACGTACCTGAGTGTAAGCATACGTGTATCCATACCTATACCTTTACATCTATATCTATCTGTAGGTACACGTATGAGTGCACGTGTATCTATACATATACAAGAGTGTATACTTCAATTGAGGCTTGCAGTAAAGAAATCACTGAAGATACCAGTACGTCTTTCTGTCTCTTGCTTCGGTCTCTCTCTCCTTGTCCGTTTGAACGTATGTAACAGACGTGTGAACATGCAGTAGTTGTTCGCGTGTCAACGTGGAAGCATGTATGTGGAGAAAAAATTCTACGTCCAGCTGCACATGTACGTGTATTTATATGTGTGGAGATGTACGGAGAGATTTACGAAAAAAACTTGTGGTACAACCCATGAGAGTCCCCTGTCTCAACGTGAAGAAAGGATCGCAGAACGACGCTTTTGCGTCCCTCTACCTTCACGTACCTGCATGTGTACGCACACTCATTTATCTATGCGCTTGACATATATATATATGTATAAATATATGCGTAAACATGTGTAGAGACACACACGCGCGTAGCTACTCATTAGGAAGACAGAAACCTGGAGAAACAAGGGACTTGAAAAGGTACATATCGAGAGAAGACACGGGTTAATATATATATATATATATATATATACATGAGCAGAGAGGCAGATAAGTACACAGATGAAAACCGAAGTAACTAGCTCGAGCGTAGCACACACACGCTATATAGATAAAATACATGTAGACGCACATGTGAATACAGTTATGCGGTAGATGTGTACCCTGGTACATGCACAAGCGTAGAGAGACATACGCGACACATGTACAGATACATATGTATATAGAGGGATGGATAGATCCGGAATGGATGTGCAAATAGAGGGAGAGAGATACATGTACATAGGTGTGGGGTAGCTTTGTTGACAAGGATATTGCTCGACACGTAGACACTTGTTTAGGCCTGTTCACATCAATATAGAGGTAGATACAGACAAGGGCACATAGGGAGACACCGGCAGATACACACACAAGGTAGGGACACTGCCGTAGGTTCAGTTCATACCCGTTTAGTTGGCAGTTTCTACTCACACATACTTCTTGTTCTGTGTGTTCGTCTGTGTTCGCCACATCCATGTATACATACTCGAGTTCATATATGCATGTATTACACGAACTGTTAAAGACAGCCAGGTAAACATTTGTCCACATTCACGGCAAGCGGAAGTGCGAGCCTGTTCAACGCTTTGTTTGTTCACGTGTCTTCTTGCGTGTGAGAGTGGAGGCGCCCACATGCCTCTACACAAACGCATATAGATAAGTGCAAGTACTGAAGTAAATCTGCGAGAGACTGAGGAGACTCCCCTCACGTCTTGCAAGTGCGAGAAATGGAGAGAATAAGGAACTAGGAGCTTCCGGAAGAGGAAAACTCACTGAGGCGGAAAAAAAGTGCCTTTCGTGTCGTGCTCGAAGTGAGGCTTCGCGCGCGACGTGTGACCTGCGGTGTACATACACCGGGCGCCATGTGTGCTGTTTCTCCTATTGGGTGCGCGACGTCACATAATAACGAAAAAAGGGAGAAGTCACAGAAAATGCACGGGGGGAAGAGCACGGAGTACTATTTTACGGGTTTTACAGGGTAGGAGCAACTTCCCCCAGCAAGGAACAAGCCTATGCCTACAGTAAGTAGTACTTCCACAGATGTGAGTACTCAGCTGCCGACACAGCAGCAGCACCTACAGCAGTAGAGCCTCAAGAGCAGCTGCAGCACCGCAGCAAGGACGGAGCCAGTGCGGCAGGGACAACAGCAACACACGGCAGTAGCAGCAGCAATAACCTGCCGCAGCAGCGACACACTGCAGGTCCGGTCCGAAACAGCAGGAAACGAAGCGGCAACAGCAGCAGAACTACTCACCGATGTCTGCCAACGCGAGACACGTGCGAGCTACCACCCGGTTGCAGCGACCGAGTTTCCCTACGACGCTTATGAGTGCCATGTCTTTCTGAAGATGAGAACAGCAGCGGCGGCAACACGGGAGGGGTGCGCGTGTTTTCGCTAGAAAGGCGTCTGGGGGCGTGGCGAACCGAGCGACAGACACTCCAGACCATAAACACAGGAGAGGGGTGAGCGTAAGAACAGAGAGACGCACCGACGTGAGCATAATTTTAGCCGTTGCTAAGGAGCAGCGGTTGATACTTTGGCTGCAGAAAAAATGCAGCCGCTCTAGACGACTTCGCGCACTGCCACTTCGTCTTGTGTCTCGCACGAAGCAAAGGAGTCAGCGGCAGCCGCGAGAGACAAGTGGAGAAGCTTCCGCTTGAAGAGGAAAAACACATTGTAGCACGGTTCCCCTCGTAAAGAAGCGGACTGCTCTTTCGCTCTTTTATTACGGCAGCTCGCGCTCTGCGACGCAGGGCGTACAAGCTTCGAATTTGGTGCAACAAGCCAACTCCCGTACTGCTACGGCTCGCTGTCTGTCTCGGGATACGATAACTTGCCCCTCCTTTATAACGGTGTAGCTAACCGTCGCTTTTATGATGCTGCAGGTGGCTGGCTACCATTCTAATCCCTCTGCAGCTGTTTGTCTCTTCCGCACGTCGGCACCGAGCTGCTGCCTCTGTGGTTGCCCCAGTAACTAGCTGCCGATACTGTATTATACCCTTGCAGCTAGCTGTCTCTCGTAAGACTCTGCAGCGACCTGGCCCTTTTCTCAACCTTTGCAGCCATCCATCTCTCCTCTAACGCCGCATCTAGTCGTCTGCCCCCTACCTCTGCGCCGACCTGACTCACCTCCTACACTTCCGCCGCTAGCTGTGTCTCTCTTCCTCTCTGCATCTGGCTCGCTCTACTTCCGTACGGCTAGTTGCGCCTGTCAGGTGTCTGCAGCTTGCTACCCCTTTTGTTGTACCCCTGCAGCGAGCAGCTTCTCTCTGACCTCTGCAGGTATCTGTCTCCCGTTTACTTGTGCCGCGACATGCTTTTGTCTCCCGTTTACTTCTACAGCGACCTGCTTCTCTTCTACTTGTCGAGCTGGCTGTCTGTCTCCTATTACTGCATCTAGCCGTCTCGATCACTTCTACAGCTGCCTCTTTCACCGACACGTTTGCAGCATCCGTCTTCTGTATCTCTGCAGCTAACTGGTGGCCTTCTACCAGAGCAGCTAGTTTTCTCTACTACCTCTACGGCTAGTAGGCCCTTTTCGATCTGTGCATCTCACTGTGCCTGAGTGTCTCTCTCTGTAGGTACTTTTCTCTATTACTTCTACAGCTACCTGTCTCTCGTATATCTCTGCAACTAGCTGTTTCAGGACCTCTGCAGCTAGCTCCCTCTCTAGTATCCACGTAGCTCACTGTGTCTACTCCCTCCACAGCTGGCTCCCATAACTACGTATCTACCTGTGTCTTCTCTACTTCTGCAGCTACTTGTCTCATTTGCTACATACGTATACACATACATATATATAAATGCGTATATGGATGAGTTTGTAGATACTGGTTGAGCTAGATATTTGAATAAGTGTTTAAATCCAGAAAAGGACAGCAGAGAGATGCACGAGCGCTGCATCTGCTAACAGAACCCCTTGTGTTCTGCGTACTGTCCTTGTGCCCAGCACTCGGTCTCTGTGTCTCTGTCTGTGTTCCTCTTCGTTCCGCCACATACGCCCACATATGCAGTGACGTAGAGATCATTACAAACACACAAACAGGTAGACTTCACCTGTCTCCGTTCTTCCATTCTTTTTAAGTTGTGCATGTATACATGTATATGTGTATCTTTTCGCCGTATTACCTGCGAAGACTTGAGGCAATGTAAGGCATTACCAAGTCCTGGTGAAAAAAGTAGACAGTTCTCACTGCTGAGCGTGGACAGCGGCTTTGACTGGTACCATCCAGCACCAGACACGTGCCTATGGCTCTATACATATTCATATAAATATGCACACACAGAGGTATGTATGACCCTCTCTCATATCCTGGGTGTATAGTGTTGTGTCTGCATATATTGCCCCGTGCATATGTTGCTCTGTACATAAAGAGCTTTGTCTATGTACTGCTGTGTCTATCTGTTGGCCTGTGTATACACCGCTCTGTCTACATACTGTTTTTTGAGTGCTCCGCGTGGATATGCTTCGGTGTATCATTTGATTTTCGGTGTCTGCAATCTCGTGTGTACGTAACTCTGCGTCTGTGGGCTAGTATTTCTCTACTGTTGTCTGTCTACACGCTGGTCTATCTGTCGAGTTCTCTGTATATGTGTTACTCTGTGTATACACTTTTCCCTGTATGTAGATAGCTCTTTGTTGTATACCTTGCTCTGTATATATATCTTTCTTGGTTTAAATTCTGCTGTATGTAGCCCTATATCTGTCTGTGCATGCGTCCGTGTCTGAATGCGTCTTTCTTTTATCTGCTCCCTTTTATGTGTAGATTAATCTATGTGTATGTCCCTACGTACGTCTACATATATACATAGGTATACATATACATGCATATGTGTAGGCATGTGTAGAAATGCACATACGTATGTGTGTATGTAGGAGCAGACGTACTGTAAACCGGCATATATATATATATATATAGGCGTAGGTACGTGAGTATATCTGTGGAGGTGTGCCTTCTTACACAGTGTATGTACACAAATTCACAGATATTTCCACATGTGAATATACACATATATATTAGAAAGAGATAGATAATGAGAGAGAGAACGTTACGTGTATGTGTATGCATGCGTAGACGAACATACATTTGTGTTGCCGCCCATACGTATGTATACAGTATACTTGTACCTATGCATATATATATATATATACGTGTGTATAGGCCGATTTCTGCGCCAGCAAGGAGAGTACGTATATATATATATATATGCATGCGCATATGTATGTGTTTTCAAGCGCACGTATCCAGATATACGCATTAACATGTATGTGTGTATCTCCACGTTTATGTGCGCGCTCTCGTGAAGAGGCCTGCAGTGCTTTTCTCTCATTTGCGTATTCTTGTGAATTTGGGTGTACGTACAGTACAGTAGAAAAAAGACACAGGAGTTTGTCTTGCCTCCGTTTGTCTCCGAGACATAGAACGTGCGGTCCTGCCGCTCAGGAAGCTCTAAAACCGGAAGTCTCATACATGTCCCTATGTGTCTACATATATTTGTCTGTGTAAAAGATGTATACACACATCTTTTCATGTACACATACATACAGATAGACAGATATAAATGTATACGCATGTGGAAGTGTCTACACGTGTGTGTCTGTATGTGTGTCTGCATATTTATATATATATATATGCATATATGTGAATATGTTCGTGGATATAAGTGCGTATAGCTTTTATACGGATTTGTTCGCACTACACACATGTATATATTGCACATTTCGTGAAAATAGATGTTCCTCCCTGTCTTCATATGTCAAGGTATTGGTACCACCTGGTATTTAGGACTAGTCACCTCCGTCTCTGTCTTCTTCTCTCTCCCTGTCTCTGTCTCTACATAGATACGCAGATCTATATATACACATATATATATATATATATATGTGACGTATGTCCACACACGTGTGCGTCAGAATTATAAGAGAAGACGGGAGGGGTGCGGCCCCTGCACAGGCTAGAGAGAAGGAGTAAAAAGGTGTGTGGTAGCCAGTGTCAATACCTAGACAAAGAAAAGTCCTTTTCTGTTCGAGAGGAGTCCGCTGTTCGTCGGTCGGTAGCGGAGAGTGTTCACCTGCGCGCGAGCGGGCAGCTGCGTGTGCGGCAGACCGAGTAAGCACCAGCCGTAGCTGAAGCAAAGCGACTGCCTTTCCTTGCTGCTGTTGCTGCAGCTGCGATTGAGACGCTACAGGTGTCTTCCCTACGCCTACTGCTACTTCCCAACATACACTAGAAATGCTGCTGCTACCCATGTCGCCAGAAGTGCTGCTCCCGCTGCCTCTGCTGCTGCTGCTGCTGCGGCTCTCGCTGCAGCCGCTGCTTCCTGAAGAGGACGACTACTACTGCTGTTGGCTCCTCGTGCTGCTGGTGCTCTTCTCTTCAGTGTTGCTGCTGCGGCATCTCTTGTTGGCCCTCGTGCGTTGTTATCAACTGCTGCCGCTCTATCTGCGGCTGCGACCAGTTGTGTGTCGTTGTCCCTGCTGCTGCTGCTGCGTCTGCTGCCTGCACTCTCGCTGCTCCTGTTTTAGAGGCTGCCGGCGTTGCTGTCGCAGCAACTTCCGCTGTTGCTCACCCGGTCGCGGCGGCGGTTGCTGCTGCTGCTGCATCGATTCCAATTACTCTCGCTGCTCCTGTTGCAGAAGCTGCTGCTGTGGCTGTCGCAGCAGCTACTCCTACTCAGCTCCCGCATATCTTCCTGCATCCACCCACTCACTGTTGCTGACGTTGCTGCTGCAGCAGTGACACGTTTCGCTGCGATGGGAGCTGCTGCAGCGACAGCCAGTTTCACTGCTGGCGATGCTGCTGGTACTGCTGCAGCCAACAACACTACTCCGGTTGACGCTGTTGCTGCTAACGACGAGTCGCAAGATGAAAGAACAACTTACGTGAACCCGGACCGTTGAAAAAGCAGATAAATGCTGCTGCAGCCGCTCAATCTGCTCCTCCGACGTCTGCTGCTCCAAAGAGAGAGAGACAGACACCTCCGACGTTGCGATGACCTGCAGCAGCAGAAGCCAACGCAGCAGCAGAGGCGAACGCGGCAGCACACGTGTAACGGCGGCCTGCCGAACCACGCGAACCAGCAGAAGAGGCAGCAAACGCAAGAAATGCAGTAGCCGCGGCAGCAGCAGCAAAATTCACGGCGTCAGTAAGAGAGTAATCAATGACTGCGGAGGGATCAGCACCCCCAGAAGGGGCAGCTGAAGCAGAAGAAGCTGTTGAAGCTGCTGTAAAGGCAGAAATATCTGCGGGACTAGCAACACCGGCAGAAGAAGCGGTTGAAGCAGACGAAACAGCAGCAGCGGGAATAGAAGCAGGGGGGATGAATGAAGAAGCAGCAAGGATGGAAGGATGGCCAGCTGCCGCAAAAGCAGCAGCAGCAGGAACAGATGTGAAAGTCGCTGCAGGCAGCTCAGCAGCTCCACCAGAAGCGTTGCGAAGCGCAGTCCTCCGTACAGCAGTTTCGCAAAAACGAAGCGGTAGCAGCAGGGGGTCGCAGGGGTGCAGAGGCCCCACGAAAGAGATGCACCAGCGAATTCCGCATAACAACAGCGCCAGGAGAAGCATCCTGCAGTGCTGCATCAACAACTTCTGCAGCGCCAGCAGCAGGGGGAGGGCCCCCAGTGCTCCAGCAGCAGCAGGAGTTTTCGCAGAACAGCAGCAGCAGGAGGATGCACCCTCAGCGCTGCAGCAACAGCAGCAACAAAGTCTGCGCCCGAGCTACAGGAGGAGGAGCGTCACACTGCAGTGCAGCAGGAGCAGCGACTTCCGCAGAACAGCAGCAGCAGGAGGACCAGCCCTTAGTGCTGCAGCAGGAGCCGACGCTTCTGAGAACAGCAGCAGTACTAGGAGGAGTCCCTGCAGAGCCGCAGCAGCACCAGCAAGTGCCAGCCTTGGCTGCAGTCGTGGGTAGCAACTGCACCCAGCAGCAGGGATGCAAAGAGGAGTGCAGACGCGAAGCAGCAGCATAAAAATCTACGAAGACGCGCAGAGAGACAGGCAGGCAGGGTCGCTACTGAGCAGCAGCAGCAGCACGAGGACCGTCGGCTGGTACTTCACCCGCAGCAGCAGCACCAGCACCTCCTCCACAACAGCAGGCACCCCCCGCCGCAACAGCTTCGCTGGCGGCAGCACGACGGGCAGCAACGGCAAATGCTGGGAATTTCAGCAGCAGCGCAGGGGAGAGGCAAATGCAGCAAGCTCCGGGAGCGTCGGCAGGAGACGCAGTAGCAGCAGCTGCGTCAAGCACTAGCAGCAAAAAGCAGACGAGAAGGCGACCGGAGAAACGTCTTCTCTGTACACCTTTTGTCTTCTCCATCCCTCTTCTTCCCTTTCTCCTTCTGCCTCGCTTTTTTGTGTTCTCCCTCTTCCTTTTCTTCTTCGTCTTCCCCTTCCCCTTCTCTTCACCCCTTTCGTGTTCCTTTCGCTCTTTCTTCGCTCTCCCGTCTTTCGTTTGCCTGTTTACGTTCGCTTCCTTTTCTTTCTCGTTCTCTGCGCTTCCCTCTGACTTCTTCATCCCTTCTTCTGCTGGTTTCCACCCGTCTATCTGCCCTTCTTTTGCGGCGGCCCTTTCCGCTTTTTCTTCGTCTCTGCTTTCCGTCCCCGTTCTCATCTCTGCGTCGCTCTTTCTGTCTGCAGCAGACTCTGTGCGTCCCCTCCCTTCCCTCTCCTTTTTCTTCACCGCTCTTCACTCGTGTTCTCCTTCACCAGCCAGCAAAGGAAAACGAAAAGGAATCTCTAGAACAGAAACTTCACGATTTAGCAGCTTTTCCTCAGCCGACTCTCGTCTCTTTCTGTTGTTCTCCTTTATCTTCCCTCCTCCCTGTGCTTCTACCTCTTCGTGTTCCTCTTCTCCTTCGTCTTCTCTCTTGGGTTTCCTTTGCCTCGCCATGGTATGATTCGCCTCTACGTAGCTTTTTCTCTCCTTTCGCCCTATCCGCTCCGCCTTCTTCCTGTTCTGCTTTCTGTCTCTGATTTCTTATCTCCACCTGCATTTCGTGTTTGCCCTCGCCTTCTCGTCTGCCTCTGCGTTCTCCTCCTCTTCGTTTTTGGTCTGTTCTTTCTGTGTTTCTTCCCGCCTCCTCTCGCTTCACCTACGTCGATAGAAATTTGTAGCTCCTCGCAGACAGAGAAAAGCTTTGCTAAGAATCCATGCGCGCCCAACATACGAGTGGAGTGCACGTCCACAAGCGTCACTCTTCGCTGATGCGTTATGGCAGTGACCCTTCCTTCTTCTTCTTCTTCTTCGTCCTCCTCTGCGTTTCCTTCTGCCTCCTCTCCCTCTTTTGATTTTGTCTCTACTTCTTCTCTTTCATTTTTTCTGCCTTGCTTCTCTTTGCCCCTTTCCCACTCGTCTTCTCCATCTCGCGCGGAAGCAGTCACCGGAGGGAGAGCAGCAGCCTCAGCCCCACCGCTGGACGCAGCAGCAACGGCGTCAAAGGCACACGCAGGCGCAGCAGCAGCAGCGCTAGCAGCACCAGCAGGAGGGGGGAGCCTGCACCACGCGGTGGTGGGGGAGGATGCACCGGAGGCAGCAGGAGAAGCAGCAGCAGGGAGAAGAGCAGCCGCAGCAAAAGTCGGAGCAGGAGACCTCGCAGCAGTGGCTGCAGAATGTTTGTGAGGTAAACAAACTGAAGAGAAGGAGGAGTCGAAAACAGCTGCGGCAGGGGGAGCCAAAGTAGAAGAAGAAGCAGCAGCTGCAGAGGCAGCGGGGGTGGGGTGATATTCTGGAGTGACAAAAAACGGTCGAGGGGCACCTGCCGCAGAAGGTGCTGACGTTGCCACGTGCTTGCCACCGGAAGCAGCAGCTGGACGAACAGCCACAAGAGCGGCAGCAGCAGGAGCTGGAAGAGCAGCAGCAGCTGTGGGGGACGCAGGAACAGGAGGAGAAGGAGACGGTGGTGCTACTGCAGAGTTTTCTTTTTTCCGCGGAAACTTCTGCAGAACCAGCGTGCCTACGAGATGCAGAAAAGGACAGCAGCAGCAGAAAGGAGAGACGCGAGCAGGAGCAGAGAATGAAGGAAATCAGGAGGAGGACACCAAGACCAGGAAGAACGGACAGGTGTGAAGAAGCAACAAGGTACAGCGATAAAGCGGCGCCGGGGAGGAGCAGTTGCAGCAGCATGACACGAAGAACAGCTACAGCCGCAGCAGTAGAAAAACAGCAACAGCAGCTGCAGGGTGTAAGCCAAGCAACACGAAGAAAGGCACATCACAGCCGCAGTCGGGAGAGAGCCGCAGCAACAGCAGCTTTATATATATATGTACGTATATATATATATATGTACGAATATATACATATATATATGTGTGTAAATATACATATATATATACATATATCTTCATGTATCAAATATATCCACATATCTGTATCTTCGGACTTGCATATATGCATATGTGTATACATATATATGTTTATATAGCTGTAGTCACATTCGTATCCCTCTATCTATCTTCATAGCTACATGTATACGCACACAGGTTTACGTGCTCCTGTAGATCCCTCGTCTCCGTTGATAGGGCGACACGCCGGCGACGCAGCAGCTCGTTCCCTTTTCTGCTGCTGCACGTTAGAAAGGTAAAAACAGAGGAAGAGGAAGAGAGAGACATAGACGTTAAAATCGTTGGGCTCGCAGATCAGGCATTTCTTCAGAGACGACATATGTGTCTACACCTGTGCAAACGTATGTATTCCTTTTCCTCAATCTCCCTCTCTATATATGTCTCTGTGTGCCTATGTGCCTTTCTCTCTGTTTTCCTCTCCCTCTCTATCTCTCTCTGCATATCTTTATATGTGTATCTCTGTATTCCTGTGTCTCTGTATCTACCTCTCCTCATTATTCCCGTTTCCGTTCTCCTCTCTTTGTCTTTTTTTCCCAGTTTTCGTGCTCGGCTATCTTATTCCTTTGTGTCTCTTTCTTTGAGCTTATATCCACAACAAGTGCTCCACGTCTTCTGGCTCTACGATATGTATCTGTCTTCGCCCTTCCCTGTTTCCGTCTTTTTCTCTCTGTCTGCCTCTGTCTCTCTCTCTGTTCACATATACATATATATGCATGTATACGTGCACGTGGATCACGGTATACCTGCAATACCTATACCTATATTTATATCTATATATATGTATTTTATATACATATATATATATTATACTTGCGTATATGTGTGCATGTATTTATATATATATATATATATATTTGTATATATATACATATATATATATATATGATACATATATATATATCTATAATATCATATATATAATATATGTTTCATATATATATATTATATGTCTATATATATAAATACGCATTATATACATACATGTGTACATATTATATATATGTATGATACACATACGTGTATATATCTAGTAGAGATATAGACATGTGTCAGTGAGTAGGTGGTTGTAAACGAGCGTGTGTATTTACAGAAATACGCTCACATACTTTGGCCGGAGCAGAATAAACTTTTAATTGAGCAGGGAAGAATAAGAGATAGGAGAAACCCGACTAACAAGAAATGGCAGAGACGGAGTCGTTGACCCCCCCTGCTGGTTGTTGTTCAAAGAAGTGTTGCGCGCCAGCGGCACCAGAAGACGCGTGACGTCACTTCCAGGCCAGAGAGGGGAAAAACGTTTGCAGGAAAAACCTATGGAGAAACGACGCGGCCGAAAGGAGGCGCGTCGAAGAGAGGTAAATAAATGGGTACATGCAGGCAGCCGTACACCGAGGTACGGTGGCGTAGGTGTCTGTGTGTACCTGTGTATACAGAGAGAATGAGACAGGGACACAGAGGAAGGCAAAGAGAAAGAGAAGAGAAAAAGGGGAATAGCGAGGGAGAAAAGGGAAAGAAGACAGCAGATAGAGAGAGAGGACATGGGACAGAGAGAGGAGATGAAGAGAAGCCTGAAGAGACAGATAGAGAGTGGGGGACAGAAAGAGAAGGAGGCGGAAGGCGACGGGAATAGGGGGAGAAAAGTTGTACGGGAGAAAGAGAGAGCGCGGCGGCAGAAGTAAAGAAATAGGTAGGGTTGTCCACCCGCGAGTAGAGGAGACGGATAAAAAGAGATCCTCGTGGCCAGTGCGATACCAAATTTATATCCGCAGGTGGCAAGACGCGTATCGGCGGATCCCCGTACACGTCGAAGAAGGTGAAAGCGAGAGGAAGAGAAAACATGAGGGAAGTTGGTGGAAACACAGAGGGACAGATGGCTAGACACACAGCTAGAGACAGATACGTATAGAAAGGCAGACGGCTGGTAGAGAGAAAAAACGCTGGGGAGCAGGAAGAGAGAGAGTGTTCAAGGAATGGAGAGAAAACGTGTCTACGTGAAGAAGGAGAAAAAGGAGACAGACAGAGAGATATAGCTAGGAGCAGGTGCAGACGCATAAGGATAGATGGAGAGCCGTGGTACTGCGGAACCGGGCAGAAGGCGTCCAACGACCGATACGTGTATGTAGACTGAAGTACATAAATATATGTACGTACATATATATATATATATGTATATCTGCGGGTGAGTAAGGAGAAAAAGGAATACCTGGGTGAGAAGGATTTAGAGAGTTCTTCACACGAATGGGAATGTTGTGAAGCATCGCAGGAAGCATTGCTTTGGGATGAATTACTTTTGCTCCAAAGTACGCGAGCTCAGCAGCTGCAACCAGTCACAGACAGACCCATACATACACTACTACCTTATCTAGATATCTATATAAATATATATGTTTATGCGTACACGTGTGTATCTTTATATAAAAATGTGTGTGTGTTCGATGCCACGCTGCATGAGGTCTCGCTTTTGGTACGTGGACACGTGTATGCGCCTGAGGAAACACATACGAGGATGCGTTCAAATCTTTGTGGTGCGGACTTTTTCGAATACATAGACGTACCTATATATATATATGTACGTGCTTATACACACATCTGTTTCTCCGGTTTGTACGAATACCTGCAGATATCTATCCATTTGTGTGTGTAAGTACATATATCTAGATATATGTATGTATATATGTATATATATATATATGTTGGTAGCCAGGTGTTTGTGTAGATGTGTATCTACTTCTCTGTGTACATGTATTTATCAGAAATATGTTCGCATCTATATGTTGATACCCAGATGTTTGTACAGATGTGTATATGTATTTATCAGAATATAACACAGACGCGTACTTCTTCGCACATATATGCATCTACGCATACAGACGTATGTATATATATGTATATATATATGTAATTATATGCATATATATATATACCAACACGTGTACTCGGGGGCAACGCTGGACAGAGCAAGAGAGAAGGAGGGCCCCACGTGTGTACAAGGCCAGATATGTGTGGCGACGTTTCTCTGTTCTTCGTCTCTGTATACGCGTACACTTCCCCACACATACGAGTACGCTCCTGCTTCTGCGTTTCTTCTTTTTATTCTCCCTCTTCCGTTTGAGAGAAGACACAATGGGATATTCTCCTGGCGCAGGAACTCTGTTTGCAGCTGGCAGCAGGAAAAACGGAAAAGTCCTCAGGGCCACCATGCGCTGAAGAACTCCTTCAGGTGCCGTGCAGTCAACGCTCACGCTTACGTCTCATAGGTACAAAGGCGAAGGACTTTGATTATACCGCTGTCAAATTTGCATTCTCAGGATTGCGAAGATCCACTCTTGCCTAGTAGTGTGCGAAAGTGATTCTATGCGCAGACGTGCATGTCACCGAATAACTCGCGCAAAAGAGGAGAAGCCAACTGCAGCAGCTTCTCGCTCCAGAGAAGAGAAGAGTCTCTCTCGTTCAGCTCGAGCCCACGCCACGGACGAGACGTCTACGTACTGCGCAACTTCTATCCTCTCTTCTGGACAAAAACGAAAGGAACTTTCACTTGAACAACCTGCCTCTCTCTCCCTGTCCATTCTCACGATGCAGCCAAGCGCATCTTCCGCCGCCACCTCCACAGCCGCAGAAGACGCCGCTCAGCAGCTATCACCGCTACTGCGACCATTTCTTGCTCTGCGTCTCTACAAGTGACTGTTCACGCAGGGGGATTGTGACTACTACGCCTCTGTCAACATTTCTAGGCTTCTGATGTGCCTTTGCTGGTTCTGCTTGAGCGCCGTTGACCCCTACGTTTGTGGCACCGTGCAGCGTGCCCTTCCGTCTGAAGTTTTGTCCCTGGGACGTCTCTAATCTGCAGTCGTGACAAGCACCCGCTCTGCTTTCGTCTTGGCAGCTCGTAGTCTGCACTTCTCTCTCCTTTCCTCGCAGGACGCAGCTTCCACAGCCACGGCCCTGCTGGACTCTGGGGAGGGTACGTGATACACTGTAGAGACGTGTGGCAAAGGACTAAAGCGTCTCGTTTCTGCTGCTGCAGCGTCACGTCCTCTGTCTCGCAGGAAAAAGACGCACGGGCCCTTTATGCAGGGAAGCCTTCATTGTAGCTGCTCTGCATGCAACAATAGCGACTACGGGCGAACTTTTCCCCCCACCAAGTTTCACCAGGCTCGACGTTATTAGTTACACAACCATCTCAACAGCCCACCAACACCCCCCCAATCAATTTCACCTCCCCCAGTTATTTCATCCCTGGATAATTTTACCCCTTTGGTGTACGTACACGCCAATGACTCGGCCTGCACAGGGTCAGGTCGTGAGTCGTGCCACAACTCTTCATGTCGCCGCACAAAGGGCACATAGCAACTGCGTTTGTCTTCTGGTGCTGTGGGTCCGCGCCTTGCGCGTGCGCTTCGCGCTACGACAAGCCCGCTGCACAAAGGTCACCTTTTCAACCGCCAGAACTCCTGTGTATACAAAAGGAGTGTGATGCACCTGAATCCTTCTACCCAGTGTACTAGTAGCGGCACTAGGGTCGCAGTCGGTACGAAGTTGACACTTGTTTGAAACGGCAAAACAAAGGTGCATCCTCCTCGGGACGCACCCTGCGGCTGCTCTCCCTCTGGATCGGCGTAGAAACGCAGATACATTTCTTTCTCCCCGTCCGAAGCCACCGGCTGCGGTCCCCTCCCCCTCATTAGCAAGTCAATCATACTACTTGGAGTAGTGTGCTGCACGTTTAGCCAGCTTCTACCCAGTCCGCTGCGCTACCGACGTCGTTCATGGCACAGAGGCTGCTGTGCTGACTTTCTCTTACCTGCCTCCCCTGCGGAAGGTCGCTCCCTCCCCGCTTGCGGCACACACGGGCGGCGGCCTTTCTTCTCGGCCTTTCTTCTCTGCCTTCCTTCTCTGCCTGCCGGCCATGCAAAAGCAACTTAGGTGCTCCCCCTCTGTGTGGGTATGCAAAGACAGCCGCTGGCGCCGATTCTGTGCCGACATATGGCGCACACGTTCTCGGTTTTCGTTTCGACGAGAAACTTCGTGTGAGTGCCCCTCTATCTACCCATATAGATGTATTTCTTCGAGTGCACGTATATATATATATATATACATGTAACGATGTATCTGCAGACATACCTATATATATATGTGTATACATGTAAAGATATATCTGCAGACATATCTGTGTCCCCTATGCGTGCGCCTGCATACAAGTCTATGTGTGTGTGTCGTTTCCCCCCCCCTGTGTGTCTCTCCATAGGTGCACTTTCCCCCGCAACTCCTGTATCTTCTTTTTGTGCGAAGACAAAGCGAGACGTGTGCTTGCTCTCTGTTGCCTCTAGCGACAACACCGGGCACAGGTGAACGTATTAGTACCTCTCCACATATGCAGAGAGGGAAAAAGAAGGACGTCACCGAAATGTATTTACTTCTAATACCTTGGTCGAACGGAATGCTGAGGACGCTGCGAGCGCCTGAGACGATGCGTGGGTCCGCTGTCATGACACCGTTAACGTCTGTCCAAATCTGCACTTCTGACGCATGCAGCGCTGCTCCTACAACTGCAGCAGTAAAGTCGCTCCCGTTTCTTCCCAAAGTACGTACGACGCCCTTCCGGTCTTTGGCTGCAGCGACGGCCATAGCAGCAGCACGACGCCGAGGGAGTGGCACACACACGGCATGCAGGAAGGAGAGAGGGGAGCGACGTGAAATGCGGAAGGGTAGGGAGAGCAGCAGCCCCCCGGAGGGGGCGGCAGCCAGAGACGCGTGGGCACACAAAGTTTGACACAGCGCCACGGCACCGGGACGCAGCAGAAGCAACAGCAGCAGAAGCAACAGCAGCAGAGGCAACGGCAGGAGAAGCAGCAGCAGCAACACAGTCGGGAGGAGCAGAAGCAAAAGCAGCAGCAGCAGCAGCAAAAGCAGCAGCAGCAAAAGCAGCAGCGGCAGCAAGCGCGGGAGCGGCAAGCGCGGCAGGCCGCAAGAAGTGGGGCAAAAGCAGGGAAAGCAGGTGGAATACGCGCAGAGAAGAGGAGCATTGTTTTTACGGATTCAGGCAGCAGCAGCAGTCGCTGAAACGGGCGAAGACGCGTTTGTAAGGGGGAGGGGAAAAAAGAGAGAGAAATAGCACGAGAAGCAGACGCAGAAGCGGGAGGCTGGAAGGCAGGACAGGCAGAGGTCGACGCTCAACAAACAGCAACAATAGCAGCAGCAGAGATAGCGGAAGCAACAGAACAACAGGTGCAGAAGAGAGCAGCAGCATCAGCCAGAACCGTAGGAAAAGAAGTAACTTGAGCAGCGAAAGCGTGGGAGGCAACAGCAAGAGGGAGAGCAGCAGATGAGAGGGAGCCAAGAAAGGGGCAGATGGCGGATGCACCAGGAGCAGCAACAGTAGTAGCAGCATTTGTGCAGCAGCGGCAGGACGAGAAGAATTGAACCGGCAGCACGAGGACTATTGCAGCGTCAACAAAAGAAGAAGTGCTGCAGCAGCAGAAGGAGCCTTTTCGTAGCAGTAGGAGAAGTCGTGAATAGGAAGGAGAGGCGCGGTTGCTGTGAGCAGGGAGCAACTGCAGCAGCAGCGCGTGAGCAACAGCAGAGACATTCGTCGCCTTTTCTTTATCTGGCAGAAGCGAGATGGCAGCTTTCTCTGCTCGTATCAGTGTGTGCCCTGAAGTCTGCTGCCGCTTTCGTCTCTTGCGGAAAGCAAGCAGCAGCAGCAACAGCAAGGTGCCGAGATACGAAGGAGAGGTCAGAGTGTGTCGCCGCTGCAGTTGCTGCCGACCGATGTAGCCGGTGACGACAGGGACGTAAGAGTAGTCGACTTCTAGCTCCTGGAAGGTCGCCCGAATGGCTGCGTAGCTGCTGTGCAGCACTTCTGCTGCTGCAGCAGCTGGTGCTCCTGCAGCTGCCGCCGGTGTGTTCAGGAACATGCAGCTGCTGCTGCTGCAGCGGTCGTCGCTAGCGATCAAGCCAATATCCCACGCGTCGAAACACCGGGCGGAGAGACCACCTGCAAACACAGCAGCAGAAGTGAGACGAGCAGCAGTACCCAGGGCGATGGGAGACGGGAACTGCTGCAGAGGGAAGGAAAAAGAAAAGAACGCAGCAGAAAAAGTGGCAAAGACGAGGCAGCCGAAGAACAGCCAAACAAAGACGAGAAAGGTAAAGGGGCGAGAAATAGGTGGTGAAGAAAGACGACGCTGCAGACGCGGGAACTAAAGAGGTAAAGCAGCCGAAGCAGAGAAGCTAGAAGGTACGGCGGGCATGCTGCAGCTACTATACTGGACAACTGTAGAAGAGGAAACTTCTTCTTTGTGCGTTCTGCCGCTCTCCGCTGCTGTAGGTTTGTCCCTGCAGATATACTTCGTCCCCCTGCGGCAGGGAAGTTACGCAGCCCTCTCATATATGTGTATGAAGACGCATGCACGTGTAGACGTTCCAGGTGTATGTTACATATACCAGTAGCAGACGGGACTACCAACAGACACGCAGGTGCATACTGCAGTTGTATGTGCGCGACTTACTGCAGTGGCGCGTGTGTATCTTTGGGCTCTTACACATTATGTATACATGTATGAGCATACATATATTTCGCATATGTACAGGCATCTGCCTGTATATGCCAGGCATATGCATGCATATGCCTCTTCCATACTTGACCTTCTAGCTGGCCTGCCTGCTTGTCACATATATATATATATATATGTATAGTCATACATGTAAGTTGTACGCGTATGTGTACACATAAATACTTGAGGGATGTGTCTCTTCACCTACGTGTACAGATCAACACTATTTGTATACAAGTATATATATATATATGTCGTGCTCAGCATAGGAGCACCAGTACGCTCGTATGGTGGAGGTGCGTATATTGCGTATATTATCCGTATATTCTGGGTACACGTATGTATAGAATTCCGTTTGTGTGTATTTCCGTTGACTGCGGAGGTTGAAGAGAAGCTTGCCTATATTGCGTTTCCCGCCTAACTGCTGTTGCTGCTCACGCAGCGGCATCGAAGAGTGTTGCTGCTTTTGAACGCGGTATTGCTGGTGATGCTGCCGTCAGTTCACGTAGGCAGTCTCTTTTCCCCTCTTGTGCTGCTGCGCTCCTGCGCGTGCCCTGCTGCTGCTGCTGCTACTGCGTCTGCTCTGCTGCTCCTGTTATTGCTGGTCCGCTCTGCTGCTGCTAAGTTGGGCTGTCTGTTCTGCTGCTGCAGCCCCTCTCTGGTGCACTGCTGCTTCTTCTTCTTCTTCAAGACATTCAATTACTCGAGACGTGTCGCTGCTGCGTTGTTGCTGCTGTGTCTTTACGGCTTCGCGCCTCGCGTGCTGCGCCGCAGCTGCTCCTGCTCCCGCTGTCTCCCTCTTGCCGTCCCCGTCACGCTGTTGCTGCCGCGCCCGTCCTCTTCTGCCGCTTCTTCTCTTGCAGCTGCGTTTGTCTCGGTACATCTCGACGTCTGACGCTGCCGCACCTTTGCGGTCCCCTTCCTGCCCTCCCTTTTGCTTTTCTTGTAAACGCAGTTGGGGTTGCCACTCGCTGCTGCTGCAGCTGTCGCGTGCCGGTGAGTTCCGCCGCTGCCTCCACACTCATATCTCTGTGTTACTGTTGCTTCTGCACCGTTTGTGATACATATATATGTATATATATAAATATAACTATTTAAATATATATATATATATATGTATATATATACATATCTGTATTTATACACACAGTGCTGCACCGGCCCTGACTCCTGGCGCCGCGACGCTCGTGGTTACGCCGCTGTTGCTGCTGCTGCTGCTATTGCAGCGCACCCGGTGTGGCCGCCCCTACTCCTGTCGCTACACCCACACCCCGATCTTCTGCGGTTACGTCTATGCTGCTCCTGCTGCTCCTGATCATGGTGTTCCTGCTCCTGCTGCTCCAGGTCGCCACTGCGCCCGACCTCCGCGTTCCTGTGCTGTTGTGTATATCCCCACGCTTCTGTCCCAGCTTCTGCTATTGCCGTTCACTCGCGCTGCTTTTGTTCCTCCTCATCCGTCGTCTGTGCAGCCACACTTCCCTGCTCCTGCTGCAGCTGCTGCTGCTGCCGTGTGCTTCTGCTTCTCCATCACTGGTGCTCATGTGAGGATTCTCTCCTGTTGCTGCTGTACAGTCACGCCCACTCCGTCTTTCCTGCGCTCCGCTCTGTCGTCTAGTCAAGCACCTCTCCTTCTTATCCTCGCCATGTCTCCCCTCCTCCTTCCCCCCGTGCTTCTTCACTTCGGCCACCACTATGTGCGTGTGTGTAGCTGTCTGTATATGTACATGTATATAAATAGACACGTACATACGTGTGCATGTGTACAGGTAACTATGTATATATATATATATATATATGTACGTGCATACGGACGCACACACAAATGTACCTATATATATATATATATATATGTACATATATATGCATGTGTATACGTATATATACGCATGTCTCCGCCTGTGGGCGGGTCTTGATGCTGCGGTTGTGTTCAACTTACGTTTTTCGTTCATGTAGGCGGCAACGATGCGGACGGCGAAACGTTCGCCGTAGCTCGTCAACAAGTCGCGTGTACGTTGTGAGAGTTCTTTCACAAGCGCCACCCCCTGCAGCAGCCTCTGTACTTCTGACTCAAATCTCTGTATTTCTCTCCTTGCTTCTTCTGACAGCTGTAAGGCTTTCGTTATCTGCCAGGGACAGACATGTCGGCAAAACTACGCAGCAGTATTAACAGGTTGAAGTACAAATATCACCTATGTGGATAAACGTGTGTGTAGAACTTCCCCGATTTACGCAGGCAGGAAAGTGGACGTACAGCGGTTCCAGGGTATGCAACTACTGTAAACAGAGACATATATACGGGCATGTGTGTGTATGTGTGTGTGTGTGTACATGTGTGTATTTTGTGGAAACATGAAACGTGGGCGGGGATATAGACACAGGCACCGCTGCCTATGTGTGGAGCTGCACTTTCGTATCGAATAATTGATGCGGCTCTAAATAACATATGTATGTGTACACCTGATGAAGCAAACGGCTCTACCAGAAATGTCGGGCAGCAGACAAGGGAAACGCATACATCCAGACGGGAGAAATATACTTGGATAGATCTAAGAGGAGAAAGCGGACGTCAGTGTCTTAAAGCTGCGACTTTTCGACTGCAGGAAGAGTACCCTACAAAGACCTAGAAGGAGGAGGGGGTACACGGCAGTTTTTGGACCGTGCGGCTCTTCAAGTGCAGGATAACAGCGCACGAGACACAGGTAGAGCAACTCGCCAAGAAAGATAGAGCAAGATTTACACATATCTGTTGGCAGTGTTCGAGGCCGCACAGGGGAAAAGTCAAGGTCTTGGACAGCTGCAGTAGGAGTTTCTGCACCTTCTGAGCCAGCCGGGGTCTGCAGGGGTTTGTCGAAACACCGGGAGACGAGGCGCTTACTTATCACGAGAAATGACATGCAGCCACATAGAGAACGAGGCAGTGCTGACTTTCGGCCTGCCGCCCTGCGTTCACCTGTGGCTTGCCCTCTGCAGGTTAGTTCGGGAGATACAAATCTACCAACCAACGAGTTATGAGAGAACAAGAAGACACGCATCTATATATATCCCTGTATATACGCATATATGCTGAGAGAGAGTAAGAGATGGGCTGATGGGTAGATAGGCACGTAGATACGTAGACCGCAGGGTGGATACACAAATACAGATAAATAGACTGGTGAATAGATTGACAGAGAGGAACACGGCCGGGAATGTCACTAGAGAGGCAAGTGAGGAAGGGAGTTCTTCAAGGAGAAGCCAAAGAAAGAGTCACACACAATCAGGTGAAGTCCTCAGATAAAAAGAAGCATTCACATATGTGTATATATATGTATGTTTACGCGAATGTTTTCTTCTGTTCCGGACAAAGAATGAATTATCAAGAGGTCGCAGTTGAACGTAGACTTGCCTGCACGTGGAAGTTACGCAGCTGCTGTATGTCTGCGTCTCCACGATGCAGCGCCGCCTCTCCGAGAGAGACCAACAAGTTCGTTGTTTTCCCCAGAGCAGAAAGAACGACGATCGGACGTGAAGACAGCGCGTGCTCGATTATACTCACAGCCCTCTCAATGCGCGAAGGTGAGCTCAGGCTGCTGCCGCCCAGCTTCAGCACCTGGAGGAGCAATCGCAGGAGGACAAAAATATTAAGCGAGTAGAACATGACGAAGAGCAGCGACGAGGAGGGAAGGCAGAGCAGTGGTTTGCGCCTGGTCCTCTACAGCGGCAGCGGCCCTCAACAGGTGATCCAACATCAGCGTGTAGCTGCCAGAGGTCTCCCTACCCGCGGCAGAAGGAGGACAAGCAGCTGCAGTACGGCTACACGGAGAAGACACGTATGCGTCTTTGCTGCAGGAGTAGCAGCAGCACCCGCACGACAGGAGCGGGTGGCTAATGCAGGAGACGCAGAGCTACAGCTGCAACGGGATGCCGCAGCAGCAGTAACACCGTGTTAGGCAGTACAACAGCACGTGGGGAGTTGACGAGACAGCCCGAACTAGGGGACGGTAAAGCAGCCACTAAAGAGACGACGAATCCGCACGCGGAGCTAAACAGCCGGCTTCTTTGCTGAGGAAAGAAAATGCCCCCCCCCTTCAATAGGGTTATGCCGGCGTGTCTGTACTCGTCTGCGCGTGTGATATATTTGTGTACAAAGGACTCCGCAGGTAGTCTCGAACGGAGATTGTCCTCTGAGAAACAGCTTAACGACGTGCAGTATACAGCGTGAACGCATGCGTGCCCTTCTTTCGCTGTCAGTAGGCAGATGTGTAGCAGCAACGTATGCAGGGGCAGCGCCCCGATGGAGTGACAACATGTGGATGTCAGCAGGAGAACAGCAGCGCCAGCAGCAACAAGAAGGGCAGAGGTCCGTTAAGACAGAAACATTGCTGCAGCAGCAGCAACAGCAACAAAGCCACCTATACCTCAAGACGTCGTGGGCCCTGCAGCAGCCCCGTACACTACCAAACACAGTTCTGCCGCCTGGTAAACTTTTTCTGTCTCAAGGGTAGGCTGTAGATCTGTACGCGTGCGTGCACACACATATACGTATAAGTCGTATATACATATACATATATACATATATACGCATGTATATTTTCCTGAGTGTATCATATCTAATGTGAAGGTGCGTACGTACATGCCAGATCCTGCGTGCAGGGTCGCGCTGCACGCGCGACCATGAATGTCGCTGAACGAGAGGTGCACCCTGGATGTACGAATGCATTTTAGCACGTAGAAAAGCAATACCGTCGATGTGCGACTGCTGGTAGCCCCAGACAGTAGAGAGGGAAACGCGTTCACTACGGAGGCATTCACACAGGAAACGATGTCTCACATACGCGTACACGTGTGCAGGTCTCTGATGTTATCTATTGTTGAAGGGTCGTCCGACCGCGTAGCGCTGAAGTGTGAGCTGCTTGTTTGCACACAGGTAGTGCAGGCGCAGCAGAGTTGGTGGAGCGTCCGTTAGTAAGGCACTAGGAACTGGGGAAGAAAGGTTGTGTGCTCTTGCATGTTCGTGCTGGGGGAGGGAGAGACACAGGACGGAGATGCAGACGGAGAACGAACGCCTTACCATCAATCGCGGACGTCCTTCGTTGCCACACGAGTCCATCCCCACGGCTGCAGCAACTGACGAGCACACAAAGGGCCGAGAACGGCATAGACTGCGAGAAATAACAAGTCCGTGGATCGCGGAGAAAAAGGCGTTCCAAAGTGTACGTGGCATTGTCTAATGCAGACCATGACGCTCCGCACAATTTTGGACGCACTCGAGTACACGTGTGCATTTGCAGATGTCAAGGTGTAAGCCGTTTCTGCACCATCACAGAACTGCATATACATAGACATATATATATAGATAGATAGATAGATATAGACATATAGATATGTGCACACACACACGGGCCTACTTATACATATGTTATACCTACATATCTGCATATATGCACTCACACACGAATATGTATGTATTCACTCACGGACCTACACACACAGATACACATGTATACATATATATATATATATATGTACATATATATGTACGATATGCTTGAAAGGACTCCGGTACCTTACAGATCCATGCATATCTTTGAACACACAAGCGCATACAAACCTCTTCACTTGAACGTTCACGCGCAGGTTCCACGACCTATGGACGCTCACGGTTTCCGTCAGAAAAATAAGGCGTACACAACTTCGTGTATCATGCCGTCCGATCTCTTCCCGATACGAATGCGCAGCCGTCACATACACACACTTACTATACGCTTTGCACTTGAAAAGGTATATACTTATACATGTGTAAGTGAATGTGTACACACATGTTAACCCGCAACTTCCTATAAATGAACATATGTATGTATGTATATATATATATATATAGTTGTATGGAGACACACCCGTGCATACATACGTGCAGATTCATTACTCGGCATACGCGCATAGACGTAAGTATTCACACAAAATTGGGCAGGCCAGCGCGAATATCTGTATATGTAAGATACATGCAGAGGGTAGAAGTTCGTATATAAAAGCATGTGCGGAGATTGCTGGAAAAACACGAGTCAACGGGACAACCTCCACGAGTAGAACACGCACACTCACGAACCCCCCAAATATACGAGTATATTCTTATCTGCTTTGGCACAGCTGAATAAATCGTCGGCTCCTCACGTGACGGCCTCCGGCGCTTTTGACATGTGTCACAGTGCACGTAACTATACACCTCTCCATACGTCACAGCTCGACGCGATTAGTCGAGAAGTGTGCCCCCTTTTCGTGTCTGTGTAGACTTGTGCGCGTACTTGCTGGAGAGACCACTCAGGGACTGAGCTACGATTTTTTCTACACACGCGTAAACACGCGTGTGCCTGTGTATGTGGTCCTTTCCCTATCGTACTTCGTTGCACCAGAAAGCTGAATGCAACTCCTCCAGTGCAGCCTGTTCTTCCATTCAGTTCTCTTTGGTAGGTGATCAGCTCTCCAACCCGCTACTTCAAGGACCTCCTTTCTCTTACCAGCGGTGGGGGATATAGCTTCTCTAGCCAGGTTTTTTTCCATGTCCTTACATGGGGATGTTCAGTATCTTGGTATGTTCAAAAGCAAGCACGTGTAGCTGCCGCGGCTTTAGGGCAAAAGCACAGATAATTCGTATACGTCTGGCAGGCAAATTCCATCACAGAATCCACTTTAGCATGTCTTTAACTTCTTCTTTCAGTGCGTATACTTTCCTACGCCTCCAAGTGTTCAGAGTTGCTCTCCGTTGTTGAGGCCGTTATTGCAGCTGGTTGAGCCTTCTGTCGGCAGTGATGCCGCCGCCAGGTCGGGTGATCGTAAGCCCCCGTATGCCGTTGAAGGCCACCTGAATCCCCCAACGAGTCTACATCACCAGCGTTGTTCGAGATACTGCGACATTCAATTTATTAGATTACGGCCGGAGCCCAAGATGATCGTTTGCTGGAAAAAATTGTACCCGCTTCCCAACAACCCCTTCAGAAGTGGTGCGTGCTCCTCTGTCGTCACAAATCGGTGACAGAGATTCGTGTAGTGCCCAACCACTGATCTGCCGGTAGTCGTTTGCATTCTGTGTACGAACGTTGGAAAGGAATGGCGGTCCTGCTGTATGGCTCTGCCCTCCTGTACAGGCCTGCAGAGTCTTCTTTGATACAAAGTTTTTAGATGCAAATTTATTTATTTGCACGTCGGGTCCCTGTAGTGCTCTGAGATTGCCTTTTCGGCACAAGATTGACGTGAAGCAAGTCGTGTGCGACCCTTAACTGAACTTCACATAAAAACAACGTTTCAAACAGCATTTCGCGTAGCCCGTATCATAGGCGACACAGTTCCTCTGCAATCAAGTAGTCTAGATTTTTAAAAGCAAGCTCATGCTGCTACTGTGAAAAGAAAGAAATTGTAGCTACAGAAGTGCAGTCGGGAGAGCGAAATAGCTTTTGCAACAATGCAGCAACACACTCCTTAGCAGTTCTGGAAAACTTGAGTCACTCTGCAAAACGAGTGCAGCGGAGTCTCCCACGTGAATGAAAAGGGAGGCGCAAAGTCATTGCACGAGAATGGTACACGGAAAAAAGGCCAAGGTTATCTCTGTACACAGACGAAGCGTACCCTGCGGAAGGTGGCGATATGCGCAGTGGCGTCACGTATCTATGTAAGACTGACAAGTCTGTCTGCAGTGACTGGGTCCACGGAAAATACGGGGGATATAACTTTTTTCAGGTCCCTCGTAGCCTCTTTCTAAATGTCAGAAAATAGTAACTTGGAACGACACTTCTGGGACTTTGCCATCCACGGCCTGCGGGCGAAAACGTCAGTACTCACAAGCAGACGAGCGTGCAGGTGTGTGTCCCGGGTCTCACACTGTCTTACGACGCCAAACAATCCGTCCAGCTGAATGCATAGTATCTGTCTAAGTGTACGTGTGTATAAGTATGTGATTTATATGTAAGAATGGAGAAGGAAATGCACTCAACGTTGGGATCCGCCGGTGACGGCTGCAAAAGCAATGAACCCATGTATACATACACATATATATGCATATCTATCTATCTATCTATCTATCTATATATATATATACATACATACAGTCGTTTTCGCGTGAGCAATGATTGCCGACTACAGCGAACGACCCTAGAAGTCACCTGCATATGGTCGCTTCAGCATGCGTATAGTTCGTCCTCAAATTCCCAGGAGAAAATAGAGGGAGAAAGCGACAGATGCAAGTCTGTGTCTCAAAGCGTGCGAATATATTTTGTGTCTTGCACCACCTAGGATTATCCACTACACAGCTATGCATCCAGCGCTAGATAAGAGCAAATGTCGTTTAAAATCTCCCGCTCTAAAGTACTAGAAAAGAGTACGCGCTTACTGCAGGGTGACGGGTTCTATGAGACCATCTCTGCAAATGAGAATAGCGCGAGCGAAAGTGGAACTCCAAACGGTGGCAGAGTTCCGGGGAAAAAAATCAAGCAATCATTACTTCCACAGAGAGCGTGTCAGTGTGAGAGATGAAATGTAAGGAATTTTAGCCAAATTGCAAACGCAAGTGTACCAGTCGCCGATTTTGCCCTCCCGTGCTGCACGATTGACGTAGACGCACACAGCACAACGGGTGATGGTCCCGTGCGGGTGTTCTGAAGGTGCTGGGCACCAACTTCGTAGCCTCCAGCTGTGTCCACGGTTCCACAGTGCAGCGCAGACAAGGCTAACACTGCTTTTGATTCGCTACCATCGCATTTGTACTGGATACGTGCGCGAGCAGCTAAGTGGCACACCTACAGGAAGAGCGTATACTCCTCACGCTGTTCGCATTTTGGTCTCACTGCAAATCACTTCCGGCAGCATTCTTCAAAAAGCTTCTGTGCTGATACAGCGTGCGGCGATGGTGGAGTTGTGGTGTTTAGCTTTCTTGACAGGTATTAAGGAAAAGCATATCCACGTAGCCCTCTCTACCTTTTCATCGTTACGGCCTTCGAGACAATAATTCTGTGCTACGACAAGAAGAAATGCACAGGTGTACCGGAATCGGAGAAATAGTACTCAAGGTGTGTGGTGCACAGACGTTTTTGTCCTGCACTCTACCACGTTCAATACAGAGCACCCCGTGATCTGAGAGCCATCGGCTATCTGGCTACCCTGGAAACACTGGGAGGTAGACAGACCGACAGGTTTCTGATGGGGATACTGTACACTAAAACAGTACGCTGCGGCTTTCACGAAGACAGCTCAAAACCGTAGTTCAGCTCGGACCTATATTTTAGTAGAGATTGAAAAGAACGAAGTTTTTTTTTTCCGGGACCCCCACGGGCAATCGGGTAAAGCCATTCTACTGTGTAAGAACATCTCACCCACCTTCAGCACGGGCACGTGCGGATAAACCGGGAACGCGCTTTATCTTCTTGTGCTCTGGAACTGACTGTATCTCAGCGCAGCACAGTGAACTCAGCTGGACCCAGATTTTTGTGGCCTTTCATCTTCTTGTGTTCTGCAACTGACTGAATCTCAACGCATCTTGATGGCTTTAGCTGGACAAGGACTCTTGCGGCTTCACACGGAAAGGGTTTTCGGAGAATGCGCTATTCGAGGCTTTTCAGGTGAAGAACGAACGCACTCTTGCCTCCGTTACATCTCAGTCTTCCGGCCTACGGGAGGCGTGTCATGGCTGACAGGGAGGCACCTGTACAAGTCCGGTGCAACTCAGCGAGAGAAATGGACATCACGTCGTTCTGGTCAAAGGATGAAGTGGATTCAGTTTCGGTGAAACACCTAGGGTCTGCTGCAGCTCCAGTGAACAGCCTCCTGGGCGATGCAGGCTACTCATAGTACAGGTCGTCGTGCATCGCGAAGTCACCTAACGTTCTCTTTGACCGTGTGTGAAGCTCAATGAAGTTCGCTGCTATCTGGGCTACGCATCCTGGGTGATCATGCAAAAACCTACATTCCACACGGTGTGGCCCAGGTACGGCAGGAATGAGCGAAAGCCGATCCAGGCTAATTCTGCGTCGTACATCAGGAACAGTAGCGGCTTTGCAAGAGCATGCTTCACGCGTACATGAAAAAGTTGCCACAACTTTGCCTGGTGCTGCGTTACTCTATTCTCTATCGTGGTGTACAACTCACACGTAGAATGCAGGCCGCAGCCTGCGCAGAAATCGCGCGTGTCGCCGTGTACAACTTGCACGTGGACTACGACGTGCAGGCTGAGCAGCAGTCGCTTCCACGCATGGTGATGATTGTACTTATATTACCACGGTGAAACAACATCTTTCAACCGCCCACGCGGCCCTATATGCGGGCTCCACATACACCCTTATACCATCCATACACGCGAAGCGTTCACCAATACTCGAGTGCGAGGTTCCACATCCACTTAGCTGTGAGGCGCTAACATTTCGGTATGAAGAAAAATTATTCAACGCTATTATGCAGTGTCAATGCTAACCTAGCACTCGTCGTCGATCTGAACTTTCGACGTGTGCACATACGGGATCATTCGGACACATTTTAACGCGTACATTCACCTCTGAAAATGCAAAATTCTACTTATTCGCCCGTACAGCCCACACGCTCGTTGAATCACGAAGGTATGCGAGCGCGAAACGTCTTGCCAAAACACATTAATGAGGTGGTCAATTAGGGGGACGCAACACGCTTCACCCAAAATTATTGTTTATTCATACGAAACAGGCTTGTCGTAGCTGCAGCCTTTACGTCACGTCAATTCCTACGTCTGCATATAAAGCCAGCTGGTTGTTCATCGCGTCAGTGCGCCGTCAGAAAGAACCTCCTTTACCCCTGGAGAATGTAGTATCTGACTTCCAGCTCGCCTTGATCCGCTCGGCAATCTCTGGCGTTACGGGCCATTTCTGAGCCCCTGCTTCATTTTGAAGCACCGCAAAAAGCGTCTTACACACAGCTATTCTTGCAACGTCTTTCCTAGGGCAGAAGTGCTGGAACCCACTGAGGAAATAGTGCTGACCTTCTGGAATCACAAAGGAGAAGCGCATGTATTTGCTGCGAGTAAGTGCGTACATGTACTGCGAAGGCCCAGCTGGCCAGTAAGGGACGAGCACGCAGAACGATAACGGACGTTGACCTTCTGTTTCACCTCGCTCTTTTGCACTAATATCAAGCCAGTGCTCAATTCTGGAAACAAAGCGGCTCATGACGAATTCCTCAAAAGGAGGATTGGCCTCATACGACCCCTCCTTGACCGTGAAATTTGGATCAAAGAAGGAGCCTTCGCTTCCAAAGAACGCATCGATATCGGGGAAGAGAGAACAATATGTATTCAAAGAGACGTTGAAGGGCGACGCAAATAATTCGCATTCTACCCCCAGCTGTTCCCTCAGTACTTGCATCAACCCACCCGGCGCAGCGCTGTGCAGACCTTTTCCTTGTTTCCTACATCCACAGACTGAATAATATCTACAAAGAAGGCAAAACAGCATTATCGTGAATTCACCAGCGTACGGTGAGCGTTGGATACGTTTAATCTGCCTGCGTACGCAGCTGCATGTCCACTCTCCAGCGCACCACCCTCTGCCCCTGCAGACACATTCCATGCGCATGCAATCGCCTCTCACCAAGTTTTCGTCCTTTTGTCCCAACTTTTTGGAAATGAATCGAGCCCACAGCTCAGCTACTTTGTAGCCCTTCAGACTGTACCTGCTTCTGAAAGACCTGAAGATGTCCGTGCGAACGGCTTCACAGTGGTCCCATGCGAGCATCTCCACATCCCCAATATATATAAAACACTCGCAGCCCCTGCAACTTACCCACCTGATGTTATTGACAACGAAATAGCCATCAGAGGCATTTGCTTGTTGGCTTGGGAAGTCCTTCAGTGTGTGACTCAGGTCTTTGTCCTCCACTGCACGAGTGACACTGTGACGGCGTGCTGCGCGTGTGTTTAGGAGCAAGGCTCTTCCTCCACTGATCACAGTCTCTCTACGGTCAAGCACCGTGGTTCTCGCAGCAGCTTCTCCTTTCTGTGGGTGAATGTCGCCTATCAGGTTCCGAGTTCCTGCAGGTGCGTCCGGCGCCTCAACGTAGGGGCCCCCCTGTTTAGAGTGCAACGTAGGCGGTAGCGCTGCTGTTCCCGCGTTCACGTTCTGTACTGGACTATGAATATTCATTCCCTGGACTGTATTGAAACCAGGTGCATCTGAATAGTGAGTTGAACATTCACCCTCCGCGGCGTGCTCCACTGCCAGACACGCTGCGTACTGTGCTACGCGTGCGGCTGCCTGCTGTGCTACCTCCTCCACATTTTTCACCAGCGCACGAACCTCGTCTCCATAAATAGCTTTAAGTACAGGCCTTGCTAGGCACACAGTATAGTATACGTCATCCTTCGAAAAGCTGCACTCGCTGGTACCAAAACTCTTCCGAACAAAGTCCGTGGCGAGAGATCTGGAGCGAGCGACTTCGTTAGAGGCGCTACCGAAAGGCCCTTTTGCGAAAGCGTGGTTTGCACTTCGGCAAAACAGCGTGTTATAAATTGACTCGGTGCCACTGTGAGATACGTGCTCCCCGGCTGCTGCTTTCCCTCGGAAAATAGCATCCGGTGGTTCAAAATAACAGAGGTTCTCATTGCAAAAGTTTGCAGTGTCTTCTCCAAGTTGCTCCGGAAGGTCCTGCTTACTACGGAAGGAGCCTTTAGCTCTGCTAGAAGTCCCCAATTCCTGTGGTTCCCTCTGCGTGTCGCCGTCACATTGGCGGCCGAGGGAGCCCCACTTGCGTTGCTGCTGATGCAATTCTGAGGACAACGCAACAAGTAAATCCGAAGTACCCCTCTTAATAGTAGCGGACGACGGACCCGTTAACACCTCACGGTCATACGCACTGACGCCTCTCTCACCGCGAAGAAGCATGAGCAGTGCGTCTACCAATGGCGACAAAGCGGCGAGCGAAACTTGTTCAACTTTCTGTTTCTCTTCCAGCATGATGGAACCCACTGCTCGTGCGTAGTCGGCCAAGTATTTCCTCGACTTTGCAGCCGTTGGGCTGATGGTAACCTTGAGGGGGACGTCTTCAAGTATTTCGCGTTCAAGCGTTGCTGTAGAAGAGTGGTCGAAGCTAGGAAGGGTGATCGCGCCTGAACACTGAAGCACATTTGTTTCGGCACTTTCGTCGTAACTCCCGCCCTCCCTTCGAGTCTTCTTATCGAGTTCTGTGTCGGCTTTCGAATCCTTCTTGCCACTTCTGGTGAGTTCCGCCGCATAGCTTAGAGAGGACGTGACTTCACTGAAAACATTGACCCTTTCGTCATCACGGCTACTCAGCCCCGCTAGTTTACCCACCGGCTTGTCGTCATTTACACTGTGCTGAATACTGGGGATAAGCGGGTCCGCGTGCCTGGCGGGCACGGATCTGCGTTCCATCAACCAGCGGTTGAAAGACTCTCTTGGAGTGAGCACACGATAGGAGTCCAACCGGTTTTGTGAAGCCGCTGAATTTCGTAAAATCGGTGCACTACCCCCTGAACAATCCCCATTCTGCTGAAACGTTCCCTCTTTACCATACACTAGACTTCGCGCCCGTTGAAACTCCCTGTGAATGAAGCTGCCACACAAATCCTCATAATGAGAGCGGACTCGAAGCAGCTCGTACTGACGTAAGAGCTCCACACACGGCCAGCAGGCCAGACACGGTACAGTGCCACTTGCCATTGTGAAAAGGCAGTTCGGCATGCCATGCCGCAGCGTGACGAAATTATGAAAATTCGAAGCTTCTTAAGGTCTCAGCAGACAGTCTACCGGTAGAGACTCGCAATATGATCTCTACCAGTCCTCAAAGCACGCGGATCGGACTCCATATACACGTGTATCTATCTGACAGTGCGAAGTGGTGAGGACACGGTAACACCTTATATGCCGCGTTGTGCAAGCACGTTTTATACCACGTTGAGAGCCAATGCGAGCAGACGCGTCTTGTCGTAAGCTGCTCCGGAATGCGGCAACGCCTCGCAGAAATCCTCTTCATACAGGTGCATTTACAGGAACTGTCGCAAAACGCAAAGTATCTTATCTATCTCCATGATTGCACACGTAAGCATACACGCGTGTATATATACATATATATATACATATACACGCGTGTGTGTGCACATGTACACGTTGTTGGCGTGGAATGCAAGACGTCCTCAAGCGACTCGCAGACGTCTGCTAAGAAATGACGACAGGTCAAAGGTTAGGAATAAATAAACGCTTCTGTCGCGTCGCAGCCGCAACCCGCGGGTGCGCTCGTAGGGCATTATACCTCATTACCGGCGCCGTATTCGTTGTGGTGGAAGCCCACCTTCGAGAAAAGCACAGTACTTCATCAGTAGCGCCACACCCGGCGTAGCGGAATACTATTTTGATATTGAGAGTACTTTTATTCCTAACACTGGAGATACTTAATGCGTATGACATGAGGTACGTTTGGCGGACAAAGCCGTGTTTGTCCGTTACCACCTGACGCGTATGTGAATCAACAAGCAAAATCCCCCTCAAATCAAGTGTCACATATTTATAGGTAGAGCGCCTGTGTTTCTAGATTGCTTTTGAACACGCATGTCCTCATCTTGAGGAAAAAAGCGCGCTTGTGACGAGCAACGACTGCATGCGTCGCGTCGCTTCTGCACGCCACGCATGCGGATGTTCGTCTGAAGGAGGCTTTTCATTGTCTAATTCAGCGAAAACGTTTGAATGTCAAGAACGACTACCAGAACTGCTCCTGCTCCGCAGGGCTCTTGTTATCTTTGCAAAAGCCTTTGTTACTTGCAAAATATCGAGCCGCAGAGCAATAGGGCGGCTGCTACACTGAAACGGCCGTTGAGAGCTGCAGGTGGAATGATGTGCGATACAGAAAAGGCTTCAGCAAGCTGTTGGGGGAGACGTAGTCGAACTTACACACTCCGTGCCGACATTGAAAAGCAGCTGATCTGTCACTAGCGTCCCTCTTGAAAAGGGAGATAACCGCACCTTCACTTCATGTTTTCCTTTGGGTTTTCAGACGTACACCACAGTGGCTATGTCACAAAGTTGCACGCTGCGTCGTGGAAAAAGTCCGGCCAAGCTGTAGTACTTCTTTGCTTCACTCTTCTGAGGTCCGCCCATAGTTCACATGAACTGGCGCAAAGATGTTAATGTGTTTCAGCCTGAGATTATTCATTCTCGTAAAGTTCCTCCTGCGCCTACAAAGCAGAACGCAGGGGCACGTTAACGCGACGTCCTCCTTGCAGTTCCAGAACAATGGCCACTGACGCTGCCCTTTCACACAAACATAGCAGTCGAATGTGTATTTGCTGTAGTTCACGCCTGTCATCAGCACGCCGCGGCCACTTTGGTCCCAATTCTACGCAAGACAAAATACGCCATACATAGATGGCGTCTACCGTAAGCGACCCCTTCCAAAGCTCTTTCACACCTTTGTATTGTAGCCAACCCGGAGCCTTTCAGACACCGCAGAAGCGGCTCACTAACGATTACGCAGAAAACAAAGGTGTCCTCCAGGTCGGACCTCCCCACTATTAGCTGTCTTTGACCTGGAATAAGGTTGCGGTGGCGAGGCTGACGTGTACGTACACAGCGCTAGATTTTTAGTTCGCCGTTGTAAACTGTTGACTACTGCAAGGAGTATGGTTGGCCAGGCGAGTGTCTCTTCCCTGTGGACACGGAACGTAGAAAGGAGGCAATGCACCAGAACAGCTCCACAGCCACCGCGGTACGTTCCTCTGCACGACTTGCCTTTTCATCTGTCCAGCATCCCAACCGACATCGACACACATTTCACAGTGTTTCATCGCGTAATTTGAAATTTGGCGTGTTGGTCGGCCGTTGCTATGCTGCACCTGGTAGTAGAGTTCGCCTTTCTGCCACGTGTTTCAGCGAGCATTCAGGTTTTAGCAAGCTACGCGATACCTTTCGGACATTTCTGTCCGCTGCACTGCAATCCCGCCCGATTCCAGGGTTTTATCGGAAGTGCCCCCGTGTACCTCTGCCTTGTTTTGCCCACACTCGCCGGAGTCCTACTCTGTTCTCAAGCATTTCATGTGTTGTGCTGTGCAGGCACTTGAGGGCAATACAGTATTGCGCAAAATACCGGAATGGCGACCATGGTTGGCCATGGCGCTGTGTACCGAACAATGCTTGAAAAGTAGGCTTCCGCTTGGAAAACTTCACTACGTACACTAGTACCTGTATTTTGCAGGCTCAACGAGGTTGAAGCAACGAAACGACTTCTAGAGTATGACGTGCAGACTCAATTACTTAAGACGGAAGAAATAAACGCCACGCGTAAAGCCGTAAGCACAATTTCCCCCCACTTCTGCTTCTGTTAGACGGGGCGTAAGAATCCGTTCAGCTCGAGCAAGAAATCCGCGAAATCGAAGCGGAGATTGAAAGCGCTGAGCGTGCGGTACAACAGAAAAACGTTCAGTTCATGCGATGCCAGGAGGCGCAGTTGAGCATCGAGAGAAGCATTGAGCATGAAACGTCTTCGCACGCGACTCTGAGTAAATCTCATTAAATGAGTGTGGTCCACGAAACAGCCGTCCACAGGAACACCCTGTGACAGAACAAGAGTTAGAGGAGACAATGACTACCCGGCGACACCGAACAGAGGATCTCAACCGTGAAACGTGTCGGTACCACTGCCAAATCAATGAGGTACTCTGTCAGGTGGGCGTCGAAAGTACTTTAGCTCTTCACTCCACGACTGACGCAGGTTAGAATACACACTGCTGAGAAAGCGACCGGTTTGCCTGGACTCTGGGTGCCACCTATCCTTCACACAGAGGCACAAACCAGGGTGGATGCCAGAATCACAGCGGCGCACGCTGATATTGACGCTCGCATTATCGCCACCCTCACGCAAAATGTAGTGACGCGAGCCTTGGGCAAGAAAGATGAAGCTCTCTTGAGGTCGGTGTACACTTGTTTTAAGGTACGGACACCCTGCAGCTCCCGCGCAGGCGCATAGTTCACAAGTGTGTCTGGCACGCTGGATGTTTTTTATATAAACTATGTGCTAGAGCGGACACCCCATTTCGTAAATCTGTGTATGTCAACGGTCGTCTACCCTGGATGCTTATCTGCCACATGTGGTCTCAGCAAGCTAAAACCAGCTTAGAGAAGCACGGGGACCGGTTTGAGTCTGCGCTCCTTAAAACGCAAGAGCGGATACAAGAAATATGGCCGTACGGAGACAACGGAGGGGATGCGGTTGAGCTGGAGTTAAAATTTGTACGAGCAGACAAAACATCTAATAAGCATCTAACGCCCTGTAGATGTACATGTACACAACCCGTCTGTGCAAGTATACGTGTGCACGAAGACCCCTGTACCTTCGCTTGTCATCAGTAGAAAGTCGGCAAAACAGCCATTGCCTCAGACCTGTAGAGGATATACACAGGTAGTCAGCACGATTTTAACGCAACTTTACGTTTCAGGTCGACCAACTTCTGCAAGCAGAACTGCCAGAGGGGTGGTTGAAGGCTTTCGGTAACCCACCTCCGACAAGAGAATTGCTGGTTGTTTCGCAATTGATGAAAGAAAACGATTGGATTTTTCAACCCAGTGGCTACTTATTAGGGAATGCGTTCCTACAAAACATGCTAGGAGAGTCTAAAGACGATATGGACATATCTTTCTCTCAAACCAGCCCTGCTGCTGACGCAGGTGTATAAGCGTGCTTTAGACCTACAATCGAAATTGTCCACTGTTTGACACTGCACGTGGCCCTCTCCTGATAAGTCTTATCTCCTTCAGTCGTGCTACTTGGAACGCTAGTTGAGTTGAGGTATACAATGAAACGAGAGTACATGCAGGCTGTTGTCGACGTTGTGCAGGCGCATCACTATAATCATAAATGAGGCATTTATGTGTGGAGGTAGAGAATATATGCAGCTGTTTTGAGCGACGCGTGTTCACACTACGTAACAAACATTTCTGAAGGCAAATTGCGTGGCAGCCGTGGGCTTCGCTTTCCGCACAGTGCGTCCTGTCTCAGCTCCACGCTTGTTCCGCGTGAAACTGAACAAAAGTTGTACCCACCCTTGCTGATGAAAAGTGTGAAGATGCCCGTGCACACAAAACCACGTGGGCCTGCAGTTGCGGAGACCTTCACAAAATGCTGCCTTCACATTGCTCGTGCATAGCCGTTGACCCTGTAATCTGCTAGTGTTCCGGAGAACACTTTCATCCGTCAGATTAATTCCCACTGAGTGTTTATCTAACTACCTCGTGGCTCCCGATCTGGATCGGGTATGATTTCCTACCGCCCCAGCATTGCACCCCAGAATTCTAACGAGCTAGGAGGGACAACAGCACCTTCACCGTATTGTACACTTCAAGACAAATGTTTTACGCATTCTCTCTGCTCGTTCTAGATGGAGGCGTGTCCCTTCGTCAACGGTGTGCGTAGTGCATCAAGACGCACCTACTCTCTTTTCGTTTCAACGCACTTACGTGTTCACACGAGAGTTTTATCATACACAGTAGTAGCCTGAGTCGCAGTAAACAGTCCCCTACACCTACCTATGAATGCGCAGGTACGTGTTACTACGTTCTGTATGCACGTGTACATGAATATAACGTAGAACCTCAAAGATGCGCAACATTTCGCACGTTGCCACAAAGAAAAGTGAAACATCAGCAGGGTCCACCTGGTAACGCTGGATTGTGCCACACTGCTTATGCGAATGCCTTACACATTTTCGTATCTCATTTTCACCGAGAATCGGGAAACAGAGTGGTGCATGATTTCCTTTCTTGATCTGCTTTACCTGTGAGCGAATCTGACGTCGACCTTATAGTAGCACACACACGTACACACACATGTTTGGGTATACAATGATGGCCACGTGCTTTTACAGACAATAGGAGATTTGAATGCAGGTGTGTACACGGATGCGACGTATGTGTAGGTGACAACCTTGGCACAGCTCTTTCGTACTTCTTATATTTGCAGAGAAAAGAACTCCATGCATTAATGCATACGCTCATACAGGGACGCGTACGGAGACAATCACATATACTTGTACACGCGTATGTATCTGTGTTAACGTGTGGACGTATACAGAGCGCACTTCCTCGAATTTCATATTCCAGATGGCTGCGAGGTAGTTTTCGCTTGACTGTCACTTGCAGTACAACGAGATGTGTGTACGGAAACACTCACATGTACAGTACAGTGCGCCTTCAAGTGAGCTGAACAGTGGTGCGAAATTGTCGTTTACTTGTGCGTAGGAATATATCCGTACAATAAAATCCGTGCGCCTTCGAAAAAGATATAGTTTTGCTGAACTTGCAAACAAAAGTGTGTGCCTAGGTGTAAGGCTTTGCTCTGGTGGTTTGTAAAAAGCACGGAAACACGTGTGTGTATGTGTGTGTGCTTTATGAGGTTGTATGTCGTAGCGGCTCGCAGGCAGAGCAGATCACCCGGCTTACATCGTGCAAAATTTATCAGTTGAGTGCTTAAAAAACCTGCCCACGTGCATGATTCTGATGTGGTGCCCTCGAATGTGGTGCTATCTCGAATACATACGCGCACTTATAGCCACGAATATGGTGTGAGAAAAGTCTTGTTCTGTCTCCCTTCATTACGCGTAAGTGCTCACGCGTGCCCCTCTTCTCCACCAACAAACGCGGGGCGTCAGGCACGTTGCCGAAACTCATACCTTTCAATAGGTTTGGTCTGCTACAGGGGTGTTACACCAGGGGAATGCTTCAGCATGAAAGCGTTACGCATTTCTCAACGTCTGCCATCTCCGGACGCGCTCGTCAGCGGTTTTCGATGAGATCAGTTGCTTGCCTGGGCCCGGAAAATTCGTTATACTGCTCAATCATGCCTACGTGGGAGGCATTTGCTGAAGGCCAGTGTTTACGTGTAAGCCCCATGCCTTCTAGAGTCAGTCGTTACAGACACCACGTGTAATCACACGGCCTGCTGGCCCTACTATAAATACGGAAAGCGACGAGTTGTAGCTAGCTCAGTGGGCGGAGGCTGAAGTGCTGTACAGGCTCACACGGTGGAAAAATTGTCTTTTCTTTCCAGCACACGAAAATCTGTTGATGGAGATGCGACTTTAAAGCTGCATGCGCGCGTGTCCCGCGGAATTTTCTGCACCGCCCGCATGCAAAATGAGTTTCGGCCTTCCTCGCTGTCGATGTTTTACGTTTCTTCGCTACGGCTTCCTCATCCGTTTCCGACACTTTCGTCTTCGTCTTCTGGATACCTTTCCTCTTCATGACCTTCGCCTTCCTGTGCACTTTCTACCTGTTTTTCGTGGTCATCAAGCTCAGTGTTCATTCGGCAGGCGTTTGCTTAGCGGTAAATTTCACACAAGCGGAGCCACTGCAGAAACACCTCCACTTGCGTTTACTTCGCTTCTTCTTATCCTAAGCCTGTCGTCGCACGCTTACTTTTTTCCCCTCATCCAAAGCGTCTCTTCCCGCACGTTCGGTGCAAGTCGTGTGTCAGCGACATTGTTTGTTACTTTCAGCGCTCAAAGTCGCTTCGAATTCTTTGCCGCACACATGTGCTCGTTTCACGTATTCTCTGAAGTCAGCCGCCATCGTGAACACTAGGAACACGACACAAAGCATTCCTTTGGGCAGTTCAGTAATTGGAGTATCATTCGATGACGGACTCCGTCAAGCGTAGACCGATCAACGAGCAACTGCGAAGTCTCCTACAAACTACCTGTTCGTTTGAACTGTACCCCTGTCCACGCTTCTGGTTTTTCTCACGCCACTAGCACCCCGTAGCAGACGCTAGGGACGTTGTCTCTGGCCGAAAGATTTCCATTTATTTCTCTTGCATATCTCGCTCCCGAGCGTGCGGCTCCTACCTCTGTCCGACCTGGTACAACTTGTTCGAATTATTTCGCGGGGATTGACAGCTTTTCAGGCGTTATACAGCCAGCGTACACCTCTACATAGACGAATATGTAACCATTTCAGTATGTGGTCTTGAGGTTGTACAATTCTACATATGCGTACGTGGGTAGAGCAGACGCCTACACTCTTCTGCATTTTTCAATGAAAAGTTTCATCTTCTGTGTTGTTGACTGTGAAATACTTCCGTTCGGTCGTCCAGCTTTTGGACTTTTGAAGCAAAGTTTTCTCATTCCGATTTTCGGAGTGTGTGTACTACTGTTGTTTCTTCGCCGCAAAATCTGCGCAGGAGTCCGAGTTTCTTCTCTGATTGATCTCTCCCCGTTAGTGTGTCTTTTGCAGCAAAGTCCGCTGCTGGGGAAGACTTCGCCAGCCTCTGTGGAGAACTTTTTCATTTCCACTTCTGATTTTCTCTCGCCTCACAAGTTGCCCTCTCCATTGTGTGACTGACCAACGTTGTAAACCATCGGTAATCTGCGCGCGTGTACACAGGCGGGCACGCCGCTCTACCGGCCAGGAGTCGACTTCGCATATTTACATAAACTCTTTTCGAACAGACCATGTTCTTGCACGTGTGTGGGTGTACATACGACTGGTGGAAGTGTATTAAGAGATCACCTCCACGCACAGACATTCGTGTGTCCGAGGATATATACATATATGTCTGTACATATATATATATATATATATACACACGCAAAGACGCATATCACATTTTCACACGTATACACGTGTCTTTTTTTATTTTCCTGCTCTCGTGGAATATATATACATATATATATATACGCTTGTGTGCCAAGGCTCGCTTTCCCGACTCGTAAGTGAGGCCCGACCTGTGGCGAGCTACAATGAAAAAGGGTGTTTTCGAAAGAGATTCGAAGTGCAGTGTCAGTTCACGGGGAGCCACACATTTGATGGAAAATGGTTTCGTAGACATATTCTGTGGGCCCCGCTGTGTTATTGTCATTTGTAGGACACTTTAAATTATCAGGTGTACGTACACCAGTTGAGAGTCATCTGCACACTCTCTGTCGTCTCGACTGCACCCACACCGCACGTCTTCGGCTTCTTCTCCGTACGCGTACACACTTTTCTGGGCCTTTCTGTCGTGTGGAGATGCGCTTCGGAGCCTACGGATATGTCTGCGACCAGATAAAAAGGTCTGAGAACACACGCGCGTACGTCTCTCCGTATGTGTGCGTATCCATCCAAGTTTGCGTAGAGACTGACGTGTCTCCCGTCTCTGTTCCCCTCCTCTTCTTCTTCCTGCTGTAGCTGCGGCGATGGATTTCTTTAGGTCCTCGCGAGCCGTGCGCGGCCTGCGCGCCTGCTTCGCTGCGGAGGGGACGCCGCTTTTCTTGTCTTCGCGTTCGTCCTCTCCGCCTCCCTTGTCTCCCTCTCATCTCTCGCAGTCGTCGCAGGCTGTCTCGTCTCTGGCGCCGTCTCCCACGTGCTACACTCCCTTCCATGCGGAGACAGTGGCTTCGCTCGAGTCAGACACTCCTCTCTGCATCCCTCCCGCGGGCGTTGCTGCTGTTCAGAAGCTGCTGCTTTCTCTTAGCGAAGCCCTGGACGCGTGGCAGACCCGGCAGCAGCTGCTGCTGCAGCAGCGCCTCGAAGCATTCCACGTCTTGCTGCAAAAAGAGTGAGTCCACCAATCGTAAGGCTTTCCCCATGGGCACCTATACACAAGGACGCCTCTCTACGTACGCAGTCCTACTTGTGCCTGTTTCGAAAGGGCTGTTCGTCTATCGAGTCTTACGCATACGTATTCCATAGAGACGATTGCATGCTTGTGCTTACTTGTATGCAAACTCTTCTCTGTCTCCGTGTGTGTGTCTCCGCACCATACATGCACGTGTTATAGCGTATGCACATAGGCATGCATATGTACACAGCCGACCGCCACGCCTGGAGAGCGTCTGCAACGCAGTTGCGAAGACCTTGAAGTGAAGAGAGATTCCCGTCTCTTCTGTCGGGATGTATGACAGGACGCTAGAAGCGAACCACTGGCCGAAGCAGAAGTATATTTCCAGACAGCCCTTCGCTCTGAAGACGTCCTTCTTTTTCTTCCTCTCCCGCCCTAACTATAAGCACACCTGTCCCCGAGGACGTCTCTACATATATATCTGTATATCTAAACGTATTTATCCCTTACTGTCTACCTGCGTCTCTCTTCATATATAGCTACGTATATATGTATATATAAGTATATATGGACATGTCCGTGAGTACGTATCCACATATATATACGTCTGCATACCTCACTGTCTACCTACATCTCTCTCTACGTATACATATATATATATATACACGTGTCCGTGAGTACGTATCTACATATACATGTCTATGTCTAGTCGTATACGTACCTCACTGTCTACCTACGTCTCTCTCTCTCTCTCTGTCTCGTATATATATACACATATGTGTGCGTTGTTTGCGCAGCTGTCTACGTAATAAATGAGACAACGAATGTATATGGGTTCTTTTATGTGCGTCTGGGGTCTGCATGCCGATAACAGTCATCCGTTCGCGCGCACGGAAAGGCAGTTCCATTAGGTGCGTGCCGCTCTTGCCGTTTCCCTGTGTTCCTCCTCTGTACCTCTATCTCCTTCTCTCTGTCTCTGGCTCGGTGTTCTTGTACGTCTGCGTGCGTATCCGCGTCTATATTCTCGCCCGTTTTCTTCTCGCTTTCTCCTCGTCTCGCTCCGGGTCCACGTAGGTGACTTGTGTGAGGAGTTTCGTTGTACAGAGGTACGTCTACGTACGTGTGTGGGGAACTTGTTGCACGTGTGTTTTGGCCTCTCTTCTACTTTGTTCAGCGACTTTTCCCATTTTTTTGGCTGCGACCTTCTCAGTTCTGCTGTTGTCGATTTCTCGGCGTAGACGGATGTGACCGACAAAGTGGCATTTTGCACCGCGGGTGCGTGGGTGCACCCTCCGTGCCGTCTGCCGGCACAGGAGTCTCCGTCGGCTGCGCGTGCTGCTGCACTTCGCGCGGTGTCCGTACACCGGGAGAAGACGCAGACGCGCAGGGGGGAAGAAAACGGTCTCACGAGTGACTGCGAGGGACTTGAGGGCCTGGGGAAATGCCTTTTTTGTGTGTGAGTTCCTGCGCAGGCAAAGAAAGAAGTTCGGACTTTTTGTTGTGGTGTCTTGCGTATATGCAGTCGAGTGTTCTTCCTTCCGCAGTTGCCTGGTGGGTCAACGGTCTCTGCGAATCCTCGAAGACTGACGCCACGTCTTCTTATCTTCTACGTCGGTGCCCGGTCGCCGTCCTCACGTCTTTTACTCGCTCTTCTTCTTTTCCTTCGTCTTCCCTGTCGTCTTCTTCTGGCCTTCTTGCAGCTTTTTCGTTGTCCTTGCTGCGTTTGCGCGCAGAGCAAGCCAACTCGACGACGCGTCTCTGCGTTTTCTCGAAGAAGTACAGCAGTTCTCACCGGCACCGGCAGCTGCTGCTGCAGCAGCGGCGACCGGAGCTTCTGCTGCTGCCCTGTTCTTCTTTGTTCTTCGGTGTGTCGCTCAGTCAACCCTCAACAAACCCATGTTTTCCCCGGCTGTGTGCGGTCTGCCTTCCTCCGCCGCTTCCGCCTTCTCCGCCGCAGCAGCGGGAGAAGCCCGTCCCCCTGCTGCCTCCGCGTTTCCGGCTGCTGCAGCATCGCCGTCCGCTCCTCCGTTTCGTGCTGCTGCTCCTCCTGCATTCCTGCCTGCGTCGTCTGTGGCCGCTTCCGCGTCCTCTGCAGCTGCTGCTGCTACGTTTGCTGTGGCTACACCTGCCGCCGCTGCTTTTTCTTCGGCTGCTGCTGCTGCTACTCTATCGGGAGAAGAGGAAGCGGCAGGGGAGAAGAGTGGGAGCGGCGTCTGTTTTGACGATAGGAGTGATGTGGCTGCAGAGGCGTCAGCGGGGCAAGCGCAGCGTTTTTTCTCTCCTGCGGTGCAGAAGACGTTTCTTCCCTTCTTTGAGCAAATGCAACTTTTCTCGCTGCCACTGCACGCCGAAATAGAGAGAAGAGAACTTCCCGCCTCTGCGCCTCTCCCGACCATTTCTCTGCTCCCTGCTCCTGCTCCTTTTACTCCGTTCATGTGTCCCTCATTCCCTGCAGAAGGCACTACATCGTCTCCCCGTCCCGCTGCTGCTGCTGCCGGGCCGCCTCCGTGCTTCGCAGCTTTTGAGTCTCTGTCTGACACTGGTGCTGCGAAAGCTGCTGCTGCTGCTGCTGCGAACGGCGTCCACCCCACCGCTGCACCCGCATCTGCTGATTCCTGTGAGGGTTCCTCTTCGTCTTTCATCACGTCTTCGTCTTCCTCCACCTCCTCGTCTTCCCCCACCTCGTCGTCTTCATCCTCCTCGGCCTCGCTTGCTGCTAACCTTCGTGACGCCGCTGGGCGTGGCGACTACGCAGCAGCGACAACTGCACAGCAGCAGGAACAAGTGCTGCTCCACCCTGCGACGCTGCGGCGTTTCTTCTTCTATGCCCCTGCGTGTCTTCGCGCCAAAAAAGAAGCGCTTCATTACCTCCACGTCTTCCTTGTAAAGACGCGCTTGAACATTCTCTGTGGTGCAGCAGCTGTCAGGTACGCACCGCGCTTCATCCCTTCCTACTTCTGTGTTGCTGCTGCGTGGGCTCCCAGCCTCTGCTGTGCCGCTTCTTGTTCTTTTCCTCTGTTAGGCATTTGCAGGTCCTCTTCCACGGCCGCTGTTGCTCTCTAGAGGAGACGCTCTGCTGTTTCTGCTGTCACTAGGACACCCTGTTGCTACTACTGCTCTTTCGTATATAGATGCGTATACGTGTGTAGATGAGTACATATATATATATATATGTATATATATGCATAGTCATCACCTTACAACTGCTGCCCTTATACATTGATATACATTTATATACATACGTACATACATACATACATACGAACGTGTGTATGGCTGAGCGCATATATATATATATATATAGTCAGCGAAAAGCAGTAGACATCTTGATACAGTTGCTGCTCTTACGTGTGTATGTGTACATAAGTATGACTAAGTACATACACGTACGTATATACATATATATATATATATATGTATATATATGTATATATACATGCGTATAGCTACGTGTACAAGTATATATATATATATATGTATATATATATATGTGTGTATAGCCGAGGACCTACATTTTGCACATACAAGCATATATAGTCGGCAACGTGAGTGGACCTCGTCAATCAATTGTGTATGTGCACTGGCCCCTTCCACGTAAATATGTGCATACATGTGTTAGGATGAAAGAGAGAGAGAGGTAGATGATACATGTATTTTTGCTGGGTACGTAACTAAGTTTCCGCAGAAGAAATCAGAATATTTCTATATAGACTCGCTTCCATGCGTTGATATGTCCCAGCAGAGAGATGGGGAAAGTAGGACAATACAAAACTCAAGAACTGCATTGATGTGTTGCTGCTGCTGGTGGTGGCCAGCGACTTCTTTGCAGTGCTGCAGTTCAAGTTGGACGTGCAGGCGTACGTGCTGCTGCCGGCTCTCCGGCGTGTTGCTGCTGCGGCAGATGCAGCAGCCGCTGCAGCAGCGGCAGCGGCGGTGGAGCGCGAGTTTCCAACTGCGTTGCTCGCTGCTGTCGCGGCTGCTTCGGAAGACACGCAGGAAGAGACGAAGAAGCAGCAGGCGCGGCAGCACGCACGCGCAGCTGTTGCAACAGCAACAGCAGCAGCAGAGTCCGCAGGAGGAGCGGTGCTTGGAGCAGCAGACGTGCTTTCTGCTGCTCGTCACGCTCTGCGAGAAGCTGCAGCAGGAAGAGAAGAAGAGACGGCCGCAGCAGAAGCAGGCGACGCAGGAGAACTAGCCACACGGGGTGGTCGACGACCCGCAGCAGCAGCTGCTGCAGGAAAAACCTACAACTTTAGAGGACTGCGCGCAGCGGCCGCTGCGGCCGAGGAAGCGCAGGCTGCTGTTGCGACGTTGACGCAGTTCTGGGGAGACGCACTGCAGCACTTTCTCCTTCGAGAAGTCAACGTGCAATTGCAGCAACGGGAGGAACAGCAGCAGGAGCAAGGACAGCAAGAGCAACAGCAGCAGCAAGAGCAACCGCACCAAGAAGAGCAACGCCAACGGGCGGAGAAACAGCAGCGGCAAGAGCGACCGCAAGCAGAAGAGCAACAGGAAGAACAACGGCAACAGCGCGAGCAGAAGCAGCAGGAGCTAGACCAACAGCAACAGCAAGGCAAAAAGGCGCTAGAGAGAGGGGAGGGGAAAGATCTGGCATTGCTGGCTTCGGTGGCCTTCAGCTGTTGTGACTTGGCGCCGTTACTCCTGCAGCATCTGCTGCTATCCCTCGGCGGCGTATCCAAAGCTGCTGCCTTCCTCTCTCTTCGTTCAACGCGTCCGCAGCGACCCCTTTCACAGCAGCAGCAGGGGCCGAGGCAACGGGGGCAGCAGGAGCAGCAGCAGCAGCAGAAGGAGCAGCAGCAGCAGAAGGAACAGCTGCAGCAGCAGCAGCAGGAGCAGCAGCAGGAGCAACATCAGGAGCAGCAGCAGGATCAGCAAGGTGCAGAGGAGAAGGATGAGAGGCGATGGATAGACCCGTTGACAGTATCGCAGCAAGCAGCACTTTACGTCCTGCGTCTGAGTAGTCAGCGGCAGCAGCAGCAGCAGGCAAGTTGCAGTATCAGAAAGGAGAAAATGTTTTTATCCCTAAAGGTGATGAGCGAAGCGTTGAGCATTTTACGAGACTACCTCTTTCTTGTGGAAGAGACCGCGGCGACAAAGGCGCTTCACCCAGACGTGAGCGACAGCTGCAATGTCTCCAGGCTTCAAGACAAGCCCGGCAAGTTAGAAGAGAGCGGCAGCTTGTTTTGCTCGTATGCGGACAGGAGCGGCCTTCCCAGAGGCAGAAGAGATAGCAGCTGCAGCAGCAACGACAGGGACAGGGATGTGGACAGCAGTAGGAAGAACCCGCACTTGTACAGCAGCAGCGACGTCCGTAGCAGCAGCAGCGTTCAGCGGAATGACAGCAGCAGCAAGCACGACCTCTTCTGGCAGAGTGATAGCAGGAGGGAGAGAGACAGTGACCGAGCTGCAGAGGTAGAGCAGGCGGCGCTTGCTGCTGCTTCTTCTCCGCTTTTCATGTGGAGTGCTCCTGATCGACGAATGACAGGAAGGGGTGTCGGCGACTGGGCGACGTGGTCTGCAAGCTTCGACCAGACAGGCGAATCTGCAGCAGCAGGAGCAGCAGCAGCAGGAACAACAGCAGCAGGACTAAGAGCAGCAGGAGCAGCAGCAGCAGGAACGCCGACAGCAGTGTTCCCAGAAACTCTGCGGGCGCTGCTCGTCTTGTCTCGACGTGGGGAACGCACCGGTGGGCCGTCTGACGTGGGGGGAGAAAGATTTTGCTGTAACTCTGTTCTTCTCTGCCTTCGCTGCTGCTGTTTTCCTGCTGCTCCAGGAGCTGCTGCTGTTGGTCCTCGTCCCTCTGCTGCCTTTCTTCCCTAGTGGTCTTCCTTGCTGCAGCCAGTGCTGCTATTCCTCCTCGTCTTCTTTGCTGCTGCGCTTCCTTCTTGCTCCTCCTGCAATTCCCGCTGCTCCTCTTTGCTGCTGGTGTTCGTTGCTGCTCCTGCTACTCTTTCTCCATTCTGCCGATGTTCTTCTTCGCTGCTGCTGTTGCTGCTGCTACCGTCTTGATAAAAGTTTCTGTCCCTCGTCACTTTTTCTTCTTTCCTCTTCTTTCTCTTCGTCTTTTTTGTTTGTTCACTTTGTGCGTCTCAACTCGGTTCCCCTTCCATTTACACGCCGCAGCGGGAGCTGCTCTGTGTATCTCTGTGCTTCGATCGTCCACGTCCGTCAGTCTCTCATTCGCCCGTTCGCTGCCCATATCTTGACGATGGCACGCGCCGTTATATTCCGCAGTGCGCGGTGGGTGATCAAGGGTCACCTCTCTACAAAGAGAATCTGACGCATTTCTCCCCCTTTTCTCGTCTACCGTCTTTTTCCTTCTTCCTGCGTCTCCTCTGATCCTCCCTGGTTCTCCTCTGCCTTGCTTTGTTGCTTCATTGGCTGCCGATGCCGCTGCCTTCGTCTGTTAGTCGCGCAGCTGTTCGGGTCTCCTCCTTGTGTGGGGATCTCCCTTTTGGCCGAGCCTTGTCCTGGTGAGCTACTCTGTGTCTCCCTGCCTCGGCTCTCTTCCCGGTAGTCCCTGCCCGTCTCGTCTCTCTCCTCTCCGTGTCTCGTTCGGAGGACGCCTGTCTCGACTCGCCAGTGATCATCGCCGGCGTCTCTGCGTGGGGTTGCTGCTTGCGTGGATGTGTCCACCGTCAGCAGCGTAGCCACACCGTCTCCCCTGGCTGTATCTCTGTGTGACCTGCTGCGACACCGCGACCTTCTTATTTTCTGCCGTCTCGTCTCTGCGGACGACTGCCCGGTCCCCGTTTTCCTTTCTTTCTTGGCTCTGTGTCTCCGCGCTCCACTCGCAGCGTGTGTGCGCGTGTGTGTGTCTATCTCCGAAGTTCATCTCTAGAACCTCCTCTTCCTCGAAATTCCTCCCCGCAGTTCACACGCGTGGTCTCCCTATGCCCCACCTCCTGTTCGCTTCCAACGCCCCAGCCCCCCAGGAGACACGGCTGCTGCCTTCTCTCTTTTTCTTGCACGCTATCCGTCTACCTTGATGCCTGGGAAGAAAAGCCGTTCTTTATCCTTCGAGACTCTTTCTGCACGTCCCTACTTTCTCTTCTTCGTATGCTTGAACGTTCGCAGTCTCGTTGCGAGACGATATTCGTGCGACCTGCTACTCTGCGTCTCTACGGAAGACGTACTTCGTCTTCCTCTACCAGGAAGAAGTTCTCCTGCGTGTTCGTTTCACGTCTCGCGCTTCACGCTGCTTATCGGTCTACTCTTTTGCTGCACCTCCCTTCTTTTTCTTCTTCCCCACCTCGCCTTCCTGTGTCTCCGTCTCCTTCCGGTCCCATTTCGCTGCCGTTCTTCTTCTTTGCGACGCAGAGTCTATCTCTTCCGCTGTGCACGTGTATTCCTTTTTCTTCTCCGTGAGTTACCTTCTCCTCGTCTTCTTCGAATTCTTTATACGTAGAGCTCCTCCCAAAACACACGTACATGTGTCTATTTGAAGAGGGAGTTCCTGTCTTCACTTCATGTAGATCCGCAGAGCGCCGACCCTCCTTTCCACTGCAGCGGACACACCAGCTTGCTTTTCTTCGAAATTTCCGGCCCCAGCGTTGTTGACAGGCTGACATAGAGATCCACGTTAAACGGCAGGAGAAGTCCTGCGACCTAGCAGCTCTCCTGTCTCTGTCTGTGGCGACGCAGACGGCTCAGAGAAGCAGCTGCTACCTCGTCCCTTCTGCCAGTCACAGGCAGGGACGGGGAAGGGGCAGCGACGAGGCTCATGGGCGGCGGCAGTCGCGCACTGTCGCTGCTCGTCGGTTGATCACCTGAACCTGCATATTGATGAAGAAGAAGAAAGGCCTCTCGTATGGCATAACATATCATCATGCGAGCGGATCTCGAGCGGAGTGCAGGAGAAGTATCGTCTTTGATGGCGGCAGCGGGACACGTTTCTTTGCCTCCGCTTCCCCCCGCCAATCCCCGTACATCCCCGTGGACGTGCATATATACAAAGGGAACGGAAGAAGCAGCTTTCTGGTCTTGTGGTAGAGAGACAGAGAGGAAGAGAGAGACAGCGAACACTTTCTCTTTCATTTTTCTCGTCTGTGTGTACGGAGCCGGAGTGAAAAGAGAGGGGAGACACATGTCTTACTTGGTCTTACTGTCGAGAGACAGAGGGAAACATATGCGTCCGTACGTGGAGCGGGCCAGGGCGTAGTTCTGTGCTGTCTGGACTTCTCAAACTTATTGGCCTTGCACCTTTTTTCTCTGCGTACGTGGAGCACACATATCTGGACCATGTGTCCGTGTTGTGCTGCCGTGTCTCTGGCGACCACTACTGGCGCGCTAGTTCTCGTACGACTGCTGCTGCAGCTGCTGGCAGTCCTGCGTCTTTCCTGTCTTCCGTCTCCTTCTTCGCAGCTTCTGCTCTGGATGGGTCATGCTGCTGCAGTGGGTGTAGTGTGACAGCACCTGATTCTGCTGCTGCTGCTGTTGCAGGAATGCTGCCGGTCGCCGCTCTCTGCGGCGTGGCCGTAGCGCTCGTTGACCACCTGCTGGTTCACGCAGTTTCCTCGTCGATTCTTCCTTCTTCCGCGGTCCGCGCGTGGCAGCGCTGCGCACAGCGACGAGCTTCCTCGTGCTGCTCCTCCTGCTACGCCTTTGTCTTGCCCGTCTCCACCTTATCCCCTCCCTTCTCCTGCAGCCGCTGCTGGTGCTGCTCCTTCTGCTGCAGCTGCTCCGCCTCCTCCTGCTTCTGTGCGTCTTCCTCCTGCTGCTCTTCTGCTGTGCAGCAGGCGCGCGCAAACGCAGCAGCGTCGCCGGTGTCGCTCGGCCCGGCCGTCTCCTCCGGCTCCACAGCCTCGCCGTCCCGTCCCCAGCAGGAGCAACAGCAAGAGCAGGTACCGGTCCTAGAGACAGAGACCAGCAAAAAGAAGCTGCTGCTGCTTCTGTCTAAGCGCAAGCGAAGTCGCAGCTGCGCCTCGAAGACGCCAGCAACATCACACGTGTTGAAGCAGTTGTCATAGACGCGAGAATCGGGGGGGAGATCTTTCTATCCAGCGCTCCCTCCAATATGTAGAAATCTTCCCTCCTCCTTATAAAGTATATATAGTGTGTCTGTCTGTCTCTCTCTATATACGCTCACCCTTGTGTATATGCGTATATCGATATACGCGGTTGTTTGCATGTATATATGTGGTTGTCTACATATACCCTCGAGGCAGAAATGGCTGTCTGTCTACGTTACGGCGCAGCGGCTTGCGTGTGTACCAAGAAGAAGACGAAGTGACGCAGTCTCCACGACTTCGTTTGCACACGTTGCTCTTTTCTCGGAAAAATGTCAACTGGCGCAAACACACACATGCAGAGAAATGTCGCGTCGGGTGAAGTGGGCGGAGGTACACTCCAGCAGGTGTATATACACCTGCAGCTACCCCACACAGAGGGATGCACCGGTCTGTCAGGGGCCCTGTGCCTGCAAGGACCTCTTACGTATCCTTTATATCTGAGAGTCTATAGCTTGCGCAGGTCGATCCAGCTATTTCTGTTCCTCTCTCTCTCTCTCAATGTGTATACCCACACGTATAGTTGCGTGGGATGCAGCTTTTTCTTCTCTCTCTGTATACACGTGTACATACATATATATATATAGATTAGTAGGTAGACAGATATAGATACACGCGTGTCTACCTTCATTTACCTGTATATCTTTCTATCGATATATATATGTACGTTATATATGTGTAGGCTTACGTGAGCGTATATCGTTGTGTACGAACCTTTCTGCTTCTTCTTCTGTCTTTCTCTCATTCTATGTATATATATTCATTTGTGTATGCCTACGTACACATATACCTGTTTGTGTGTGTGTGTGTGTATGATCATATACGTATGTGTACACAGAAGGTACAGATGTATGTAAATGTGTATGTATACGCGCTCGTGCAAATCCATGTTTATGCACGTATACGTATGCACGGCTCCCTCTCTGTCTGGGGTAGCTGTGTATATAAGTGGCTGTGTGCATGTCTCTCTGAAACTGTGCGACACTGCTCCTGTTTTCGTTGGGCTGCTGTGACTTTTCCTTGTTGCGACAGGACGTCGTCGCTGCGACTGCTGTGCTGCTGCTGTTGCTGCGAGGGCTTGCTGATGTTGTGCTTATGCTCTTTCTGTGGCTGCTGCTGCGATGGTGGAGCCGCGTTGCGGTGTGCGGCTTGAACGCGTGCGAGTGCTGCTGCTGCTGCCTTCTGCTGCTTCTGCCGGTGGTATCCGCGGTGGTGTTGGTCCTGCCGCGACGTGTGGCTGCTGACGCTGCCGTGTGCTGGTGCTGACGCTGCTGCTGCAGTGCGGCCCTGAGGCTTGCAATTGCTGCATGTTGGTGCTGCTGCTGCTGTTTGTGCTACGGTTCCTGCAGCAACAGCAGCAACTGCGTCACGCGATGGGTGTGGGGTTTCTGCTGCTGGGGCAGCTGCTGCGCTTGCTGGTTGTCGTGTCGCGGTGCAGCAGTAACACCAGCAGTAGCAGCAGCGAAGAGGAAGCGCGGCGCACACAGGGACACCTCGCAGGCGAAGGAAAAGAAGAGGCGGCAGCAGCAGCAACAGCAGCAGCAGAAAGCAGCAGCGCCAAAGTCAGACACGTGTCTCTGGCCAGTAGCAGCGGAGCTCTGCAGCAGTTCCTGCGCTGCTGCTTGAGGCGCTGCGAGTGGCTCGAGTGTTTGGCCCATCATATCGACGACCCATCAGCAAGTAACATTTTTTTATATAGAAAGGAGCAGCAGCGGCAGCAGAACAGGAGCGGCAGCAGAACAGCAACGGCTGCGGAACAGGAGCGACAGCCCAGCAGCCCCGACAGCAGGACAGTAGCCACAGCAGAACAGCAGCAGTAGAGCTGCGATAGCAGCAGCAGTAGAGCTGTCATGGCAGCAGCAGAGCTGCGATAGCAGCGGGAGCGTGGGACGAGGGGGAACAGAACAAAAGCAGAGGACGCTAGTAATACCAGTGCAGCGGCAGCAGGAGCAGCAGAAGAGCAGTGGCAGCAGCAGCAGCAGGGCCCGAATCACAACAGAAAAGTCATCTCCCTTTGATATTTGTCTTGTGGACGCCGTGTGTGACCCGCTTTTTCGCTCTTTTCTTCCTCCCTCTCTTTCTCTCTCTGTCTCTGTAGATATCTCTGTATATACCTATGCACATATGTATATAAGTGCGGACGTGTTGCAAGCCGCTTGAGAAGTACTGTCGCCGGTGAAACGACAGGGCAGCGAGGCCAGTAACTTCGTCTTCAGTTGCTTTACTCTCTTGGAAAGAGGAGGCGTTTTTCTTCGTCACGCTCCTCTGCAGACGGAGCTGCTGTCTCCCCAACTCGGAGAGTAGAACGAGACAGCTACGACGCGGATGTCTTTGTGTTTCTCCTAGGGTAAAGAATCCGGCCTCCTTCACAGAGGCAGGCGCTGCAGAGGACTGCCTGGTGTAGTTGAAAGGCACTCGGCGACTACCTAGAGATCCCCGTACTAGTAGTAGCAGTAGTAGTAGTAGTATGTTAGTCGTAGTAGTAGTAGTGGTAGTAGTAAACGCTGCTGCTGTGGAATGCTCTGTGGGGTCACTGCTATTTACTGCTGCTGCTCCCTGCTGCGGCGGCCACGTCTCACTGCTGCGCCTCCTCCCGGCTGGTGCTGCTGCTCTGCGTTGCTGCTCTGCGCTGATGCTCTGCGCTGCTGCTGCTGCTGCTGCTCTTCTATGCTGGTGCTGCGATTGCTCTTTTCTGCTGCTGCCGCTCTGTGCCGCTGCTGCGGCTCTCTCCTGCTGCGGCTGCCGCAATTCTGCGCTACAGCTGCGCTTTGCCGCCTCCGTTGCTGCCGGAAGCGGTAGATGACGCTGCTGGGTCCGAGGTTGCTGCTGTCTTTGATGTACAGATTGCACTCTTCCGCAGACGACAGCGCTGGCGCGTACAGGGCGCTGTCCGGACGTCCTCTTGTCGATTGCTCTCGCGTGCAGCTGCGTCGAGATGAACAACAGCAACAGCGGCAGCAGGAACAGCAGCAGCAGGAGCAGCAGCAGCAGGAGCAGCAGCGGCAGGCGCAGCAGCAGCAGCAGGAACAGCAGCAGCAGGAGGAGCAGTAGCAGGGACAGCAGCAGCGGAGAGAGGAGGAGGAGGAGCAACAGCAGCAGGGAGTCAGACGGGTGGACAGCGCCGCCGCTGGTGGCGGTGGAAGAGCTCGTGGTGGCCGAGCAGCGGCTGCAAAGGCAGCTCCAGCAGGAGGAACAGCAGAAGAAGGGAGACCGAGGACGAGGAGAAGGAGGAGTGGCAGCAGCAGCAGTCGCCTACGGCCTGCCCCAGCTCTTTGCAGACATGCAGGCAAGGATTGCATGCACGTTCTATTACTTCACTCTCTTTCAACCGTTATGTACCTACACATATATATATATATATGTAAATATTGCTCTCTCTATGTGTGTCTCAGTTCACACAAAGATTCTCTATCTGTCTGTCTACATAGATACGTATGTATGGATCTCCACGTAAAGATATATATATATATATATATGTACGTGTGTCAATCGTAGGGATTTCAATATCGTTGAAGGAAACTTCCCTCTTCAGTCGTGTGAACGTGCTACGTATGGTGCGCACATGCACAAAAGTAGAATTGGGAGTTTTCCCGGTTCCAAATAGGTGCTTCCCTCACTTTTCCTTCAAGTGGACTCGCGAATGTATCCGCATATAGATATATATATATATATATATATATGTGTATCTGGTGCATGTATGTACGTATATAATATACGTATATGTATATATATAAATATGTGTATCTATATGCATATATATACATATATAGATACATGGACGTGTAAACGTGTGCGTGTTTTCGTGTATGTATTTTCTTTGGTTATGCGATATATATATATATATATGTCGTGTATATGTGTGTGTAGGGATAGGTACATGTATGCATGTGCGTTTGAGTATCTACAGTTATATACATATGTATATATGTACGGAGAGATATATAAGTGTTTTGTGTGGGTGAGAGCTCATGCTGCGTTTTCTCAGGAAGATCCGTCTTTCTGTGAAAGGACAATGGAGTTTTTGCTCTCTCCCGATCACCGCGCAGCAGAATTTCTTCTCTATCGCCTGCCCTTCTCCCTCACCAAGAAAGCGCTGCAGTACGAACGGCGTTTCCCCTGCGCTGCTACTCCTGTGACATACATATATCCATACATGCACGCACCAGTATATCCACATATATGTGTGTGTACGTCTTGAGGAGTGGAACGACGTAGAAGAAGACGAACGGGGGCCGTGTCTACCCGCGTCTATTTTCCGCAGCGGTCTCACCCTGTGTTGGTATATCTCTCTCTTTCTGTATCTTCTGTACCTCTGTACATGTCGCTGTCTCTGGTACGCCTACCTGTCTCCGTCTCCCTGCGCCTGCGTATGTGTGTCTCCGTCTCGCTGTCGGCATACCTCCGTATATGCCTGTGTCTACAGCCTTGTCTGTCTGCGTCCCTTTCTCTCTTTCGCCCTGCCTGGACCTCTCCGCGCTCCCTGCACGTCCCTATTCGTGTATTTCTCTCCGTTTCTCCGTCTCCTTCCGCAGCAGGCAGTCATCGCTACATGTGTGCGTGTATATATCTCAGCAGCAGCTCTCCTTCTCCGTGCCCCTGTGTCTCTCTCTCTTTCTCTATGTGGATCTCTGTGTCCTCGGGACAGTCGCGTCTATCTGTACGTCTGACTAGCTTCACCGAGTATCGCTATATATGCCTGTGTATGTGTGTGTATGTGTGTAAGTACGTACGTATATAGGCATGTATATATGTATATGTATGCATGTTTGTGGACGTACATACATACACACATACGTACGTACATGTACATACATATACATACATATACATATAGACGCATATATATACATACGTACATGCACCGATACGTATGTACACATACATCCATACACATACATCCATACGCATACATACATACGCATACATACATACGCATACGTGCATACATATATACATATACATACATGCATACATACATATATGTGTCTGTGTCTCTCCACAGAGGAGGGGCTGATATCCTTGTGTCTACTGCAGCAGCTCCTTCTTCATCTCTCCAGCAGTGAGCCAGACACCTGTAAATGGCTACGCATGTACACAGAGAGATATACACACGTGGACGTGTATGGATGTGTAGAGAGAAAACGTGACACACGTGCGTATACAGAGGAAAAGAGCGATCGATACATACATATATAGAGAGATACACATATATACATAGATACATACGTCGATATCCATATATATATATATATATGTAGAGAGAGAGAGACACACACACACAGAGGTATGTATAGGTATGTACGAAGACAGAGACAGATGCATAGGTAGACGTGTAGGTAGAGACGGATACAGATATATAGATATTTACTGAGAGCTGTACACACCGATATACGTATGTGTAGAGAAACAAATAGAGACGTATACATGTGAAGAGAGTTAGAGAGAGACAGGAAGACAGGTACGCCCGTAGATAGATGGAGCGATACATGAATATACGTATATATACATGTAGCTATAGAGAGAGATAATCAAGTAGGGAGACGGACGGTATAATGTGGACTTGCATACATAGGGACCGAGAGAGAGATAGATAGCTAGACAGATACGTTGATAGATACTAGGTGGGTTGCTAGATGGGCGTGTGTGTGTGAGTGTCTGCACAGCTGTCCGTAGACAGAGAAAGAAATACATGGACAGCTATATATATATATATATATATATATATCGTCCCGTAGGTAGGTATAAACATAAGACGATAGAGAGAGACAGTCGGGAGAGAGAGGCACAGTACGG
>KL647288.1:9805252-9858685 GCA_000727475.1 Sarcocystis neurona | reverse complement strand
TATATATATATATATATATATATATATGTCCCCGTAGGTAGGTATAAACATAAGACGATAGAGAGAGACATCGGGAGAGAGAGGGCACATAGGCCCTGCTTCTGTAGCGTTGGTGCTGTCTCTACGTACGCTGTACATCGCCATCCGTATACGCACAGACAGACAGACACATGCATACAGAGATACACGCAGACTTTTCTTCTTCAACGAAGAAACTGCTGGCGCATTTTCTGCCGGAAAGATGAAGACCTGATGGGCAGCTCAATGAGAAAGAGAGAGAGAACAGGTCTGCGTTGCCTTCCTGCTTTCAGAAAGCTGCTGCGGAGCCAACCGCCCGCGGCAGCAAGACGACGCTGGCCGCTCTACGTGCTCCTGGCGGCCTACGAAGCGGCGCAGCAGCACCGGCAGCGCGGAGAAGAGAAAGAGGAGGAAGAATCGGCAGAGGTCGACGGTCTCGTCCTTGAAGAGCAGAGCGGAGAGGACTGGTGAGCTTCGTCTTCGTGCTTCCTGGCCACAACGGTCTGAGGAGGAACTGCGTGGGTGGGGAGGGCTGGTGGGCAGGCGATGACACGTGTTTGAAAACCCTTCTATGACCGTGTATGTATCCAGTGATCGTTCTGCTTCATATAACATGTATCGCATCTATATATACTTGTTTCTGCTGATGCGTCTATATATGTATATATGTATATATATATATATGTATTTGCAGAAGTATAAACTGCGGGGGCTTCAGTCTGTGCAGGACCGTGTGGTTGTTGGAGAACGTGATGCGCTCGTGCTGTAGGCGGTGTGCAAAGATGTGTCTACGTCTGTCTCTCTATGTTCATACATCTGTCGCTGAATATCTCAGTCTATCTTCAAACATAGGCATACACCGATAGATTTGTAGACATATAGGCTGATGTTTAGAGAGATACAGATACGTACCGTAGAAATATAGCGACGTGTGTGCTTGCGCATATAGGTATGTAGACATGTTGGCTGCCCACATATATATATGTATGTGTGTAAATATAGATACGCACAATAGCCATAGCTGTGAATGCGTTACGTATGTATAGGTGGATACGTGGAGTATAGAAAGGTGTACGTACCGCTGGTATATATTGAACACCTGCGTTAGACGAGCCTCTCGTGTTAACCAAAAGGGCCACACCACTGCAGGGAGTCCTCCGTATATATATATATATATATATATATTTGTAAGTTAGTGTATGTTTGTGACTGGAAATATACAGAGATAAATATCTGTATCCTCACATATATATATAATTTGCAGACACGTGTCTACGTATACTTTCATATCTCCCTATATACATCTTTATCTGGTTGAGTGGTGTATCGACTACACCAGTGCCTACACAGGAGCGACACCTATGCAACCAAGTCTATGTACATATATATATATATATATATATATATGTATATATGTATATGTGTGTGTGTGTGCGTGTGTGTGTGGATATACAAACGTGTATATCTATCTGTATCCACTTTCTGCTAGAGAGAAGTAGGATACTGTGTGGAGCTCAGGCCGAGAGACGCACGCACAGAGAATAGTAAGACGCGGCACTTGTATTCTGCGTGTTTATTATCGCCTTGTGTGCCTACGTCTGTGACGCGTTGCTCTCTGCACCACTTTACATATACATCATTCTCCACACATGTATACATATATATACATATATACATATATATTGTACGGAGCTGTTGATCTGTTAGAGCTCTTGCAACGGTATGTGCGTCAAAGCTGTTGAAGAGAGAGACATGTAAATGTAGACGTGTGGGGGGAGAGCTTTTCTGGCATTCGCATGCAAGCTTATATATATATACATGTACGTGAGCAAATAGGTACTTCGATATCCCCCTCTCTTTGTATGTATATATGAGTGTATTTGTATGTAACTATAGCAGTGTATATGTGTGTATATATATACATATCTAAACGATGTGTCTCTTGTATAAGAACGGTAACACAGAGAAATAAAGTGGTGCGACCAAACTGTTCCACATACGTGTGTCAGTATGTCTCTCCGCGTACCCATGTTTGCACGTTCAAATATGAATGTGTGCACCTATATGATAGACACCTTACCTACATATATATGTATATGTGTATAAATGTATATATATGTATATATTTGTATATACATCAAAGTATATATATATATATATATATGTATATACAGGTGCATACGTAAATGCATACGTACATGTGTGTACACATATACATGCATAAGAACTCCTTATCTATATATTTACATGTATATATATATATGGATATGGATGAAGGTGTGCTTAACAGGGTTGTGGTTCGTAGGTGTCTGCTCCTGCGACTGCACTGCGCAGGGTAGCGACGGCGTGGCAGCTGGTGGTGACTGCGGGAACGTCGGGTATTTTGGAGGTGGCGCATGCGCCTTTTTTCTCAGCGGATGATTTTCACAGGTACTTCTTTTTTTTCTTCGCTTTCCTTTCCTTTCCTCCCCTTCGCTTTTAAAGGATGACGAACTGCGTCTACTACTTCCTCCTCTCCTTCTGTGGACAGATTTGTGCCCACGTGTCTGTCTACGTATATACATGTGAGGCGACCACTGCGTATATATAAATGCAGGTATATGTGTATCTCTGTGTGTGTCTTAGATTACATGTATATGTGTTTCAGACAAATTATGAACCTGTGAAGTTCAGTATTTCAGGTGTGCTGATGTTCAACTTCTTTATCTCTTGTCCTCTGTTCTGTGTGAAGGAGTATACAACCGTCTCTTTCTTCCGTATCTGACGCACAACGTGTAAAACATGGAGTTCTCCTTCGTGGACACGTGCACATATCTATATACAGAAGTATCTCTGTTCTTTCTCAGTATATACGTCTATACCTGTATCCACCTGTTGATATGTTGTGCACCCTTTTCATATACATATATATATGTATATATATGCACCACATTATATGTATGGAAATGTATATGGATACACCGTTTGGTGTCTACGTATATATGCATCTGTTGTTTTCCAGTATACAAGTATATTTATATCTGTCTATTAATACTTGCCTCTTTACATATACATATATATTTATATATACATACCACATATTATATATAGATAGATATATATATTTGGTGCATATGTGTATGCATATAAGTGTATCTGTTGTTTTTTCGCGTATATACGTATATGTATATCTGCGTATATATGCATGTTCATGTATATATATATATATATATATATGTAGCATATTATATATATATATATATGAGTGTATGGATATATCGTTTTGTTGATATTTTGTGTCCGACACGTATAGGAAAGCATGCATGTGGTACATCTCTTCATCCACGGATAACTCTCCTCGTCTGCACACCCAAGAAGTCCACTGACAGTGTATATAAGTAGATGTGTTGCTATCTATGTGATACTGCCCCACGTAAGAACATTCCTACATATAAATATATACATACATATAAATATATATATATTTATATATTTATAAGACAGAATGTATAGATGGTTGCAGATGGCTTGTCACGCCGCAGGCCGCAATAGAGCCGGGAAAATAGGTGACAGCGGCTTCGCGAACGACGCTTGCAAAGGGCGGCACTTTTGTACAGAGTCTCCCTCTCTGTCTGTCTCTGTATGTCTCCACCTGTACACTCCTGTGTTGTCTCTCCATCTGTCTGTCTACCTCTCTATATGCCAGTTAATTCTGTGCGCATCCACATTATAACATACATGTACATGTATATATACCTGTATACTGTCGTATAATCATGCACTGTGTGTAGGAGCGTCCTATATCCATGTCCTTCTCTATAACGTGTATATATATATTCGTCTGTTAGCCCCCTCTGTAACTCTATGTGCCTCCTGCAGCATATATATATTTACGTTTCTATGTTTGCTTTGTGTCAAAGCGATGTCTCTTGTGGTCGTCTCATGCTTGGCTATGTATGCAACTGGTCGGCACGTTTAGATCTCTGCTCTTTCGCTTTCTCTGTTGAAGAGCGGCATACCTTTTTCCTCGTACTCGGTCCCTGTTTTTGTTGTGTGTGTGTGTGTGTGTGTGAGCCGTTTATGATGCGTAGACGCTTCTTGACAGCAAAACTACTCTGTGTGTGTGTATATGTGTATGTCTGCGTGTCTCTGTCTGCGTCTCTCTCAATGTTTGTGTCTCTGTCTCTGTGTCTGCGTGTGTGTATGTGTGTGTGTATGTGTGTGTGGATATCTGTGTTTGTATATCTTTGTCTGGGTGCCTGTATGCCTGTGTGTGTATAGCTGCGTATGTGTGTGTATGGCTGTGTCTCTATGTCTCTGTGTGTCTGTCTTTGTATTATATCTCTGTGACTCTCTATGTGCCTGTGCATCTGTGTCTGTAGACGTATGTCTCTGTATTTGTTTGTGTATGTCTGTGTATCTGTCTATCTGCGTCTCTGTGCCTGTATGTCTGTATATATTCGTGCCTGTATGTGTCTATTATATATGTGTCTGTATATCTGTATTATATATGTACCTGTATGTCTGTATTATATATGTGTCTGTATATCTGGATATTCGTGCCTGTATGTCTGTGCACCTGTGTACGTGTGTATATCTATGGTTGTATGTCTGTGTCTATATGTCTGTCTCTGTGTGTGTGTAGGACTACGTGTTGTATGTGTTTGAGAGACGCTATCCGAATTTCCGTTTTCTGCATGCGGACGTTTTGCGCGTATTCTCTCTCATCCTTCCCTTCTTTCTTTCGTATCGCGTCCTCTTCAGGGCAGGTATCTCCTCTTCTTCGACGCTGCAGTCGTCTGCGCTGCTCATCCCGCGCCTCTACGCAGAGCTCGAACTTGCTGCTTCTCAACAGCACCACCGTAAGCGAGACAGCCAACGGGCGGCCGAGGCAGCCAACAGGAGCGTCGATAAACAGCCGTCTAGACGACTGCATAGTTGTCTATGCGAAGGCGTCTATGTAACAGACGAAAAGAAGAGTTCTGATTCTTCCTTTCTCCAACTCTCTATATAATCCGTACGCGTAGCGCCTTTAGTATATATACCTGTGGACGTACATACATAAGTCCATACATATAATATATATAATATATGTATTTATCGCTCGATTTATGTGTGGATATGTATATACATATATATGCTTACATGTATATATCTCTGTCACTCTCTGTATATGTACACATTTATAATATATATGTATATGCAACAAATTCCATGTATATGTACATATATATATATATTTGTGTATCGCTCGATGTATGTGCGGATTTATATACGTGTCTATATGCTTATATATATCTATGTATATATATATATATGTATCACTCTATGTATATGTACACGTATATATGGGGCAAGCTGCCTTTCTTTTGAAGTGTGAACGCCTGTGCAGGTATAAACACACGTGTCCCCCATGTGTGTTGCTGTGTGTGGATCTCTGTAAGAATATTTGTATCGACTGCATTCCTCTCTCTCTGTCTTTCTCTCCTTCTCTCTCTTTCCCTTGTGCCCTCCTTTTCTCTCTTTTTCTCCGTCTCACTCTCTTTCTCTCCTCCTCTGTTTCTCTTTCTCTCCTTCTCTCTCTCGCCTTCTCTCCTCTCTCTCTCTTTCGCTTGCCCTCCTTCTCTCTCCCTCATTCTCCCCTCCTCTCTCTTTCCCTTGCTCTCCTTCTCTTTCTCTTGCCCTCCTTCTCTCTCGCCTTCTCTTTCTCTCTTTCCCGTGCCCTCCGTCGCCTTCCCTTCTTCTCTCTCCTCTCTCTCCTTCTCTCTGTTGCCCTCCTTTTCTCTCTCTTTCTCTTTCTCTCTCTTTCCCCCTCTTTCTTCTACACGTGTACACACACATATATATGTGTATGGGTATGACCTATTTATACGTGTACGTGCGTAGTATCCATCAACAAGTCCTACTACTGTAGGGAGTCGTCTGCCGGTCATCACGTGTGTGTGACGCAGCTGATCGCTTCCCTCGCACCGCGACATTCCCCGGTGCCCCTTCCGTCCGCGCACACCGGGCTCCTTTCGTTTGTCCTGCTCCGTCTCCGCCTTCTCCTGCTGCTCTTGTCGAGAATCTAGGAATATACATATACAGATATAGACATACAGGAATATCTTGGGATACTAATACAGAGATAGATAGAACTCTGTGCCTGTGTATGTATCCACATATATGTATATTTATCTGGTGAAACGTGTGTGTATGTAGATGTATGTATATGGGTATATTCATACATACAGAAGGGGACACACAGAGAGACGGAGACACATGAATATACGTTCGTATATATATATATATATATATACGTAGAGAGAGAGAGAAATATATATATATATATGCACACATAGGTAGAGATATTAGTAGATACGTGTGTTTAGCGTATGCACATAGGCACTTATATATATATATATATATATGGATAGATAGATCGGCAGATACGTAGACACGTGTGTCCACTGTATACACTTAGGCTTTTATATATATGATATAGGTCTACAACACCACAACGTCGAAATATATATATTAACGTATACGTATATGAAAGTGTACATATAGGTATACCCATTTGAGACGTACATGCATCTACCTTGGAGAGACACCTGCAGCGCCACTATACCGTGTGTGCACATCTCAGCAATTTCGTCTCCTGCAGCAACTGAATTTCTTCTTCTTCTTCTCACTTTTCTTCTGCCTTCCTTCCCGTGCTTCTTTTTCTTCCTTTGTCCCGTGCTCAACAAACACATCCGAGGCTCGTTCGACAGCGTTTTGAAGCCGTCTCTTTACATCTACGCACTTCCTGTAACTTGCGTACAGGTCTGTGCCTCTCCACATGTATGTATACATATACATAAACAGATACATATATTTATATATCCTGTATAAGTACGTGCTCACATGTACAAAGGTATATAAACATATATATATATACATATATATATATCATAGCGCGTATGTGTGTACGTCCTTGTCTAATGCATATGTGTATATATGTACTCACGGAAGAGGCATTTACACGTAGAGACGTGCGTCTATATTGATATGGACATAAATTTACTTACGTATCTAAGAAGATGAGAGCCGTCTACATGTTATACACATATATATATATATATATACGGTAGAATTTGCATATACATTTGTCTACGCGCTTGTGTCACTTACATGTATATATATATATGCATATGTATGTACGTATACGTGTATCTGTGAAGGACGCATCCAAATGCAGAGATGTGCGTCTGTAGTGGAATGGACATATATTTGCTTGCATATATTTATAAATCTTTATTCCTGTACTTGCAGTGCGGATAGAGGTGCACGTGTAGACACCGCTTGGCATAGATGTCTGAGCGGGTGGTGAAAGGAGGGAGACGGCGGCGTAGACAGCTGCAGGACCTGCGTGCACATATATATATATATATATGCATATATGTATAAATAGATAGTGTAAGAGCACACATATGTGTGTGTGTATGTGTGTATGGAACGGCGATTAACGGGTGCCTGTAAGGCGTCCTGCTGCTGCTGCGGGGGTGGCAAATCGACTGCCTCGACTTTCCCACTTAATTTCTTCATTCCCTCGCCGTCCGCGTTGCTTCTTCTGCTGCCGCTGCTCCAGCGTCGGCTCGACTTTTCTTCCTTTCCCTGGCAAAGCGTCTGGCCCACGCAGCAGCAGTCGAGCTGCCGAACAGCAGCTCACGCATGCAGCAGCAGATGCAACACCTACGCGTCCAACACTTTCCTGCTGCAGCCCTAGAGGACGACCTCACGCTCGACTACGTCGCCACCCTCCTGCAAGCTTCTTCTCTATCTCTTGCGTAAGGCTGCGCGCCTCTCCACATGCACACATGCAAATATATGTATATATATATATATATATATGTGGACGGATATGTTCGCGCACGTATGTGCCCGTGTATTGGTGAATCCACACGTATGCATATAGATGTATATATGTATATGGGTATATTCGTGCACGTCCTACGTAGACGCGTGTCGAGACATCTGTTCATCCATCTCTCTCTCTGTACATATATATACATGTGTGTGTGTGTTTGTGTGGTGGAAGAATTATATATAGAGAGGTTCACTGAGACGCATATCTACAGTCGGATCTTCTGAACGTAGTAGACTACGCATGCGTGTATATATATCTTATATGCCTGAGACGTGTGTTTCTACATGCCTGCTTACATTTAGAAGAAAAGAATATATCAGTCTTCCTATATGTATGTATAACATCTATCTTTCTATATATATGTGTAGGTATATAAGTGTACAACCGAGACCGAAGAAAACATGTACATATATATAAAGTAGATCCGTATACAGATATGTGGGAGTGTGTTCAAGTTATTGATTTACAGTTGAAGAAAGAAGTAGCGATCCGGAGAGGACTGCGCTGTCCTGGGCCCCTTTCATATATGGACATACGTAAGTACCTCGGTGCTGTCTACATACGCATAGCCCTATACGTACGTATTATAAGTTTATGTATACGCGTATGTTTGTACGATATCAGAAAAACATATGCATGTACACATATATGATATATATATATAATATAGTATACATGTATATATGTACATGCATATGCGCCTGTGCGCGTCTACTATATAGAGATGCATCAGTATCCGCATCTGTCTTTCTCGATACAGATGTACCTACCAACATATACATATACATGTACATATAGGTATGTGTACATCGAGAGTCGGCAGCACCAAAGAAGAGCAGAACAAGGGCAGAAACAGGGCGTATGGGGTGTCTCCTTCACTGGCATTTGCAGTTGTAGCAGCTTCTTCTCTCTTGTTTCGTAGGTCGTTGGGAACGGCGGCGTTCTACGAGGAAAGTTCGACGGACCGTCACCAACTTATCTTTGCTGCAGTCGTGGACCACGTGGAAGAGCAGATGCATGCGCTGCTCAGCGGAGCCCCACGAGGTAAGGCACCTGTAGCAACACTGATGACAACAACCGCAACAGCAGCAGAAACAGCGCCAAGGACGGCAGATGCAGCAGGAGCAACGCAACAGCGGCAGAAACAGCGACAGAGACAGCAGCTGCAGCAGCAGCAACCGCAGAGCAGCCATCCCGGCAGCAAGGGCGGCGGCAACAGGAGGCGCGGAGGTAGCCCTAGATGCCGTCACGACAGCAGGAGCCAGGGCAGTACAACAGCCACAGCAGCGATAGATACGACACCAGCACGGCAAAAGCGGTAGTAGCAGAAGCGGTAGCAGCAGGAGCGGTAGCAGCAGGAGCGGTAGTTGCAGAAGCGGTAGCAGCAGGAGCGGTAGCAGCAGGAGCGGTAGCAGCAGGAGCGGTAGCAGCAGGAGCGGTAGCAGCAGGAGCGGTAGCAGTAGGAGCGGTAGCAGCAGCGGCCCAGCAAAGACAGCAGCAGCAACGGTCCCCCACCGCAGCAGCAGCGACAGGAGCAGCTCTGGCACCACCCCAGCCTTCACACGACAGCAAGAGCCAGAGCTCCTGCAACAGCAGCAGCACTATCACAGGCGTAGCATGCCGGCAGGTGATATCGGTAGCAGTGGGCGTGACAACGGCTGCAACATACACTCTTGGTGTCGCAGCAGCAACTCAAGCAGCAGCAGCGGCAGCACGGGCGCCGGAGCAGCAGTAGCAGGTCAACATTCGCTGCAGCAGCCTGCGTGTAGCAGGAGCCCCAGTTGAGCAGCAGCAGCAGCAGCAACAAAAGAGGAAGAAGAGCAGCAACAGCAACAACAAAAGAGCAACAAGAGCAGCAGCAGCAGCAACAAAAGAAGAAGAGCAGCAGCAGCAGCGACGTGGCCGGGGCAGCGGCAGCCGCACCCGCGTGGGGGCACCAGCGGGGTAGACGGAGACGCTTCCCTTAGCAGCTGTCGAAAATTTGGGGGCAGCAGCACAGCAGCACACGTACAAGGCAGCAGCAACTCTGTTCAAACATAGACACACATATATGTACATATATACGTATATATGTGTGTGTATATTTGTATGTATATATGTGATACACATGTATGCATACATATATACATATCTATATCTGTAAGCATCTTCCAGTTTGTGGCATCTCCGCTTGTATACCTGTGTATGTTCCCCGGGCTGGTCCAGATATTTATCATAGAGAAACATACATACATGCATATACATACATATACATACGTATACATACATATGCATACATACACATACATATACATACATATACATACATATACATATACATACATATACATATACATACATACATACATACATATATGTGTATATCAAATGAGTGTGTCTACATTCGTATGAAAGATACACGTACATATCGTTTTCTGTAGAAGGCGTGTCTCATCTCATGTATTTGTTTATGCATTTGTAGGCACCGACACGTTTCTCTACACTTGCGCCGATGTGTGTGCGTATACTTGTGTCCGTGAAGAAACTGTTGCAGCGTTGGACAGCTCCTTCTTTCTCGCTTCTACCGTATGTACACCTGTCTAAGTTGAGTACACGTATATAGAGAGACCGAGGAATACATGTACGTATTATACACACGCGTGTGTGTGTGGCTGTGTCTTTCTCTCTGTATCTCTCTTTCTCTACATACATATATGTAGAATGTATGGTGTAACGCTTATATCTGTGTACGCCAGCAGGCGTAGACGTCTACCCACGCATGCGCCTGTCTCTCAGTCTCTACACGACGTCTGTGTATTTTCTTGGTGATACGTCTCCCTGCGCGTACACGCATTCCTCCATATATACGTGTGTGGAGAGTAGCGCGCGTAAATCGTTCGATTTGCCTGCTTCAAGTCGGACTCGAGGGGGATGAGAAAAGTTTCGCCGGTTTCTCCGCCGCAGTGTGGAGGATGTGAGGCTGACGTGCGAAGGAGGTCCTTGCGTGTGCTGCTCCTGCAGCGACGCGGAGGCAGATGCGAGAGACGCTGCGACAAGCCGCGCGTCTCCTGCCGTCTCTCATATTGGCCGAGGCACTTCCTCCTGCTGTCTACGTGGTGAGCAAAAGAATGGTGCCGCGAAGAAGTGGGCAGGCGGCTTTATCTCTTTTTCTCGGCACTGCCCAGGACGCGTCTCTTTTAGACAAATCAGCGTCTGTGTATATATATCTACGTACGAATAAATACTAAGTCTCTGGACGCTACGCAGGGTTTCTCTTCTATCAGTGCGTGCCTCTGTATACAGGTATAGACACACATATACACGTATATACTCTCCATACATGCAGCACACATACACGAATGTATCTACTACGTATATACATCTAGAGAGAGAGTGAATTGCCTGTTGTGGGTACGTTTTTCGACGAGGATGCGTATCTCTCTCTTTCTCCGTGTGTTCCTACTGATTTCTATACGTCTTCCTAAGAACATGTTTCAAGTGTGTAAATGTGTTCTGTGTGTATCCGTCGGTTCATATATACACATATATGTATGTGTATGTATGTGTGTATGTGTCAGTATATCTGTATACGTGTGTACCCACCTGCGTGTGCGACAATCAGCCGTCGTGATCTTTCTTAGGAGTGGCTTCACGTGTACGTCGATGTACAGAGCAGTCCTTTACAGGCCACCTGTGTTGCTGTCTTCCCGAGCAGAGCTGCTTCATATATACGACAATAGGCACGTGCATTTAGACAGGTGGGGGACCAGATATGTAGGGACGGAGAGCTACACAGATAAGGAGGCAGGTCTGTTGTACGTCGCCGACGCATGGATAGAGCTATTGCGCGCGGGTCAGGTGTGTATGCGTCTCTGTGTGTGTGTGTGTCTATATATATATACATATATATATGCATGTGTATGTCTCTGCGTGTCTTTCTGTTTTCTGTCTGTGCACACATATACTTATATATACATATGTCTCGGTATCGTTTTGTAGGTGCACTACCACCGGGAGAAAAAGAAGGTGTGTGTGCGTCTGTGGAGGACGTGCAGTAGGTCGCCGGTGTTCCGCGGGCAGGGGAGGGGGGACCTGTTACAACAAAGCGTCTCTGTGTGACGTCGGACCCCTGAAAGATAGCAGACGCTATATCTACAAATTCTGGCACTATATATATGCATGTGTGTATATATATGTATATATAACCCTATATATATACGTATGTGTATATGCACAAGCCTAGGTGTGGACACGAGTGTGTGTATTCCTTCGTATGTATGTGTATGCATGTATATGCATGTATGCATATGTGGGTGTATGTGCGTGTATATGTACGTGTATACATTTATATGTATATATGTATATGTATGGGTGTGTACGTATGTGTCTGTGTGTGTATATGCGTGTAGGTGTATGTGTGTGCGTATGGGTGTGTAGGGATGTGTATGTGTGGATGTGTATGGATGTACATATGTATACGCATATTCGTACATGGGTAAGTGAATATGCATATATACATACACATGCCTATTCACTTCTACATGTACGAATATGCACACACGTATATATATATATGTATATGCATATTATATTCATACATATGTATGTATGTGTGTATATGCGTATTCACTTACGCATGTACGAATATGCATATATCTATATACATATACATACACATCCATACATGCACATACCTATATATGTGTATGTAGACGTGAAAGTGAATATGCGTATATGTGGTTTCTATGTATATATGTGTCTTAATATATATTATAACTATATATATATATGCGTACGAGTGTTTGCATTTGGTTATGTGACGTGGGTATGCTGCGTGTATGGGTCTGCTGTCCGAGGGCTGAAGAAGATGCACATCTTACCTATATATCTGTATATATATATATTCATTCATATATATAAATATATACAGGTACTTGCGTAGCCTTATATATATATGTATAAATTGTGGCGAGGTATGGATACATACACAGACTTACTTAGTCACATACGTATATAAATATATATATGTATAAATTGTGTTGATATATAAGAAGACTTGTTCGTACGTCCTGCTCTGTGATTTTACAGAAGGACGCTCTAATCAAGCAGCGTGCCAGCACACAATTTATATATATGTGTAACAGGACCTCTTGAAATATGTGTACGTATGGACGTGTGTGCACACATACGTATTTACATATGTAGAGAGAGGTGCATCCGTCTGCGTATATATCTGGACATACGTGTAGTTTCCTCTGACAAAATTGTTGTCTTAGTCAGTGAGGCCGAGACATATTGGGGTCGGGCAAACACAGACGTATATATGTATAGGTTATATGTACGAACGTGTTCCCCTCTCTGTGGCTCTGTGCGTATGTGTTTCAACATCTGTGCGTGTGTGTATATCTCCCCGTCCTTGTCTCTGGTTGCACGCCTTCTTCGTGTGTGTGTCTGTGTGTGTGTGTGTCCTACCGCCACACAAAGGGGTGCAGAGACGAAGAGTTCAGCAGAGAGAAAAACAGCCAGAAAGGGAAAGGACAGAAAAAGTCAGAAAGACAGAAAAAGTCAGAAAGACAGAGACAGAGAGGGAGAACAATTACTGCGTAGGCGTCTCTTGTCTGGCGGGTAGTGACGTCCGCATGCGTGTACGGTCCCTCCCTCGGCGTCTCGTCTGTGTGTGTGTGTGTGTGTGCGGAGGGGGAGTCGCTTGCAGCCTTTTTTTTCGTGACGTATATACATGTCTGTGTGTGCGCGTCGCCTAGACGTCTCGCGTTTTCTCCTGCCGAAGGGACTTCCTCTCTTCAGAATTCGGCTGCGGCGTGTGTCTGGAGCCTCCTTTTATCTTCCAGCACGTGCGGACGATGGAGGAACACCTCGTCTTGCTCTCGGCACACACGTGTGTCGTCGTCTCTCTTTCTATAACCTCTTCCTTCTTCGCTTTTGTCTTCTTCTCCTCTTCCGCGGTCGGTCCACCACGTGCGCGTCAACGCTGCGCCGCCTCTTCTTCTTCTTCTTCCTCTTCTCTGACATACCGTCGTGTGCTTCTTCTCGGCTTGTTATAATAAACGGGGAGGCATATAAATCTGTTGCTCTTCGGCTGCCTCCTCTCGTTTTTCTTCTGTAACTGTATCTGTTGTATCCCTGTCTCTGCGTTGCTGCTGCCTCTCTTGTCGTTTTGTGTCTGGGTGTGTCGTCTCCGTATCGCTGTGCTCCGTGCCGTCTCCCTCGTCGTTTTGTTTGTATGCGTTGACCGCCTGTCTCTGCGTCTTTTCTACGTTTTTATGCTGCAGACATTTTGGCAACTGGTGCTGCTGGTAGATGCCCCTGCCTACCCACTCACGCCAGTGCGCGGCAGCAGAAGAGAACACTCGGCCACCCCCGCTGCTGCCGCTGCTGCAGGTGGTCCTGCTGCTGCAGCTGCCGCCTCTGTGACTCTGTCGGCCGGGGCCGCTTCTCCGTGGGACGCAGCAACTGCCCGCAGCAACAACGCGCTGTCGAGCGAAGCGGAACGCTGCGATGACGGGGACGCAGACGAAGATGAGAAGGAGGAGGAACTTCCTTTGTTTTTCGATATAGAAGAAGATGAAAAGATAGAGGGTGGATACCAAGCACAAGAAAACGGACTAGAAGAAGCAGAAAAGGACCGAAAAAAAGAAGAACAGAATCCTGAGCCACGGCAGCACGGGGGACAGGACGCCCTGACGCATGTAGAGCAAGGTGAAGACGTGTGGCGCTTACTTCAGCAGCAGCAGCAGCGTCACGAGCAGCAGCAGGGGCAGAGGCCACTTTCAGGACGTGAAGAGAGGCGAAGGAAAAAAAGACTACGAGACCAACAGCAGGAGCGATACCGACAGGAGGCGGATGACGAGGAAGAGAAATTTGTGAAGTATTCTGCGCTGCTTAACTGTCTTTTGTTCGAATTGCTGCGTTCCTACGGGCCAAGTCTTTTGGCGCTTGACCCTGCTGGAGAGGCACCCGACAACGAGTTCTGCGAAGCCGTCTACGCAGCCCAGCATCGCCTTGACGCCAGCCTGCAATGGCAGCAAAAGCGACGGCCACAGCAGCTGCAGCAGCAGCCAGGGCAACAGCAGCAGCTGCGGCAGCCGCAGTTTTCGCCTGCGTGGAAGGCGGAAGCGGGAGGCCGCGATGCAGAAGCAGCAGCAGCAGCAAAGGAAAAGATGGACGAAGAGGAGGAGCAGGCGTGGGAAAGTGAGAAGCGCTACCGTGAGGCAGGGGGATGTGAAGACGAAGAAGATGAGGAGGAGGAGCAGCAGCAGCAGCGGACTGGCGCGGTCAGTCGACGACATCGCCAGAACAATCTGCTACACAAGCCGAATCCACAGACTGAGCAGCACCATTGCAGCGACGACAAGGAAACGACGCCGGACGAAGACGAAAAAGACGGAGAAGAAGAAGGAGGGCAAGGTGAAGAGAGGGTGGTGCATGAGGTGCGCGCAGCTGGGAAGAATCTCAAACGGAGATGGAGAGTTCCTAATAAACACGTAGACGTCGGGGCAGGTGTCCGTCTGGTGTTAAATGCGTATTTGCAAGAGCAGGAAGAGCTCCTTAGCGAACATGAAGAGTCTTTTTCTGCCGATTTTTGAGGACGTTTCCCAGGTGACAAGGTGAAGACGTTCCTCCTGTCGATGTCTCTTAGATGTTCGCCTTCGTTGCCACTTCTCTCGTCCTTCTTTGCGTGTCCTTTTCGAGAAATTCCCGCTCCGCCTTTTTTCACTTTTCCTCGTTTCTTCTTATTCTCTCAACGTTCTCCGCCGCGGCTTCTCCCCCTTGTTATTTTCTTTCCTCCTCTCGGTGTTCCTAGAAGAACAAGGGTTTAGCCTGTCACCTCTGCTGACTATTCTTTCCTTGCTATTCCTCTCCCGGTAAACACGAAAGTACAGGGGAACATCTATTGTCATAGGCCAGATGTGTATACGACAGTGCTACAGGGCCACACAGCAGTTGCTGTTGGTTTCTTCACTGCGTCAGCGAGAGAGACGTCGTACTCACTTACGCTTTTCCACACAACGAAACGTGAGCAGACCGTTGCTTAGGTGGGAGACTCCAGTTCCATTTGAGGCGTTGTTCACAAGGAAGATTACACCTGTAGTGTCCCGCCCGTGAGATCGCTCGTTCGTTGTACGACTTGCAAAAATGCAACGCCACCCGCTCGTCTTCTAGAGAAACACAAGACACGTCATTTGCTTTGCAGACGCCCTAGGCACGTGACTGTTTTCTCGCAGACGAGAAACTGACACGCACCACTTGTGCAGAAAACTTCCACATACGACTGTGGCGAAGGCACGGCCTCTGGTGCTTGAACGCGTCGTCGTAACAAGCCGTACGTGACATACGAATGTTACACGCGGGTGCGAGTGCAAAGGATCTTGCGTTTGTGGGTGAACGACGGATTGTGATTACTTCGGTGTGGCCAGTTTATCGCGTGCCCGTCGTTCCCCACAGAACTGTGCATGTTTTGTAGATATTTGTATTAACGAAGTAAAGCCCGTATAACTGCGGCACATATATATATATATAGATATAGATATAGATATAGATAGATAGATAGATAGATAGATAGATAGATAGATAGATAGATAGATAGATATATTACTCTCATGTGGTAAGGCATGTAGACATCATGCGATTGTATGTACAGGCGCGGTATACGGCGTGTAGCCGCGGTCTATTACAACACCTTAGACGTGTGCACGTACGGCGCAGACTCTGCAGGGATATGCTTATACGTCCAGGAAAAAGTATATTTCGTCTCCGTGTAACATCTGTTTAGTTGCACCTATGCTAAAACGTTCGTGATACCTGCGAAGGGAAACTCGACTACACACTTGTGTGATATGTGGGAAGACCACGTACGCCAATAAAAGTGAACTGCAGTACGCACATGCAAAATTAATTGCATCAACGGGAGTCTCGCCTCCTGGGTTGAAAAAGCTGTCCATGCACTAACAACACTTTTGACTAGTTGGATAACAGGAATATCATATCGTCGTGCAGATGTAATTGCACATGTAGATATATGTACACGTGTACACCTGAAGTGTGAGAAACAGTGAAAGCGACTTCTGGTGATTAGGCGCACTTCCGCGGCGGCGACCAAGTAGGGACTGAGTTCTAGAAGCGAATCGGCAATGGTTGTTCAGCTGACCACCTACTCGAAGCAAGGCCTGTCAAACGCTGCAGTCCTACATGTGTGTATGTCACAACTACGCCATTGAATATACGGACGTGTGCTTGAATTCAGTCCAATTCTAGGGTCTTTGACCGCTCTTCGCGACGGATGAAAGGCAGCACAGCAGAAACACTCCCGCTTTCCCTGCGCCATTTCTGATCTTCCGTTGTTCTTCCTCCACTTCACCTGGCACCTACCATCACGCACACTTGCGTTAACGTGTGCGCCTTGGTATGTAGCATAACGTATACGCATAAACATGTGTATACATATATATACAGAGAAAGACAGAGAGGAAGGGAGACAGAGATTTGCACGTGTGGAAACACAGACGTAAACATCGCACATGTGTAAATATATGGTCGATACATGCACAGGAAAAGAGACAACTCGGACGTTTTCCCTGAAGACGTAGACAGCCTACACACATCGGTGCAGGTTGACGGTAGTCATCGATCTATATATGTGTGTTTGAGTGTATAAAGAATGCATGGTGTCAGAACCTAGTTACTGCACATTACGTATATATACATACGTCGTAGATAATATACGATACGTGTGCGTCGGTCTAGCTTGAAGGACACTCTTAATCTGCACTCTCTATATATGTGTGTGCTCCAATGTAAATAGGATGCATCTGGCTAGATCTTCATAATTGCATATTACATATAAAAATATACGTGGCAGAATATACGCGATACGTACGGTCCCATTTTGTGTGTATCCGTGCGCGTACTGGTGCGTTAGAAAATACACTATATATTTATACACACGTATACATGTATATATATATATGTATATACACATATACACATGCGTTTACTGCAGATATGTGTACACAAGTAGGTGCTTCTACACATACATTTTCTAAGTGTGTAATAATGTATAGAACTGGTGTGTAGACACGAATGCAGAGAGACACACACGTACGGCGCTTATGGTTTGTCTCTAGTCGTCGACAGTTCTACGTAAACTGGAAATGCATGTCCTTGTAAAGTGGGCATCTCTCTGCAGAAGCAACACACCCTCCACTTCCTACTTACTCGCATATCAATATATATATATACACATGTATACATGTGTGCGTGTCCGTGTGCGCCTGAGCAGCAGCAGGCTTCGACGCGTACGCACCTCCATGCAAACAGCGGCTTCATATACACGGCAGTCCTACTCACACAAATGTCGCGTGCACACACGTGTGCGTCAGTTGCGTCTGTGCGTAGCAGGTGCTTAATCCAACAGCTGCACACAGTTGCCAGTTGCACGCCTTCTGCAGCTGCTGCATGCGCCTCGAGCAGCTGCCTTCATCGGGGAGCGGCCCAGCTTCTCATATGCAGCAGTTACATCCATGTTGCCGCGCACTGCACCACACCCAGCGCGGTCGCATTCACCTAGCAATTCTCTCCACGCGGCAGTTACCGTGCTGCCGTCAAATTCATACTAAACGCATGCAGGAGCTACGTTCATCCAGCTGCTGTCGTCTACGGCAAGTGTACGCGCAGAACGGTCGTGCTCATACAGTCGCTAACCTATACGGCAGCGACGTGACGTGTGTACTGCACCTATGTGCGTACCGCCGCAACTATCATGCACCATCTCCATGTATACATATATGTGTATATATATATATATATATATATATCCAGATACACACCAAATGCAGATCGTAGCTACAATCAAGCAGTAGTGCTATATACGGCAGCTTCATGTATATATATTTATATATATATATATATACGTATAGCAACTAACTGCAGACGGCAGCTGAATTCATGCAGCAGTTTTAAACAGCAACTATATATACATATATATCTAGCAACGAAGCGCAGAGCAGTCATAGCAATAATACTAGTCCGCCAGCACGTGCGCTAAAGGTTACATGCATACCGAAGCTACACGCGCGCAGCTGTGCCGTAGGCGGGTATGCGTGCGCACAAACGGCAACTCTATAATGTATATATATATATATTGATGGAAAGATTATATAAATTTTTTGTCTAACACACGTATGTTGGGCAACTGTATACATATGATAGATACGCATACATTTATACGTATACGAAGTGTATCCTACAAGGCGGTCGCCACTACGTTTATCTAGAAGTTGACAGATTGAGCAAGTGGAATGATATTTTAGGGATTTCTTTCTTCTTCAAATTCCGGGTGAAGGCCGTGGACGCAGACGACGTGCCCGTATCCATTCACAAAACCTCGGCCCGCCGCAGCATGAGCTGCAGCCACATCCGCACGCTCCATAACACTGCTGCGTCTTGTTCCGTGGTGCGCACGGCTATCAACAACAGTTGCATCTGTACAACCCTGTACATATACCTGCCTCTCTCTATAAACACGTAAGTGTCTACCTCTTCCTGGCTTCTCAATAATGTACGCTCATGCACACATCTTCACCCTCTTGGAACAGCGCCCTCGCACTTGGAGCAGCGCAGCAACGCAAGTCGAACCGCCGGATATACTCCACCGACCGAGAGCTTCACACATATAACAGACATGCCCGCACCGGCCCAGGCCGGCCCAGATCGCGCCGTTGTATGGGGCGAAGAGTCGATCGTCACAGTCGCGACAGCAAGGACTGCACGGCACAGCTTCCCGTACGACACGTGCGCCAGTGAATCAGCAGTCGTAAAATCGCGAAGCAGCAGCGGCAGCAAGTGGGAGATACGCAGCATCAGGAAAACCAACAACGGATCTCCCCTCACGCGTTTCACCTGTGAGTCTCCTCATCGGCTTACTCAGATCTATACGTACGTTTATATATGTGTATATACATGTATATATATGCGTATGTGTATAAATATATATATAATATACGCATGCTAGAGTGGCAGAAGTGTTCCCACTGCAACCGCTCGACGAAGACGTAGCCGCAGCAGCACTAGTCAGAACTGTTGACTGTGCCCCACTCGGGCTTCCGCCACACAAGGTTCCAGCCCCCGCTGCTGTTCGGCCAATTTCCCCTCGCAGACGTGAAGTCTGCTGGCAGGAGTACCTTGTCTCCCCCTGTTTTATCCGCGCCGTCCAGCCCTTCTTTCGCTGCTGGCTCTCCCCATAGCTCTGCTGCAGCCGGTTTGGCTGCTGGTTTGTTGAAATCTCCGGTTCCTGCTGCTGCCGGTGCTTCTTCCGCTTGCGCGTTGTTCTCTCCGGCTCCAGCTGCCCGTGCGGCTTCTTCGTCTCCTGCCGCTGCTGCTGCTGCTGTTCCTGCTGCCGCGGCTTCGTCTGCGGGCGCTGCTGCGAGGGGGCAGGGCTGCAGAAAAGTCTCATTTTCTGTAGAGTCGAGAGAAAATGCGGGAGCCTCGAAGACGCGCTGGAGCAACGCAGGATGCTCGGGCAGCACCTCCGTCTTCGTCTCGATTGATGGTAGAAAAAGAAAGACATCTGTGCCTTCTCCAGGAGCGCTGCGCATTACCAGGTCACCACCAAAATATCTCAAGTACGCGCGGGACAGTATGAGGCCTACGCCGTACCCGCTCAACCGCGGCTCTTCACTCGCACCGCTTCTTCGCTTTACGCTTCTCCCGGTGCTGTCAGTCTGCTTCTCGCTGCTGCTCTTCTTGTTGCTGTTGCTGCTGCTGCTGTGCTGCGCGTCGCTTTCCTGTGCTTCCGCATCCCCGTCTTGGACGAAGATTCTGCGATGCACGTCGCTGCTTCTGCTGCCGTAGCTGCTGCCGGCGAATTTTGAAAACGCAAACCGTCTGCCTTCGCCATTGCCGCTGCTGCTGCTTCTTGGCGGAGAAGACGCACGCGACGATGCAGCGCTGCTGCTGCTGACGCTGCTGCGGCTGATGCTGCTGCTGCTCCCGAAGTAGCGCTGTGCTGCATCGGCCAGCAGATCTCCTCTTTTTCTCAGACACTTGAAGGCTGCTTTCTTTGCCCTCGCATCCATCCCCACTCCTCTGTCCGACACACGGATCCACGCCCCCCCTGGGCCTCGGTATATCCTGCAGTCTACGCCAGCGCTCCCACTGCTGCTGCTGCCTTCAGCCGTCTCGCTGTTGCACCTGCTGTCTACGTCGCCGACACTCTTGCTGCTGCTGATCTCGGAGACGTTCTGGCGAGTGCTGCTCCTGACGGAACCGCTCCTGCGGCTACTTCTCGTCCCGTCCCTGTTGTCGTTGCTGTTGCTACTGTTGCACTTCTCCTGCAGCGTGGGGCTCGCAGTCCCGTCTTCACGAAGCCGCGCGCCTCCCACCTGCTGCTGCTGTTCCTGCCTTCCGACCACTTCCTGCCCCGGTCTCTGCCCCATCCGGATGCCTTGTTCGGAATGTCCCTGCTGCTGCCGCAGCACCGTCTCCGCTTGCTGCTGTTGCTGTGGCATCTTCTTTGCGACCGCTGCCTCCTCCTTCCCCTGCTCCTCCACCTGCTGTCGGCAACGCAGCGTCGCCCGCATGGCATTCTTCAGCAGCTCCACGAAGACGTAATTGAGGACAGCGGCGGGAAACATGAGGGCATCCGGTGCAGACGAGACGCGACGCGAAGACGAAGCAACTGCAGTGCTAGCAGCAGGTGCATGCGTCGCCACTTCCTGCCGTAGCTGCATTCCATTTCTGCAGTCTTCGCTGCTGCCACGGTCACTCTTCCAAGTGCCGCCACTACTCCGACTATTACCGCTTGCGCTGCTTCTGCTGCATTTGCTGCTGTCGTTGCTGCTCTTGCTGCCGCTGCTCCAGCCATTCCTGCCTTTGCTTCTGTTACTGCTGCTGCTGCTGCCGACGCCGGTACGATTATTGCTGCTGCTGTCTGCGGCTGGAGCACCTGCTTCCGCAGGTGTGCGGCACATCAGAAAGAGTCTCAAGGACGGTGCAGCGCCTAAGTCCCGACAGCAAAGCGCATATACTTTTTCTGCTGCCGCGCGAAACTCAGCAGAGGGCGAGCACTCACGCTGGATCATGCCAACGGCAGGGTACGAGGCCAGACAGTCGATTTGTTCCTCGTTCTCCTGCTGTGGCTGTTGCTGCATCACCACGCCGCTGTGCATGCGTCTTTGCTGCTGCTGCATGCCGCACTGCTGCAGACGCGCGAGACTGCGCAGCAAAAGCAGTCGAGGCTGTTCCACGCGTCCACCGCTGTACGAGCATTGCCCTTGCAGCAACAAGCCCTGTCGCTGTTGCTGTGTCAGGCGGCTGTTGAGCTGCCGAAAAACGTGCTGCTGCTCGCGCTCCTGTCCCTGCTGCTGTCGGTGCTGCTGCTTCTGCTGCATGCAGCTTCCCAAACTCACACGTCCACTCCTACCCTCCTGCGCATCTTGCTGCGGTAAGACGCTCCCAGACCGCCTCCACCAGTGGTGCTTCTGCAGCAAGAAGTTGCCGCGCTGCTGCTGCCGACGGTTCAGGTCAGCTGCACCGCCTTGCAAAGGCGACGCGTCGACACCCGGTCTTCGCCAATTCTTGCATGAAGGATCTTGTGCGGAAGCGACGGATCTTCCGCCGCTGCGCCTGCTGCTGTTGACGCTACATCTCGTGGTGCTGCTGCCGCAGCAGGGGGCAACACTTCTTCTTCCTTCCACCTTCCCAGCAATGCACGACATGCCATCGCTCCCAGTGAACCTGCTTTTTCTCCTCGCACAGCTGCCGTTGTTGGTGCTGTTGCCCCGCTCTCCTCCGTAGTTGCTGCGGCTTTTGTCTTCACTGGCCACTTTGCTGTCTCCGTTCCACGTGTCACTGTCTCCGCTCCACAGGCCCGTGTCTCCACTGTCGCAGCTGCTGCCTCTGCGGCTGCGGCCGTCTCTTTCGGCCGCGTCGTCGTTGAAGGCGCTGCTGCGCACGCCGCGGACAGCGCCGCAGCCCACGTCCTTGCAACTGCTTTTTCCCCCGCTGCTGGTGCTCCCGTGGGCACACGTGCAGCAGCCGCGCTGCTGCCGCTGCTGTTGCCGGTTTGAGTCGCGTGCGGCTGACGCCCGCGACGCGCCTCTGCGCTGCTGCTGTTCTGCTGCTGCTGCTGCTGCACGCGTTGCGTGTTGCGCCGTTGCCTGTGCGTGATGCAGCGTCTGGTGATACAGCAGTTCAAAATGAGACAGCAGTAATCCTATACTGACCCCCCGCAATACAAAATCCTCTAGCACGCGTTCAATCTTCTTCTCCGTTTGCTCCAGCCTGTCGCCTCCTCCTTCGCCTGTCTCCCGTGGCCTTCCACGCTTCGCGTCCGCTGTTTCTCGCTCCTGCTGTCCCTGCTGCAAGGGCTCCTTGTCCTCGTGCTCTTCCTGCTGCTGCGCTTGCACCTGTCCGTCTTGCTGCGGCTGTTGTTGTTTGTGCTGCTGCTTCCGCAGGTTCTCCTGTTGCTCCAGAGCCTCCCGAAAGCTCGAACGAGAGCCCGCCAGCACATGCGGCACTACCCGGGCGTGCATACATCGCAGCGCATGCACAAGCGAAAGAAAATGTCGATCCCCCACCCACACACCAGCAGCCCTGCTGCTACTGCTGTCAATGGTGTCGCTGTGTCGGCTGTTGCTGCTGCTACGACACGTAGAGTTGTCCGCTTGCTGAGGAAAGCCGCCACGAGCACCGGCGTCGCGATCCCCTGCAACTGCTCGGCCTCTCCTGCTGCTCTCGTCCGTGGAGGTCGTGCTGCTGCGGGTCTGCGGGACCTGAGAATCGGCAGGTGCTTGCGCTCTCTTCGCTGCCTTGAGCGCGTTGCTTGCTACCAGCAGCAAACCGAACTGCTGTAGCAGTGCCTCCTGTGCCTCGCCAAGCCACCCGTCCAGTGGTCGCAGCACAGGTAACCCTCCTTCAGAACCACCAGGTGTACTACTGCTGTTACTGCTGTTGCTGCTGTTGCTGTTGCTGCTCCTGTTGCTGCTTGGCGTGTTGGCGGTTCTGGCAGTGGCGTCAGTGTGCGCCTGCTGCAACAGGTCTGCGAGCACCGTGATGCAGGCGAGCTGCAGCGCACAGCGACACCGCAGTTCTTCGAAGAGAAACGCAGCAACTCGCTGCTGCTGCTGTGGGGTGGACAAAGCAGTACTAAGCAGCGCGGCGAAATGAATTCTTCGTTGAGAGCACTCAGTCACGTCTCTGGCCACGTACGGCAGCAGCTGCAAAGCCCTCGCAGTCTGCGTGTTGCCTCCTCCAGTTGCTGCTGCGTTGGCCGAGCTACTGGTTTCTGCGCGGGACGCGCTGTCGTCGCCGCTTTCACCACTAGAAAGTCTTGCACTTGTTTTGAAGTGCGCTCTCGACACGCTTGCTCCTGCTGCTCGTCTTGGACCTGCTGCTGCTGCTGCAACACCAAGCATACCTCCTATGCGGACAGAAGCCAGTGCAGACTCTCTCGCTTCTCCTGACACTGCTGTCGTGTGAACGCCTCGTCCGGTTGCTAGTGCTGTTGCTGCTGCTGCCGTGGAAACTCCTCGTCTTGCGGCAGCTGCTGCTGCTGCCGTGGAAACTCCTCGTCTTGCGGCAGCTGCTGCTGCTCCGTCCGTTGCTGCTGTCACGGTGCACAGGCCTGCGTCTCTCCTTGCCTCTGCCGGGGCTGCTTGAAAAGACCAGGCGGCGCCTCTCAGGAACGAAGAACGAGCATAAACAGCGGCGACACAGGGAGAAAACGCAAACAACGTGACCGGCGCACTGCACGAATATGTTCTCGTTGGCAGCAGATCGTCTGGGGCTGGAGTCCCGCCCCTGCTACCCAAAGCAGTCGCGGCAGCAGGAGGACGTACACGGTACAGCGAGGAAATCTCACGACACCTCCCGTTTAACACACTGTTCCTGCCGTCGTAGTCGAACTCTACGTTCCACCTCTTGTTGCTGCTCGCTTCTTTGCAGCTGACCGCTCGGCTGCAGCGGTTCGCTCCGTTGCTGCTCCTCCTGCTGTTGACTTCCTCCCGCTTCTTTCCATTTCTGCTTCTGCTCTCCCTGGTGTTCGCTTCCTGGCTGCTGCGGAGTATCTTCTTCGTCTCAATGACCCTGCTGCTGGCGTGCTGGTTCGAGAGAGCGCACCTCCTCTGCCAGTCTCGCATGCGTGACAGGAGCACGTTCTGCATCTCCTCCTCTTCTTGGCGACGTTGCCTCCCCAAAAGGAAGAAACGTCCTCTGACGCTGTGCTTCTCTACGAAACAACGTTGAGTCGTCGAGGTGCAGGCGGCAGCATCAACAGGTACCCGGTGTCTGGCTGTCGTGCACGCCACGCCGCCGGCACGGCGAAAGAAGTCCGCAAGCCGAATCATCTTCTCTCAGTAAACCTGCTTTGGCAAAAAGCTGCAAACGCTTCTCTGCTGCAGATACAGAGAGAAATACTTGAGTCTGCCCCTGCTGTTGCAAGAGGACGCGCGCACGCTTCGCAACAAACTCCTTTCGTCTTTGCCGCCGCTGTCGACGCGGTTAAACGGCAGCGCCATCTAGACAGACGCGAGGTTTCTCCCAAGGTGCAGATACCGCGCACCACAAGCCGGTGGAAACACGTGAAGCATCCTGCTGCCCACCCACTTCTTTTTCAACTGAACTGACATGCACACGTACGTAGGTATTTTTACACGTACAGTCGCCGTCGTGCGTGCCCGCAGACACAGAGATACATCCACAATGTATACGTACAACAGTCGCCAGAAACGCACTTTAATATACAAACACATGCACCCAGATACCGCAGTAGTCACTCGTGCCGATATATATATACGGACATACACAGATACACATATACATACATATATGTGTATGTACAGCCTCAGCCGTGCATGCCCTGCCCTGACATACGACGCTACGCGGGTTGATGGTTGGCACGTGCATTTTCTGTCCAGACACGTCTCAGCTGAAGGCAGATGCCAGTGACAGACGCCTCAAACAAAGCAATCTCCGTCTCCTCACACAGGCGCCCCGGGAGACACAGAGCGACAGAGAAACAGCAGGCACCGACGTGCGATGTCAGGAGAATGTGCGTCAGTACCGCGGTGGCATGGAGGATCTTTGAAAGGAAAAAAATGTACAGCCGCGAGACAGAGTCTCTTCTGAGCAGGTGAACGGCACCAGCATCCCGTGCGAGGTGAGCAGCCTGCTGAAGTAGAAAAAAAGGAAGAAGCTATGCATCGGAAGACAGTGAAAGTGTGAGGCCAACTCCCAAAATGTTTTACAGGCACCTGCAAAAAGTCTTGTGATTCTTCGGACGAGTACGACGGAGCAGCTAGTCGGCTAGTAATACAATACTGCGCTCGCCCCGGATGACGCTGTACTGACAGGCACACGTACGTATACATGTATTTATTTACTGATGACCTTGTACACATACATACATTTATTTAGAAGTACCTTGGTGCCACGGGCACGGTTCACAAGCAGCACCGGTCGTGTGAAGCCGCCTACGTGTCACGGGCACGCATCTGGATCTGCTTTACTTCTCTTCTAGGCACACCTCTACCACAAGTATCTGTACAGACTCGCTGCCTTCTTCCCATCTCTACTGCAGCCGGAAGCTGCTCTTCTCACTGCCTTGTAGGCGTTGGTTTCTTCGGAGGCAGATATAATCCTGCTCCTCTTTTTAAACATCTTTCATTTCTGGTGCAGCACCTAGTCAGACATACCTGCTTCTATATGCGCACGTACAATCTGGTGGTGCTGTGCTCTATCCCTCCGTATCTCTCTCTCTGTGTATACATTAACGGGTATGTTTCGATCATGCGCCGGTGCACGCGGCGTACAGATGTGTGTATATCTGACGCTGCACAGCTACACACATGTGGAGAGATACACTGAGAGTAGTACACCCAGGGATACAGCGCGAGAGAAATATATACGCCTGCACGGGCCTGCCGTCGTCTTGCTGGACCGGCAGCCGCGTGTTTGAACCCTGGCGTTATCTTTTTTTCACCTCAGAGAGGACGTGTTTGTCTCACGCAAGACTTCTATTTTCTACACGCTGCAGCTTCAATTCTCCCTGCAAAGCTCCTGCTTTCCTTTTCCGCCTTTCCACCGTTCTCCTCCTTCTCTCTTCTTCCACTTGGAAATTGTCACATCCTCTCGTTTGCTTTCCCACTGCCGTACACAGTTCACTATAACTCTTCTCTCACTCCTTCCTCTCTAACTGCGTTTTTCCTTCTCCTCCCTGTCGACACCGAGGAAGACGACAACCCCTTTTTGACTATTCTTTTTCTCCCCACGGAAATTTAGTTTTCCTGCGCTTTCGTACTTTTTACGTTTTCCTCTCTGCTCTTCATCTTCTTTGCCTTCCCGCAACAGCAAAAAACGTCCATATAATCTCCATCTTGTTCCGCTTCGTCCCCCTACGTTCTGGGAAACCACCCTCTTATAAAATTCTGCGTAAATGCGTCTATTCTTCTCGCTGAGACTCAGAAAGACAAGATAGCAAATTGAAGACTCGCTGCGTTGCACAGCGGTCAGCAAATGACCCGAAAAGGGAGACGGACGAAGAGGCCAGTGATGGTTATCCGACTGCACGCCAGGACGATATCAAAAGCGTGCTTTTCCGTACCCAAACAGTAAATTAAAGAATTTGTGACCTGTGCAGCTGCTACTTCATAATTTTCACACACAGTACTACCTGCACATATCAGCCTGTGGAAGCTATTTCGTACGTACGCGACAGAGCACGACGCGCAGCAGATACGCTGCTACTCTAGTATCGTCTTTATTCTATACGCAGACAGAATCTCAGTATTGTTAGTATTCTACCTTCAACGTACACCAAGCCAACCTTAAGAAGTCTCTGGTGGAAAGAATTGGTCGAAGCTTGTCGGCACAGAATAAAAACCAAATCTCGAGAGGCAGCCCCTAGTTTCTCGGTGAAGTTTTCGATAACGGCTTCTACGGAGGGCACAGCACCGCTCCAACTTCTTTTAATACACAGCAAGGAAAAAATAACAAGTTGCTCTCGCGCTCGTAGCAGCAGTTGTCTGCGATGAAAGAGCAACGTAGCACGTGCGGGCGCTAGCGAAAAGGACGACCTCCAGCTAGGCAAATGCTGTCGTAAAGAAAGTACTAGATACCGGAAGCAAGCGCGATAGTCGCCTTGCGGAAGAGATAGCAAACAGTCGCTCCTCACCAAATACCGCGTTCCTACACATGAGATGCCCTGTTCACATACTAGTGAACTGTGAGGAAACACACCGTTGTTCTCACACCTATACAGCTAGTATGCAGTTCAACCGGATACGACGAAAACTCCCTTGTACATCACAAGGCAGCGCGGTAACGTCAGTCACGTTTGATAAGAATGTATGGTACAAATACGTAAAAGCGTTCCAGTAGACTACTACGGAGTTCAGCAATCTACCCACTTGATGCCTACATTACCGGTAGCGTACAAAGATATGGAGCAACTTCGTGTCATTTCAAAGAACTGCTTCGCAGTGATCTCGGTCTCTCCACCCATCGGCTAAAAAACGCATTCTTCAAATACGCATATACATCGAGGAGGATGATCACAGGCCAAGAAATGTATACACACCGACATCGACAAAAAAGGGTTCCTTAGAATATGGAGCGCATGTAGTCGCCAAGGTACACAGTTGTAGATATACACATTCCTTTGACGCTTTGCAGGCTTTTCGTGTGTCCAAGGATATGAGAACTGCGGCCCGGTATACACATATATCAATTGTACAACCCGTACGCCTACTCAGAACGCACATCTTTCGGTGTCAAATATATAGAAGAAGGGCGGGCTGCCACCTGAGCAAACGACACGACCCATCACGTACGTGTTAGGTGGAAACCCGCCGGCCCATTACACGTCTGCATTCCCACAACCGAACTGCCAGGAGCGCAGCCTTCCCGTTTACACGGAAGAAGCTGAGGAGGATGCAGCTCATTCATTTTGTCTTTGGAAATATTTCGAGATAACTGAATACGGTACTCGAGGTCTTCTTAGTACTCGTGGCGCCTGGGGCAGCTGAAGCATTACGTCGGGGAAAACTTGTGGCTGACGGCATGACACAAGAGCGTTGATAGGAGAGGTTGATAAAAGGAGAACTTGAATTATGTGTATCGACCAACTATGCCAAACCACGCTTTGAAAATCTCCCCACATCAAACAATACAACGGTGCGGATGACATATCATCAGGAAAAAGAAAACCACATCTTCGATCTACGTGCCCCACGAAGTCCGTTTACAAAAAACCAGATTACTTTCTTCCACGGATTCCGATACTGTGGAGGCATACAGTACGGCCTTTTCGTGAGACCCATACAGTCTGTCAGGTAGAACCTTCAAAATGCGCGCGAAATTTGACGCAAAGGTTCGTACAGGGATACGTCGGCGCCCCGTAAATGCTCCAGAACTAAACGAATGACCCTGCCAGAAAAACACTGCTAATCTGGAGGACAAAAAAGAAGTGTTACACGGCTATCACACGTGCAACTTCCCAAATACGAACTTAGCATATCCTTTAGCCGTGCTCCTGGCCCACGTCCCAAACGTGATGCTTGGCCACACAAACAAGATCAAATCTGCGCTACGGTCTACCGGTGTTCGCCGGTTCACGCTCCACGCGTGGTGCCTGGCTGCGTAGACGGCAAGATTAAATCTGTGCGTCCCTGCTGTTAACAGTTCCTACGTGTAAATTACAGAAACGGCAACTGGCACCGGAGGGCGGCCTGAAGTACCTCCCTCATCATACGCGGTCCCATCGAAGACGCGGTGCTTCTCCGTCGCCATCTTGCGTAATGACCCCCCCCACGGTAACACGAAGACAGTCAAAACATCCTGGTAGACAACGGGTGAATAGCAATTTCTTTCCGTGACGCTCTCAATGACGTGTCGCAAAAAGGGCGCGGAATCAGACGGCAAACATCACTTTAGCATGCCATTTTTGCGGTCATCTGGAACTGAACGTGTACGTCCCATCCCGTCGAAGAGCGCGACAATACATCTATATGAACCACTTTTACTAGAACAGTCGGTATACATTATTACTAGTATACAGGACGTAGATCGCGAAACATTCACTTTTTTTGGTATATCACAGTAACACAGGACTAAGATAGCTAGTGCCTACAGATGCATCTTATGGCTGTAGACACCGCAGAAGAGAACATGCACGGGTCTCCCGATAAATGTACAAGGCGCCAGAACAATATTACATTGAGGAAACCGACGCAGCAAGCTGGCTACGAGCATCCGCCGTGTACCTTGCGATTGTGGGCGAGTAGTTCTTTTCAAGAAAGTGACGCTCTGACACCCCTGCAACGCTTTCGACAAAAAAATCTTGAGGGTCCGATCCTCCCAACCACCTTTTGTAGGAAATTAAAGGGTGAAGCGACTATGTGGAATGATTCACGAAACGCTGAAGTACTTTGGGACATAAGGGCACTGTGGCAGTGCGCGGCGTGGTTGCCGTGGCGAACCGCCGCTCTTCGCGCACTCTTCCCGGGGCCGGGTATAGAACCACAGGTCAGCGTAGCGACTGCAGAGAGCCACACTCCCAGCTTACTGAGTTCGTGTGGTTACGCTTACTCGTGGGGCTGCCAGGAGAGCGCTTTATCGAACCATATGATTCGCTGTAGTATCTCGAACATCAGAACCAAAGGGCGACGTTCGTAGCAGCGTAACCGTCCAGGTTGTAAGTCGCGGCCAGCACATGATATTTTAGTTGTTTCACACTCGTTCCAGTGGGGACTTAATTGGAGAGTCGCGTAGGTGGAAACTGTCGTCAGCGGTGGGATAACGTCGGGAAGGTTCTCCTTCCACAGTGTCTTGCATCTGACCAAGCGCAGCGCGGGAGGCACAGCCCCCGAGTACATATACAGAATATACGTGCGTACGGTACAGAAAGGTTATATGCGTATACTTTCGTCAATTCGTGTATCTGCTGTCAGCGAGTGTATTAATCTGCTAGTGCGGCGTGTGGTGAAACTTCACCGTTGGAGCTACACGTACACGACGCGTGCGTAGCTCCTCTGTGAAACAGCAAAGGAGCTCCGGGCAATCCCTCACCTGCGTAGCTATATGGTGACGTAGGTGAGTGTGAAGCGCTGGAGAGGAGTTGAGAGTTGGACGTGGGTAGCTATATCGTGACGTATGTGAGTGTGAAGCGCGGGAGAGAAGTTGAGAGTCGGACGGAGCCTTTCTGTTTATGAATACCAGGACGCGACTCACTCAACGTATCTCGACCATCTAACCTTCCACGATAGCGTGCAGAGCTGATACACCTCGAACAGCGAGGAATGCATCATTTCGTTACAGGGGGTGGAACAATAGGAGATAAACGTACATTGCAGCTTTTCAACGATGTGCCGCGTTGATACTTGTCTACAGCCGACAGCTGGACCTTCGCTGTCGATCGCTGACGTACCAGCGTACGACGGGTGATTACTCCGATTCGATGAGGGCTCCCCGTATGCCTGCGTACACGTAATATAATATACACTTGTACGGCAATTCTGCAAAACATTACTCCTGACAAGTCGCACGCATGTGGAGACGCACTCACCTGAGTAATGCTCCCCCCATCGTCGTAAGTACTTCACAAGAACATTCGATGGGCAGCCGATGTACCACCTTGGGATGGACAGCGTCCAGTAGCTTTCGCTGTGAAAAGAAAACCTCGTTAGAAAATATTTAATGATGTGCTGGTATGGATTTCCCATCATGCCGCCGGTAGGTTGGCGGTTCACTTTATGGATGAAGGACTTTCAGCGGCAGGTATGTTGCCGTTGTAGTCTGACTTGAAGACTCTTAAACTCTAGTTAGTCTCATAGGACCTACTTGGACCTACGTGCCGCCCTTTGCCGTTCTGTATCAGCTTGTGTTACTTCGCCTGTAGTCCACGAGATACACATGCGCAACGAATTGTACGTATCAACGCTACTAACAAAAAAGCCCTCAAAGGCCACATTGGACCTTTGAATCTACCTCTTCATAGAGCAGACGCAGGCTGCTGTTAAAAGCCCACTAGTCTCCTACCAGGCCATGCGTCCATACGCGCACGTGCAGTGAAAAACTTTGAGCACTATTCCAGTGTGTTCATGTTGCTACCTGCACATGTGCCTATACACGAATGCCTACATATATATATATATATATTCTGCGTATCAAAAGTTTTTTGCCACCACGCTTGCAAAAACGCCGACGATGAAGAGCTGCGAGGGCGCGTTTCACATTGGCCATTCCTAGAGGTCGTCGTATAAACTTTGTGAGTCCACAAGTTTCACAAGGGTGTGATAGTGTTTTGGAGCTGCCACTGAAACCACTTTAAAATGTGTTAGCCATGTAGTGGTGCTTCCATGATGTGATCATCTCCCAAACCATTTATTCACGAGCTGGGTCAATCGCTGGCGTCGTCAATCTTGATGAACACGTCTGGTGCACCTTCCAATCCAGGAAGTGAAGAATGTGTCCTCGCGGTGCTCTTCTTTTTTGGAGCGTCACTTCGAAGGAGATAATTCTACTTCAACGACAGAGTGCATTCACAAATTTCCACTGCGATACCAACCTGAACCTGATGTTCGAAAGCAGCGACTGGAAGGTTAAAACTGCGTCGCGTGTATCCCGCTGCACGATGACCGGCAGAATAAGAGAGGTGTCTTGCTGATGGGGTCTGAGAGCCCTTATTAGTCGAGTGAACACTAAATGCATTACACGCATTGAAGCAGACAACCACCGTGGTAGTACACAAGAAAAAAGTTGTACAAATCGCACGTTGTCTTCTGCACTTGCCACCGCAGATGTGGGCAACGCCATTTCAGCTGCCTGGAAATAAATTTTGACAAGCTTCTACCCGTACAATTGTACCAAAAGGGAGGCTTTCTCTGGTCGAGGCGAACACTTCTGTTGTCATTCTGTGGGTGGTTAGACGCGATCATCGGCATTCGCAAAACCCCGTGGCGAGTGTCATTAACTGTTTGACCAACGTTGCATACCTTCAAGAATTTCAATATTTAGGTCAAGGTAAAGCGCTGCTGACCACATACAATGCTACGAGTCCCCTTGCTCGGGATTCCAGGTCCGCTGTCGCCTAAGATAATTCTCTCTGGTCAATATGCGGGTGTAGTCGTACACGCTTCCCCCTGTCTACCTACAAGTTGTTTTGATTCACATCTACCGCTGTGTTCCATTTGCTGCGCCAGCATATTCTTGCGTGCACCGGCCTTTAGCATGCTCACGCCGACGGTAGGCATCGATAGACTCCGACTTCTGTTGTAACTTCGTGTGCCACGGGCAACAGACGTATCATTTGGTCTAGTAGTGGAATTCATAGGGCATTACTTGTGTGGCGTGCATCGGCAACTTGGCAGATCAGACTTGACGGCAGCGGTAGATTCCTTTAAAACGCTTGAACCTCAAGCAAGATGTAGGCAGGGAAAACAGCTTCAACAAACTGAACTCTACCAGCGCAGCCTATGCTGTTCATTAAGTGACCAGTGTGTCCTCGGCCGTTGTGTCCCGACGTCCCACATGCGTAGGGCGCACATACGCGGAAAATGCGGAACCACAAGGGAAGTGAAACTTTATACGCTCAGTTAGAAGGAGCAGGATGCACAAAAGAAAAAACCGCCCATCAAAAACGGTGATCACGGTTTGAACAAGTGTTCGTATCTTGTTGAAATACATGATTATCGAGGCAGAACCTGATCTTTCCGACATGTGTGAAATACTCAGCAACAGGTGACGAAGCTTCTGGTGTACAACGTGGCAGACGCGTATTCCGTGCTCTCGACAAGGTGGTGGAAGAAACAACTTCACTTGATTCTCCCCTGTAGTTGTGCTCACTGGTCCGCACAGGTGGTGACACTTCCCGATACACTACTGCATCCCACGAGAGGCTGCGTTTCCGCTGACATTTCGAATGTCTGAATCGTGAAGCATCGCTTTTGTCTTATGGCAGAAAGGCGTTGCGAATCATAGTCCACCCTGTTTGCTATTGGAACATCTCCCCTACCCGACAAGGCACATAGGCTCCCACTGTGTCTCCATCAATATGCGAACCGGTTCGCTCCAACTTATTGTCGGCAGTAACCTTGTAGTATCCGACCTCGCTTGCGACGACCTGCATGGAGTGGAAATGTGTTGAACGCTAGAAAGCGCAGACTGAGAACTGCAGAATCAGAGTCCTTTTGGCCGCCTTGATGTTTTGAGAGGGGCTCGAGGGCGAGCGTGACTTGAACGTACCAATGACGCAAGGCGTGTCGACTCTCTCTGTGACCTCAATTCGTCTAAATGAAGAAAGGCGCGACAGCTGAAGAACCTCCCCAGCGGCAACGGCGACACAGCAGCAACAGTGTAGTGGTACAGTCAGACACCACAACCACTACTGTGTGTATTTGGATGACAAATTACAACAGCTACCACCACTCCTGCGTATTTGGACGAAGAATTACAACAACTTACCATTCGTTGTAGAGTGCACCGGGGGTTGGTCGTTAGTAGTGAACAGAGCGTTTAGCGTCTGCGCCAAGACGATCAGAATTGCCGAGAATGGTTGACCTCCTGACAATGAGTCGAATTCCAATCTCCCCACGAAACGGTCTCTTTTCCCAATCTGAATTTCAGTCTAAAGAAATGCGTCCCCGCCGTAGTCTTCGTTAGCGACGTTGTTGAGCGAAAGCAAATACGGAACCCGAACAGCGCGGTCTCTGCGGAGGCACGACCTTGCTGCTGAGAATTCGTTATCACGTCACACAGACGCGTGTGTGAAATCGACGAACAAGGTCACCATTCCATCACCCACCGTTTCGCTACGGTGACTTTTCCGTCTCCGCGTCAGTCACATTCTCACCAGTCGATTGGAGACTGGTGACTAATCTTCAGTCTCCCCCACGTGTCTCCTTGTACATGCGACAGTGTCACCCGGAAATGTTACTTGGTGCGATCTAATCTGCCGACAGGCGGACGACGACCATCCAGATAATCACAGCTTTAGTGGGAGCTTAGTACTTTGTCATTTCATGGACTGGAGTTTGAGGAAGGGGGCAAAATCTTCAGATTGCGTCCTTACAGAGTCTATGGAGGTCTACACACGTGTCTTCGGAGAGCTCAAGCTCAATTCGATTTCCACGGACTGGCATCAACAGGGGCAGAGGATGTATTCCCTCCTATGTAAGGATCGCGTTTTTCCTTACAGAATTCTGCATCCTGGTGACGGTTGGTTGCTGGCCGGCTCTCCCGCGCACGGGCAAACTATATTTTATCATCCAAAGAGCACACAATTTCAAGTGGCCTACAAGTGGCCAAACAATAGAGGTAAATGCGTGTCGGAGTGTCACACTGTCGGTGATTGTCCATCTTGCATGAATATCATGCCAGTAATTTCCGGTTTCCGGAGGATAAGTGTGCGGGGGGCATTATAACTCAGCACATAACATAGCCTGCAAACTCGCGCCTGGTAGTGCTCGACAACATGCACAGTGAAACCCGACATCGGCTACCGCCCCACGTGTCTTCTTCGTTTTTAAACCACGAAAGACACACCGGTGGGGACCAGAAGTAACGTTAGAAGATGTCTATTTGAAGTTCACTTACCAATCTCCTCCGTTACTAGGTGAGACTACGTGGGAGATATTTGTCTACCGTAGTGTCGCTGCCGCAACTAGCTGCACCGCCAGATGTAGGCGCCACCGCACCTGCAAGCCGGTTCTCGTTTCCGGAAACTGCTTAAAGAACAGGCGACGAGAGGCACTCGTGTAGCCTCCATCGTCACTGAAAAGGCCTTGCCCATTTACTTCAACCTCCTGTGTGTACGTCTATTACTCAACACAGCAACAACTCATTATGCGCGTCTTTCAGTGTACACCGTTTCCTGCGGATGTCTTCAATCTCGGCTGCTTCGCTAGCCCCTCCACGGGTTTTTGGAGTCAAAAGAAAAGCATGTGGCCAGTCAGAACAATTCCTTGCTTTGTCCCTCCATTCCCCATCTTTGATAAGTCCCCCTAGAAAGTAGATCTTTCTCCTTGAGTTTGTGAAATATGGATTCACCGTGTACAAGTCACCCGCCCTACAAGCCGTGTTATTTTTGTTGTGAGTGACTTTACAGGCCTACATCCTTTTCAACCACCACTTGGCGCTGCACCACCGCCTTTGCAGAGCTGCTTAGTTCGGCGTCTGGTAGTCCTGGCATCACTGACGTCTCACAAAGAACATTTCCTAAACGTAGTCGGTTGTCGCCCTTCGAGAACAAGTCTGTTCGTTTCCATCGTAGCCTGCTTGCACTATGGCCTCGCGAGGCTTGGTTGGTCCATACGCAGCACACGACGAGGCTTCATCAGCTCGACCAGTGGCCTCTTTCACGTGTGGCTCTACTGCGCTTCGCCCGCCAGCGACACCACCTGCAGCATCAACAGCGGCAGATCCTGCAACAGGGTGTATGTCGCCTGAAGTGCTTGTAAATCCCCCTGCTGCGCGAGGCGCAGCAGCGCCATCAATTCTGTCGTACTTTCGTAACCTGGGAGCTCAGTACTCGTTTCCCTCGTCGGCTTCGTCCCTTCCTGCAGAGGGGCCTCCCGGAACAGCGGTGTGGCAACCGTCGAATGCGGCGGGAGCAGGAGCGTGTTTAGCAGTACCGGCTCCCTTTGTGCCAGGTGTTTCGTTTTACCAACAGACATCGTCGGCAAGGCCGGGCTCACTGCTCGTGTCCGACGGCAACCCTATGTTTCCTGGGGACTCCTTCGTGCCCGGCACAGGAGCCGTTGCCCGTCCGCGCCTTCTGCCGCCGCTCTCTACGACAGGCGGTTGGCTGGGTAGAGGCCGTTTTTCGTCAGCGGCTTTCACAGCAGAGGACATGCCAGGATTCAGCTCGCTGCGCCGAGGCATCGTGTTATGCGTTATGCTGCTACTTGTTAGCTCCTTGTTTGCCTGCATAGGCAGAGCAGACTTTAACTTCGTTTTCTATTTGCTAGGATATCACCTCTGGTGTGTAGAGAGCGACACAAAGAGTGTTACAGGGGTGAAACGCCTAATACGAGGCGCTCGACAGTATGCCATTCTTCTCTGTATTGCTGCTGTGGTAGACACGACTTGGCTGTTCATTGCATACTCCACTTGGGTCTGCGAAAAAGGAGACCCTGAGCTCTGCTTCCCAGAACCCGAAAATTTGAAAGTGCGTTGGGCCTACGGTATTCACAGCTGGGCACTCGGCTTGTCCACGTTTAACCTGTTGCTCAAAGTAAGCTTCACAGAACACTGGACACCAAGAGCCAAGAGAGATTAGGCGGTACAGAATGCCTAAAAATTCGAAAGACGAAAAAACGTGAATAGGGCTCGACCAGTCAATTTGTCGTCGGCGGAAATCCGTATCCTTAGTGGCTGTGCCTCGCGCACATCATTACTGTTGTTTCATGTGTACTGCCGTGAGGCGCTTGTCCAAACACTTGTCGTGCTCGGAAAACTCACGTAGATCCCGGTCTGAAGGCTCGGTTTAAACATTTGCTTTTCAGACAAGTTCACGCATCAGCGTGGTGATTTCGTAGATACTTGAGCCTACTTTCAAACGTACCCAGCGGACGTAGGGCTCGCGTCTCAACCATTCACTGCATACCATGCTTGGCGTCTAGTTGTATTCGGCTGCAAAGCACGGCTGGAGCCGCCAGCCAACAGCATAGATATTCGAACCCGCGAAGGGGTACGCCATCGGGCGCTTCGTGGACTGCAATTTGTGATTGATTATTAGACTCTCCTGCACACTCTTAAGAAGTTGTCTATTTGCGCACGGTTCGTGAAGTCGCTGTGCTCTATATGAGTGCACATAAAAATTCTTTCAGTAGATGTTCCAAATCTCTATTGAAAACATACAACTCCGGCTCCGCTCACGTAGTTTACAGACCTTACGGCTTGAAATGTACTTGTTAGAGGCGTCACCTTTCCGCGTTTCTGGGGGATTAGGTGGCGCGGGATGCCTAAGAAGAAGCAGCATGCTTGTCGAACCTGGGGTAGCGTGTTAAATGTGTACTTAAGCTGAACCCTTCATCTCATTGCAAGCACAACTTCAAAAAATTATGCGCTTTTATTACGTCTCTCTCCGTGCTTACATGAAAAAACGGCTTGCTGCCCGTTTGTGTCTTTTCGTGACGTTCAATGAGAACTTCCTAACAGAAAGTTCTTGCCCCTTCTGTGTTCTTCTGCGTGAAACAACGCAATCCTGTTTGTTGGCCAAACACTTGAGATTCTGGAAAAACGTTATACTCTGTAGTTGTTGTGACTGACAAGTGTCTACAGAAGCGACAGCGGACACTTTTGTGTTTGCCTGTTGTATTTGTTTTGCAGCTCCTAGTCATATTCTTCAGCTTCGCCTGGGTTCAACAGCAACGTAAGCCGTCTCGATCTTGTTGAATACAGGACGCGCAGGGTAACATGCCTGCCGGTAGTGTAAAAAAGCACGCCACGATTGAGTAACCGTGATATTCACAAGGCACGTAGTCTGGTATTCGAAGCTCAAATTTCTCGCTGCCGCTCATCCTTTGTCCCAACTTACCCCAGGAGGCCGATTTCTCAGAACGTATGCAAGTCTTTCTATACGTGTACACGAATATATTTATCTGGATTCAAGACAGGAACTCTACGTCTGTGTCTCAGCGACTTCGTTGTAGTTGCGAGGTAGCTACCAGTTTCTTCAGCCGGGTTGGGGTCAATCATGTGCGGGACGTGTACAAAGTTGTTTTGTTTTACTTGCATTCGTGTTTTTATGTAGAGACATACGAGACATACACCTTGGCGTGGGTAAACTCATTCAGCCCGATAGGCTGCATTGTCAGTAAAAGCTTGATTAGGCTCAGGGGAAAGCACTCACAAGGGAGAGGACAGCGCCATCTCAAGAGCGTCAGTGTCCAAAGAGTCCATGCAGAACACTTCCGTACTCGTGTGCGTGTGAACGGCTGCACTGCGATTCTCACGGTGCAGCAGTTCCGATATTTGTGTGCCGACGTTCTGAACGCAGTGCAGTGTTGTCTTGGTGTCGTACTACTTCACCGTAGACCCTTGACCATTCTTTGCAGAGCAACACGTTGCACTACTGTGTGATTCTTACCCTTCCTACTCCGAAGTTCTTCACGCACTGTATACTTTGCTTCTATTTCATGTAATTTCTCAGGTGCTGCTCTCGGCCTCGGGGGAGGCGGTCCGATGCCTGGCGGGACTTCGATCCTGCCGCCTTCCTTCGAATGAGGTGAAATTGAATCAGGATTCGTACAGATGCACGTCTGGTGCTTTGAGACTTTGAAGTGCCGAAGTTGTGTTGGTGCTCTGTACATACGCGCCTTCAAAGGAACGCGGAGACGCTCTTGCAGGAGCCAGTTGTATCAGATTTGTTTATCGGTAGGTTTGATATCGCTGCACATCGTTTGGAGCTTAAGTGCATTTCCCACCTTGCCCTTTTTCGTGAGACATAGCATTAGCAAGCTTTTGTCTCCTGTGATAGCTGTACTTCTTTTAGTATTCGGTTTCGCCGAGAAAACCCCACACACTGGAGACGAAACCTTGTGTCTACTTTGGTATGACCACCTCTACTTGTTGCCTTATAGTGCAAGATTGCTCTGCATTAGAAACTTTCCACCGTGTGGGAGGAGAGTTTTATTTGCTGTAGAACATTTCTCTTCAACCCCCTGCCTGTTTTTCGCACGTGGGCTGTCAACAACTTCGGACGCTGACACTGTCTGCTTCAGGCTCACGCGTTAGTGCGTGACACGAGTTGCCACCATTCGACCCCAAGTGGTGTGTAGACATGCGGCGAGTGCGCAAAGTGTACGAATATAAAACTCAGTCTGTTAGACGGCGCCAACGAAACGTGCTGCAGTTCGACTACTTTCCTTCTTGTTGGGGCTGCATCGTACCGGCCACTGTGGTTTGTGCCTGACGTGGCGCCCGGCGCCTAGTCAGGGATGTTATGAGCAACCTGGTAATCCAGCTGCTACTATGCGATACACTGTACTTCCACGGCTACGGGGAAGCTTTTGACACGCATTCGTCGCAGTTTGCGCATGCCGGCAAAACGTGTGTCAAACGTCCGCGATGACAGGCGCGGCTAACGACCAGCAGAACAACACAAAAGTCCATTTCCTGTACCCAAATTACTGGAATACCAGGCCACCGTAACAGCAAGTGACACGCAAGCCATCACGCATGCTACTAATTACTGAAGCAGCACACCTGCGCGTACGCATTCGCTGGAAATACATTTCTGGAGACGGCGTCTTCATGGAAATGGTCTACGCGAAGGAAGAATACGACTTGTTGAGTGCACTCCCTACGTAAACTGCGCCACCAGTATTCAGAGAATCCGTCTGCTCGAAAGGAGACTAGCGGCGGCATGGTGCGCCACTCTTACAAACTGCTGGCAAGGAGACCAACTGCAACCATTCTTGATACACACTATCAAGAGCACAGGCCCGCGACACCACAGTCCACCCTCTCCGTGATGCTGACCGTCGCGAGTTAGAAGCAGTCGGTGAAGGAATCGCGATAGAGCGTCCGAGGAAAGTTCCGCTCATTCTGCCCACGTTGCAGAAAAGCAATCCGTCACGTAATATACGAGTGAACTAACAACCGACGGTGCCCCCAATCTGTCAGTATCAGCTGCGTGCAGGTTTAGAGTGACATGATGTTATCACGCTAAGAGTATTGGTTAGGGTGTTTGGGAATGAAAAAGGAAGGCGTCCACTACTTCGTGTCAGTGCGAGCAAGGAATCACTGGGACCACCTGCATTCTGACGCCATCTGACCGTCCGCGTGAGGCAGTGTGTTTCGAAACACCATACCTAGTGCTGCATACATTCACGTGTACATGCACATGGGTACACATGTTTACCTCCACAGCTGCATATCGGCCCCTGTGGCACACGCCATACAGTGACGCCTTCCTGGTCTATTGACCGCAGCTCCTGCACCATGGACCTCTGCCCAGTAGTCACTCCGCGTCTAGAGTTACTCGTTCGCTAGGCTACAATTGGCAAATACTTTGTATCCAAACCTTCCGAGTTCTGGTCCCCTGTGTTCCAGTGGAGGGGATGCACTTATCCCGTCACTCAGGATAGGCGTGAGCGTATGTGGCGAAGTGCAGCAGCAGTCTAGGACTCGCTTGTGGAATAGAGAACAGAAGAAAAATGTTATACACGGGCGCGGCCCGGCACGAGAGCACTCTACTAGTCTGCGCAGTATACAATGACACCGCCCAGCTGCGGCGCTCGGCAACATAGCTAGCCAGGTGCTGACGCGCTCTGCCGCTTCGGCCTCTCACAGGCGTGCAGCGACGTGGAAGACTCCGAGCTCAACTTTGTGTAAGACTAGTAAGGTCTCGTACTTCACTATAGTTCGACACACAAGTAGGAAGAAATGCGCTGGGATTCAACAAAATGTTTACTTCCCTCTCCCGAAAAGCTTCCCTGACTCGTAGATTAGACACCGTCCCAGGTGGCTAGAAAGCTGTGTGAAGCCCTCGTGTAACGAAGGTCGTGCCTCGGTCCTCTGTTTCCTTGCCTTGAGTGTCATCATTCGACTGTGCTCTGTGTGCAGCTGGACGATTTCATATTCATTCTGAGCGCGTACGCGAGCACTAGTGTGGAAAGTCTTGCGCTGCGTGGCCATTCCTCTGTTCCTCGTGTTTCGCGGCCACTCTTTCACACCTTCCTTTCCAAAAAGCATACTCCCTCGACATAGTCGCCACTTCTGCATGATCTTCAGCGTCGGACAATCCTTTTTTCTCACCCGCTTGACGACCCCTGTTCCCTACGAAGTGCGAGGGTGTACCCTCGGTACTCTTCGCCTGTTCCGGTGGAAGGTCTGGCACGTGTGTGTACTCGTGTGAACTGACAAGATGGGAGAGCCAACTCCTTACGTTGCATTAGGACCCGTCATGACCACCGGTGGTGGACATCCGGTTGACGACAATCAAAACTCACTAGTAGCCGGAGCTACAGGACCTATTGTAAGAGGAGAGATTACCTTTTCTGTCCGTCGTACACATTTTACGCTTGGGGCGGGGCGCGGGCGCCGATGCACATAGGACGGTGCCCGGCTCAGCACTTTTTTTGACGTGGCTACGTGTGCATACAACTGCGTGGGGGGGCCGCTTTCATACGTGGCGCCACCTGGAGAAGACAGGGATCAAAAGGATGAAGGCACGTGATAGGTATGCGCCCCATAGCGAAGGAAAGAGTTGCAGCACACTTAACACATCACCATGCGACGACATGTAGGACTTTATGCGTATGTTTGAGGCTATCGTTTGAGTTGACACGCTCTAGGACACATTCGCATGTAGGTATGGAATGCCGCAGATGCCAGTATGTATCCTAATAACTCCACAAAGTGTTGCTCAGGCTGGAGACGGGGTCGCCCAGTTACTGGTATGCAATTACGATTGTAAACACAGGAGGGGGCTGCACTTTCTACGGTAACTACGGAAGAATAGGTCCACACGCATACGTACCGACCTGGATGGGCGGGTTTCCGTGTCTGCACATCGTTGTTATACGTTAGTAGTAGTCGTCTGTTGCCCGTGTGCACGCAGCGGGAAACCTTTGCATTCTCACAATATATATTTGCCTGCAGGTGGACACACATGTGTGTACACGTGCGTGCTCGCCTTGCGGTTCGTGCTAAAGCGGATTGAACGGGGAATCCACATGCTTCTCGTGCATCTACTCGTACCGTGTGTACGTCAGCCGGATCGAGTTTGCTAGGCACATTGTTTCTCACATCCGCATGCCATTTTCTCTCTGCGTGTACACATCCGTGTACACCAGTTGATTCACCTTTCTCTTTCAATTACGTAGAGAAGCACAGGTGAATTGACGCAGTGTCGCACGTAAGAACCGCAGATCGGTACAACCCGATACCAAGATACACAAACTTTCGCGGCTACGAACTGTCACGAATGTGCACGCGGCTTTCGTGCGAATCAGCAAAGAAATTGCAGAAGCAGCAGAATGTCGACAGCGAGAGAATGAAGGGCACCATCGAAAATGGATGGTCGCGGGCATGGTTCTTAGCAGAAGAGCGGAACCGGTGCAGCGTGCAGAGACAGTCAACACGTTCAAGGGACACCGGAGTCCTTCTGCAAGAGAGACCACTGCAGAAAAACCAAGTGTTAATTGACTTCGTTGCAAAACGAAGATACACGTTCTTCAGAATATATACACATATATATGTATATATACATGTATCTGTACGTGTATCCGCCCGATGAAGAGATATACATGTATAGGTATTACCACTCGTACACAATCATATACAATGCAGTGTCAGGCCACATGAGTCACACATCTGTCAATATGTGAAGCAACATGACCATGTATGAATATGCCTGTTCTTATATTGCATAAGAGCCCACAGCAAAGAATTACATTTCTTTTTGCTCCTGAAATCCATTTATGTGTAGATGTATTGTTCTTCCATATTAAGTGTATGCGCCTGAATTTTTGTGTATAAACGTGCAACGAGTGCTCAACTTTTTGCGTCTTCGAGTAGGTGTGAGCACGTGGGCATTCATAAGCACAGTTGCATACATCTGTAGCGCATGGTATGCTTCTGTAACTGTGTACGTCCAGGAGGAAGGATAGAGACACAGACCTACAATTTAAAGTACTCAAACTTGCGGCACAGATGCGTACACGTCTACACATGTTGTGTGCGGGCCTGAATTGGCATGCCGCTTATACGCCTTCTCCAGGTGCACGCGAACACGCTGTGATATCTGCACTTGGGTATACTGTGAGAGGACGAACGGATGTACGCCGTACACGGGTTTATCCACTCCAAAACATCATAAAACGTCTCCACACCAACCAAAAGCTATACAAGTATACGTTCCACACGTGTGTAACATATACGTATATATATGTATATATACTTTTTGAGAAGGGGGTCCGCCCCGCCCAAATGAAAGGTGTGTATATATATAAATATATACACCCATATACATACCACAAAGGTGTATAATATATATATATATATACATATATATACATATACACCCCATGAATGTATAGTTACGTACACACTATTTACGTATATGTACATATATACATATATATATATATATATGGATGCGTACACCTGTATACGAAGTGGTACACGTGTGGCTGAAACGAGATCCAACGAAGTAGTGACTACATAGAGAGACACATACACGTGTCTGACCCATAGCACAGAGGAGTCGCCTTCCTGCGAATGGCTAGGCTTCTATGCCCTTCCGCCTGCCTTTCCAAGCCAACGTTTCTTGATTTACACGCACAGGCGTGTCCCTACGCGTGCCTGCCACTCCACGCTCTCCACTGTCAATCTCTAGCTACGCCTCCCTTTGTCAGTACCTTTCTGCCTGTCGGTGCGTCGTTCTGCACCCCTGTGCGTATATCTACGTCGCTACATCGGCCCAGCTATATAAGCGAGTTTCTCGAAATCTGTGTTTCTCTTTACCTTTCGGTAGCTGCCTACAACTGGTCGTCTTCCTACTAAGACTTTTTCGACCCAGTCCACAAGCCCACCTACACGCCCACGTCCTTCCATGCCTTTCTATTTATCCTTACGTGCGGACGAGCCACTACCAGTTGATCTGCTTCTAGGAAACATATCTGCCTGTGTGTACCTATCCACATAGCCATGCGGCTGCGCACTCCATATTTGTCTGTCAGCCTCCTGACTCCGCCACTACTGCCTCGACCTGTGTCTTTTTCTGTGCGTCCACCAAGTTAACAGCCCCACTGTGATTAGTTATAGATGGTTCTACATGTAACGTCTGGGCGGAGTACACACGTTAGTGTATGCGTATGTTAATCCGTATCGATTACCTGTCTACAAGTGTTTTGTAGCTCAGCACTGCAGAAAATACTCTGCAAGGAGTACCCATGTCGTGTGTGTATGTGTGTATATTCGTATATCCGAGATTTGTGGCTACACGTGCACATATTTATGCAGATACACACACACGTACATACCTAATTATTCACCTCTATCTGTCAATATACCTATCTCTCTATATGTGTACTTCTACAGGGAAAGACGACAGGTACACCTAGTTAAAATACGAAGAAGTGATTTTTGCATGATACACCTATACTATAGAGACACACGTACATTTATGGAGCCAGTCTGGAATGCAGAACTTCCCCTGCGTCGTACGTCGCTGTGCGTCCGGGCCTCCCTGATTTGGCTCTCAATACACGTACGTGTTACAAGTGTAAAATATGTATTTGTGTGTACACACATATATATATATATATATACATCCATAAACGTGTGTGTATCTGTGGAGTTCCCTACATAAACATATGTGTAATATGTAGATATGTACACACACTCGCACACATGTATATACATGTTTGCATACACAAGCACACATATACACATATGCGCGTATATGCTTATACTGAATAGTTTACACCTGTCCCTCTCCTTCTATACGTGTATATATATATATACACGTGGTATGCGTACAGATGCACGCAGGTAATACTATTGCGCACCTTTTTACCGACCGGGTGGATAATTTGGAATACTGCGATCTCTCGGAAAACTAAACAGAAAAGTGGAAGTCTACATATATATATATAAATATATGATTATACATGTATATATATACGTACATATGCATACGTGTACATGCACACACGTGCACGCATACATCAGTTTGTAGATAGAGAGATATACGTATACACCTATGTATATATATGTATATATCTACAAGTAGGTTCATGCATGCTTACAGATATAAGTTTGTAACATATTAATGTGTATACATATGTGCGGTCCCGGTGTGGACCTCTGTTTGACTGATTGCTGCCATGTGTGTCCCTGCAGGTACTAGGCGACTTCTTCTTACAAGAAAAACTCGCTCACTTTAATCGGGAGAGAATACCTGTGAGCTCATTTCCACGTGCGTGTATAAACATGTTACATCATATGTGAAATGCGTGTCCACAGCTATGTACATCTGTATATATGTGTACCCGTACATACGTACGTATACACATATATATGTATTTACATACGCGTTAAAAAGTGTATGTGTAAGACATATCTCTATGTGTATACGTGTATGTATGTAGGTGTGAGCGTACGAGTGTACGTATCTAATATAAAGGAACGTGCATCTATTTAGAGGGAGCACGTATGGCCGTACCTGTACACACACGTATAAGTGCATGTACACATATATACATCGACAAACATATATATAAGTATATACGTATAGACACACACGTCCACACGCATGTGTATGTGAGCTTCCATCCATCCGTAAATACGAATAAGCTGCTGTGTATATACGATTGTTGCACATGTCCAGAAGAATACACATGTGCGCACATACGTATGTATATATACATATATATATACATGTGAAGGCTTTCGTGTAGGCGTATATATGAATAAATTCAGTGATGCACACGATTGGAAAGATAGACGTAAATGTCTGCAAACTTTCATCCACACACAGACATATATATATACATATATCTGCAAACGTATGTACTCCTTTTTACACACGTATACGTATATGTAGGTATTTTCGTACTACCGGTGTCGACTTTTTTAGAGGGCAACAGTCTACTCGTGTTCCTCAACCCGTCACTCAAATATATGTCCGTTTGTACACGTCATTCACTCTGTTGTATGTGTCTCCATATAGCAACTGTCAATGTGCATATGTATGCATACATGCATATACGTCTCTCCCTTTTTCTCTACCTACTTCCGGCCATGTGCTGCCTGTCCCTATACGTGCAAAAGCATCTGTCCACGTGTGTGCTGGGCGAGCTTCTTAATTTTGTCGACGTGAAGATGCGGCCTACAAAAAATTGAAGACTTGGGCTGTTTCATGTATCCATATAGATATACGTATGCGCATATATTATTGTTCATTCCTGCTATCTCTCCTGTAGTGGTATCTGCTTCAAAGACGACGAGAAAGTTCTGTAGCAACGCATGATTCCGCAGCCGCGGCAATAAAACGTCACACAAGTGAGTTCCTGCGGGTCCTCACACTTTTCCTGCGTACACTTCTTTGACTCTCCCTGTTCCTCCTGCTGGCTTACCTCTTTTCACGAGGATTGTCCGGACACAAACGAATGGTTTCCAGGATCTCGACACCGTATATTCGTAGGGGTACTACCCAGGCTCGGGCTCCCCCGCGCTTGGCTTCCTGTAGCCACCTGCTTGTCCTCCTCACTCCCCACCAGACCTGCCGCTGCTACGAATTCACAAGCGCTAACACCGTTGTTAGATTGCTAGGACTTCTACCACCGCTACTCCTACTAAGATTACCACTACTAGTATTACTGTTAATACTACTCTTACTGTGAATGGGACGACTATGACGACGCCGCCTACTGTTGACTACCCGTACAACTATTACTGCGACTACGAGTATTAGCAGTGGTGCTCGTAGTATATTATTAAGAATAACAGCTGACTTAACAGCCCACTCTTTTCTGTGTGAGTACTAGGACTTGAAGTCTCGCAGCGACGACATCGTCTGTGAGCAGAACTCCTGCGGCTAGCACGACGCTTCACACTACTACTGTCACTCCTACTCCAAACAGCGCTCGAATGCTTCTCACCACCAGGCCTACTGCTATCGCTATTATTGGTGCGGTTACTACGCCTACTCTTACGACTATCATCGTTATGAGTACTTACGCTTCTATCACTACAAATGGTACGAATACTCCGGCTCCTGCTCCTCGTTCTTCTTCTGCTCCTCTCATGAGCCCAGCCGGTCCCACAGCTGCTCCTGCCGTGACTGCTCCTGCCGTGACTGTCCCTGCCTTCACACGTGGCTGTCTGTTTAGTCTTATAGAAGAAGCTTGTTTTCTCCTTTTTCTTATGTCCCTGATAAAAGGCTTTGAGCGGTGGGTGTGTTCTCGTCACCCTTCTAAAAATCTGAATTGTCTTCCTTTGTTCTGGTGGCTTGGCTGAGTGTGGCATTGGCCGCCTTGTCCCCGTCTCTATGTAGTGAAATAGTGACTTTCTCAGTCTTCAAAGCGTCTCTATCCCCGAAGACGTTTTTTTGTCACGCGTCGTTTCCCACTTCATTTTTGTTCTTCCGCTTCTTCCCCGTCCTCTCGTTCGTGTTCCGCGTCTCTGTTCGCTTCTCCCCTACTGCGTTTGATTTCTCCTGCGCTTTCTCGTCTTTATCCTTTCCGTTCCACCTCCTCTCTTCCCCGTGTGCGTCCTCATCCTCTTCCCCACTTCAGACTTGTGCGTCCCTTCCTCGTTTTGTTACGTCCTCCTTCTGCCCTCTTGATCGCGTGAAGAACATCTTGTGGCGCTGCCGCCCTGCAGGAGCGCGTGGTGCATGCCAAAGGAGGCGGCGCTTTCGGCTATTTTGAAGTGACCCACGACATCACCAAGTAAGCGGGCTTGGTCGAATTTTTACTCATGCCAGGGTTCGTCTAGGTGTGAGTTGTGACAGGGTTCTCGTCTACTTCAATAGTAGGTCATGCTGTTTATCTGTCAGCCCTCCCCCGTACGTGTAGCCCGACGGCTGCTGAAGCGGCTCCAGAGACAGTTGTACACTCCGCAGTGATATATCCTTGCTGGCCCGCTTTTGTCACAAATTACAACTGAATTTGTTTACCGCGGTGAGCGTAAGGATTGATCCACATCCGTAAAAACGCCCGCTAAAATTCGTTCCTCCAGTGGTTATTTGTACGCGCTTCTTAGCGGCCGGTCTTCACCTACGTATGAATAAAAAGGGCTGCTGATCTTGTTTACCGTCTTCGCTACATATGTGTTGGAGAACGTTCTACTTGCAGACGTTACCACACACGTGCTAACGTACGCGTCTTCGATATGTTTCTCCATACACGTAAACGTGTACCTATATCTTAGAAGGACAGTATGGGTCCGTCTGTATTTTCATACGTATGTGAATAAATGTAGGAATTGCGTTACCTGCTGCTTTCGTTGAGTGAATACGTCGCACCTACATACATGGGCATAGAGTTTCTCTACAAGAACTATTGTTCTCGAGTATACATATTGACACGCATACATGTGTGTGCCCGTCAAAAGGGAAAATCACTTTACTCAATATCCACACCTTTCTATGCATGTATGTGTACGTCACGAAAATGACGGAATTATCCGGCACCTACTCATACATATGTGTACATACATGTATACATATATGTTTATCTATATGTTACTGTACTTCTTCACCCGATGCACATATACGTACACATAGCCACCTACGTACGTATGTGTATATCTTTTATTATCCACCATGTAAGAAATCTGGTACGTGGATACTTCCGTCTCTATATTCTCTATAAATAATATATATATATATACATATGTATATATGTCTATGCATATATATGTATATGCATATATATGTATATACGCATGTTGTATGCATGCCTATATATATATATATAGTAAGTTCATACTAACCCGATAGCGCCACACAATATCCACTTATACACGTGTATGCACATACATATGTATATATGCTTGTTGTATGCATAACTATACATGTATATATATAGATATGTGTAGTATGTTCATATTAAGCCGGTAGTGCCACTTATACGTACATTTACGTACATATGTCTATGCGTAAATGTACGTGAGTTGTCTTCGTTGAATCTCTTATGACGCACGGTTCTCTTTCTCGTGCTTCGTTTTCTGCCACTTTTTTTGTCCCGCTCCTCTTTTCTTCCTCCGTCTTTTGCCTCTTGTGTGTCGTCTTCTTGAAAAGCGCTCTGTGTCGCCTCCCTCTTTTCTCTTCTTCTTTGTTTTCCATCTTCTTCCTCCTCTTTTCGTCATACACCGGACGTTGCTCACTGTTTACTTCTTCGCGTTGGGCCGCTTCTTCATCCTGGCGAGCCCCCTGTGAAGCCTTTGCTTTTCTTCCACTTTTTCTCTCTCTGCGTCTTGTCGTCCTTGCCTTCCTTGTTCATCCGTGTGTCTTTCCTCTCTTCCCGCGTGCTTCTCCCCGTCGCTTTTCGTTTTCTTCTTCTTCTTCTTCTCGCTTCCGCCCTCTGGGCTCGGCCTCGGCGCCCGTTTTTTCGCCTCCCCCCCCGCACAGGCCTGCGTCTGCAGGCATTGATGGAGAGGACGTGTGTGTTCGACTGCTGCGGCGTGGCACAGATACTGCAAAGCGAAGCTCTTCGAGAAGGTCGGGAAGAAGACGCCAATCTTTATTCGGTTCTCAACGGTTGCCGGAGAGCTGGGAAGCGCCGACACACAGCGAGACCCCCGAGGCTTTGCGATTAAATTTTACACCGAGGAGGGAAACTGGGACTTGGTCTGCAACAACACGCCGGTGTTTTTCATTCGAGACACCATCAAATTTCCCGACTTCATCCACTCGCAAAAAAGAAACCCAAGGACAAACTGTCATGACCACGACATGTACTGGGATTTCCTCTCTCTCAGCCCGGAGTCAATTCACCAAGTGACGATTCTCTTCTCTGACAGAGGAACGCCTGACGGCTTCAGACATATGCATGGCTATGGCGGACATGCTTTCAAACTGGTCAACAAGTACGAAAAACAAACACACATCCATACCCATCTGACGGCGTGGCGGGTTTTCTTTTCTCTCCCAGAAAAGAGGCACAGCTCTCCTTCACACACACACACACGCACATATTTCGGACGACGTGGCTGTTCATCTTTTTCTTCTTATCAAAGAGGCAGGACTCTTCTTCACATATGCACGGCTACTACATTTCTGACCACGAGGAAGCTGTTTCTGCAGCAGTCTTCTTCCTGTTGTGGGGCTTTCCTGCCTGTCCTCTTTTTCTTCTTCGTTACCTTGTCGCTTTCCTCTCTCTCTGTTTACCCTTCTCATTCGTCGTCTTCTCTTCGTCCATAGAGGGGAGCACCCTGCTTCCTGATCTCGTTCGGAAGCAGTTTCCCTGTGTCTCTCCAGTCTTGACGTCGTCCATTTCTCCCTCAGTTCTTCTTTCTTCTCACTTCTTGGACGTTTCTTCTCATCTCTTAGACCCGTGGTCCTGTGCGTCTGCTGCCGTCTTTTCAGCCTCGTGTCGTTCTCTTGCTTTTATTCTCTTGGCCGGTGAACCGTCTCGCCGCCTTCGTCTTCGTCGTCGTCGTCTTCTGCTCCTTCATTAGACCATTTCCCTTCTCTCTGTGCCGCTCTCTCTCTCTAGTTCCATGTTCGTGCTCCACCTTTCTAAATTTTCCTTTCCGTCTATGTCTCCGGATGTCTCTCACACTCTACATACGTATCTCTGTATATATATCTCTGCCTTTCCTTCCATATATCCATAAGTAAACAGGTAGACGTGTTTCTCCCTGTGCGTCTGTCTCCAGTTATTGCGTCTGTCCCTATCTTCCTTGAGTCTGTCCTTGTACCCTTGTATACATCCCCGCCTGTGTAGATATCCTCCTCTTTTCTTCTGGATTTATCTCCACACCTGAGTATCCCCGTTCGTGTGTGCTCTATCTGTGTGCGTCTTGTTCTGTAGGTATATCTGCCTGTAGACATATCTGTCTCTTGTCTACTACTTCTTCGGTTATCTTCCTTTCTCCTCGATTCTCTGCCTGCGTCTTCCTCTGCGTCTCAGTGTCTCTCCCTACTTTCTCGCCACCTCGCTTTATCATTGTTTTCCCGTACATGTCTGTCTCTGTTTCTGTTGCTATCTCTCAAGACGCGCCTCGCTTTTTGTCTGTGATGTTCTGTTCCTCTACACACGTGTACATATGTACATATATATATATGTATATGTATATATATATATGTATATACACCGAGACCCAGACAGGCACGTACGTCGGGCATCGCACACAGAAGAACTCCGTAACTCCCAAGTGCTTGCTGTAGAAGTAGTACTTCCTACAAAGTCTCACCCAAAAGAGAGAATGATGAGGACTTTGGCACAGGTCATCTTAAGTCGGATTCTCTCTTTATTTCTCTCGGCCTGTAGCTGTCCCTCTCTACGTCTCCGCCTATTTTCGTGTAGACATACTATCAGTGGTCCCCGTCCTGACTCTCTTGAAAACTGTCGTCGAGCGTTTTTCATGGATCTGTGTGTACTTCGCACTACTCAACAAGGCGGATGCTATTTTATTACGCGAGTCCTCGCACACACACACACGGATGTATCTGCCTTTGTTTTTCTCTGCCGCTCTCTCTGTACCCCTACATAAGTATGTGTGTACACATACGAAGCGAAGTGCGGACACCCGACTACACTAGCTTATACATGCGTGTATATATTAGTGGACCTGTGTCGCTTCTTCTGTCCATCTCTCTCTTCCACCTTCTCTCTCCTTTCAGAGATTCTCCGTGTGCTTTGTTAAGTCTTTGTAGGGAGTATTACTTCTACAGAGGAAACTTGCGGGTTACGGAGTTCTCCTGTGTGGGATGCTCGATGTACATGCATATGTGGATCTCTGCATATATATATAGGTTGTCGATGTCTGTACAGCGACGGGCATATATCTGTCTCTGTAATATATATATATATATGTATATACATATGTATGTATGTTTCTGTGTGTGTGTGTGTGTTTGTGTATATGTATTGCTAAACACACCTATAAGCAACGTATACAAAAGTGTGTATCTCTGGAGATACCCATGTCATTATCTCAAGGCGTCAGTAAGCAGCACATACCTGTGTGTATATGTGCATATCTATGTGTAAGTGTATATACATATATACATAGATATATATATGTATATGTATAAGGATACATATATGTATGTGAACCGCAAGAGAGAATCGATAATTTGGGGCCTTGTCTCTGTGTTGATGCGATCTGTGTTGTTTCAGAGATGGGATTGTTCACTACGTCAAGTTTCACTGTCTGACAAACCAAGGTATAAAGAATTTCTCTGCAAAAGAGGCAGAAGAAATGCAAGCGAAGGATCTGGACTACTCGATAAGGGATCTCTACAACGCGATCGAGGCCAAAGATTACCCTTCCTGGAACTTTTACATACAAGTACGGCATTTACTGCATATATATATATATATGAGAGAGCGAGAGAGAGGGCGGATATATATATATATATATATATATATATTTAGAGAGAGGGAGGGAGAGGGCGTGTATATAAATGTATATGTGTATGTATAGACAGAGAGGGAGAGACGACGTGTATATACACGTATACGTATATATATATAGAGAGAGATGACGTGTATACACACGTATACGTATATATATGCATATATATAGATGGATACGTATACAGGAGAGAGAGGGAGAGGAGAAGAAAAATTTTCAATATTTAGATCTGTGTGCGCATCTTCCTCTCAACGAGTACGAATGAGTCAGTTGATCTGGAAAACCGCGTTTTGTCTCTTGTGTCTATATCTTGCCCTCTCTCTTTTCGCCCCACAAGCGCCTCCTTGTATATGTATATTCTTGTATACGTATATACGTCTATTTGTATGTATAATTCGTGTACGGCGGCCATTCCTGTCAGTCCCCAGGCACTGATGGAAATCAACACATCTTCGTGCATACGTACGTATATTCTCTCTCGCTCTCTCTCTCTCTCTCTCTCTCTCTCTTCTTTC